>CM024523.1:16193460-16530933 GCA_014182375.1 Eucalyptus virginea | reverse complement strand
AATTGTAATCTTTTTCGTTGTTAAATAAGTAAGTCAAAATCAATAAATGACATATGCTACTCGCGAGCCTCCAAAGCACTTGCTTATTAAATTAGATAATTAAGAAAATAAAAATATTAAAGAGTGCCCAAAGGCAATGGTTAAAGATTACTAATTGCGCTTTAGAAATATAAACATTTCATTTTGAAATACGCTATCCTTTTTTAATATGTATTTTTTTTCAATTTGAAAAAAGTATTGATTTGCAATTTTTATTAGTTCTTAATAGCATAAATTGGTGCTCGTGGGGCACTTTGTAACAAGACCCTTAATAGATTTCGCAACTTTTGATGCACTGCAAGTTATAAATTTTCTTGTTGTACGTAAAAGGTACTTTTTTTTTTTTTAGTCTCGTACGTAAAAGGTACTTTGAAAAATAGAGTGTTGTATATGCTCAACAACTATTGACGGCTTTTAACAATTATGAAAACACGTTGATTTGACAACTTAAATATGTGCAAAAGGAGAATTTGGTTTTATTTTTTTCATCCGAGAAAAATCTATTTTCTAGGTAGAAAACTTATCGTGATAGTTTTTCCATGTCAGATAAATGTCATTGTTATTTAGAAACGAAGGCAAAAAGCATTAATTGGGACAACAGGGAGCTCATTACTAATATGGCTGACTTGTTGCTTCCCATGGGCATCCCTTGTTTGAATTCTGCCACTGTATTGAAAAATAGCATTTACTTTTAATAAAATTAAAATGGCGCTTGGCCCCCCCCCCCCCAAAAGGCCAATTTTCAACTTACATCTTTTGGTGAAAAGAAGAGAAAATAGTACATAACATCCCTATTTTTCTTGTGAAGTACAATGACTTAACTTTTCTATGATATAGAAATGTTGTCATAATGGACCGACTCTAAATCTACACTGATTAAGTTAAGTAGGACCACGTAATTAAATGAGATGGTCTTGTCGATGAATCTTATTGTCTTCTCTGATAAGAAATCAAATATTATATTTTCAAGTATGAGTATGACGTGATACTATCAATTTTTGTATGCACAATTGAAAATAAATATAATAAAATGATTATCTGACTGCATGATTTATGCAAAATAAACTTAGAATATATTTTAATTAAGCATCTGTCATTCGTTTTGTGGTAAGTATGTACTTTCACATGGCTAGCAAAACCAACAGGATGCAAGCAAGAGGAACACTGTTTTATTTTGGAAAGAGAGACCACTCAAGGAGTGTTCATTTAACAAGGTCTCGTTTTAACGAGCAACCAATATCTATTAAAAACGGGGTCTTTTAACAAGTTTGCTAGGGTTATAGGTTAAAAACACTAAAAGTTGTTAAAACACATATCGATATATTTGAAAATTTGAAAATCAGCGCATTTAAAGAATAATTCCAATAGACATGTCGATATTCCCGAGGTATAACTAATAATTCTTAACAAGTGTCCCGGTGACACTCTCTAGGGCTTTCCTTAAAATAATTTTATCTTTTAAAGTATGGATTAAGCAGGTAGGTTTTTTCTGGTTGGTGATTAAGCATGTAGGTGGCTCGCATAATTGGGGATAAGATAGGGAATCATTAATAGGTAGGTGGATGGTAAGATGAGAGGCAGCATTACTCATTTGAGCGCCTCCCTGTGACTCCAATGTCGGGTTCCGAAAAGCCCCTTGCAATTCAAAGCTGCATTGATGACGCGGGTCTACCGAAACGAGCTCATGCTGAACGGTACTGTGATGTCATTTATGGCCCTTTTCACTTTTTCAGGCTCCTGAAGTGTGGACGGGTCCCGAGAACTGAAGCAGTTGCAGAGAGGCCTTTCTCGTCGGTCAAGGGAGTTATCAAGCAGTCCTTTCCTGCCCGACCAAACAAGGAACAAAACAGTCTCACATGCTTATGTTGGAATGATCTGTGTGCGCCTGTATGGCCATTTCTCATCATCTGTTCTTCTCGATTGGGCCAAAACTGATCGACAGTGTTTGACAGAGGGCGGACCGAGAGCGCTTGCTCATGCATCGCAAGCTTCTGGTTTAAGAGGCAGTTTTGCAGTGACTTTTGCATCTACTCAAACTTTTGCCCAATACCGATGGATTTTCGTTTTTGTTCAACACCAACTCAAGAATCAATGTGAGAGGGAGAATTTGTCATGAAATTACTCATAATGAATGACGATCGTGTTGGACATGATTTACTTGTTTAGATTCTCTCACATGTCCAACATCACTGGGCGAATGTTCAGATTGCTTTTAACTTCGCAACCTTATGAATAGCCAGAAGGGGACCGAGCTCAGCTAAGGCTTTTGATATTTTGTTTTCCCATTTTCGCAAGCTTAAACAGTGTGAATATCTGCAAATTTGAGCATTTGTCCTTAGATTTGAGGTCATGAGTTGTGTAACCTCAAAGATGGTGGTGGCGATGACCTCTAATGGTGAGCGGTTCCAAATTCTTTATAGGTTCTATGTAGAACTTGAGACCTACTCATTGAAAAAAGTTCTCATTTTTTAAAACCTGAAATTAATTCTAGATAAACCTGAAACCTGTTTTTACTTTATCACAGGTATTAGGGTCGATTTCATGGTCTACTCAAGTTCTATTGGCTCAACTTCTACCTATAACATTAATTGAATGATTGTAGTAAATTATTATTTTTAATGACCTCCACTTGTTACTACAATCCACTGGTCATAATTTTTTTAGATACATAAATAATATAAAACATTAACGAAGTAGACGTTTTAGTTATAAAAATGAAAATTTAGACTAGTGATTCTAGATTATACATTCATTATCGGATGCCATGGAATATTGCAAGATTGCATGAAGATATAGGCTACATAAAAACTTGTTCCAGATTCCAGGTTTCACCTTCTTAGAATATAGGGATATGTTCAGCAGAAATCCTAAAACTTGTCCAGGAAGTGCAATTGAGTCCTAAAACTTACAAAAAGTTCAATCAAGTCCTAAAACTTGTCAAGTTAGTTCAATTGAGTCATAAAGTTAACACCGTTAGCATTTTCCGTTAAAAATGTTGACGTGTCATTTTAAATTATTTTTATTTTCCACGTGGATTTTTTTTAATGATTTTTTATTCATTTTTTTTAAAAATAGGTTAAAAACTAAAAAATTAAATTTATTCATTTTATCTTATTTTCACCAAAAATTAAAAAGAAAAGTTATAAAAGTTATTTTTAAAATTGTTTTAAAAAAAATCAGCGCTCTTCTCCGCCGCCGCCGCCTCGCCTTCGCTGCCGCCGCCCATCGCCGGAGGGGCCGAGCGACGGTCGTCGGCCCCGGGCGGGGTGGCCGGCCCTCGCCGGCCCAGTGAGGGCCGGTGACCGTCGCCCGCCCTGGGCGAGGCTCGCCCAAATCTGGCGAGCCTCGCCGGCCTCGAGCGAGGGCCGACGAGGCCTCGCCCAGGGCGGGCGACGGTCGCTCGGCCCCAGGCGAGGGACGGCGATTGTCGCCCGCCCGGGCGAGGCCTCGTTGAGATCCGGCGAGCCTCGCCGGCCCCGAGCGAGGGCCGACGAGGCCTCGCCCGGGCGGGCGACGGTCACCGGCCCCCCGTGAGGGCCGGCGAGGCCTTGCCCGGGCGAGGGCCGGCGACCGTCGCCGGCCCCTCCGGCGATGGGCGGCGGCGGAAGTCCACCGGTGCCATTTTTTTTTTTTTTTTTAACAGTTTTGTTTTTTAAAATAAATTTAGATTTTCCTTTTTTAAATGAATTTAGATTTTCCTTTTTAGTTTTTAATCTAATTTTTAAAGATTTTGAATAAAAAATAATCTAAAAAGCCATTTGAAAAATAAAAAAATCATTTAAAATATGACGTAAGTGCCACGTCGGCAGCAATTTCTGTTAATTTTCTTGATGATGTTAATTTTAGGACTCAATTGAACCAACTTAATAAGTTTTAAGACTTGATTGAACTTTTTATAAGTTTTAGGACTCAATTGCACTTTCTGAACAAGTTTTAGGACTTCTGCTGAATATATTCCTAGAATATAAAAGATACTCGTTGAAATAAGTTTCACAATTTTTGAAACTTGAAACTTACTCTGTATACTTTGAAATCTGGAATTGGAAAGGTTCACCTATGCTCTAGGTTTAACCTTGAAACCATGCTCACCCCTAGTGATCTATGTTGGAGGTCGACCAAAGTGAGCAAGTGTCGAAGGTGGCAATGGAGAGCGGAAAGTGGCATAAGAGTTGAGTTGGGGCTACGATGAAGTAACGATAGTGGATTTTGGTAGGATTGCACGTAGACATAGACTAAGAAAAAACTTAAAAAGTTGTCATAAGTTTTGAGCTCTACCTACCTAGAATACGGAACATATCTATTGAAATATGTTCTCCAATTTTTGAAACTTGGAACTTATTTTGTATATTTTGGAACCTGGAATCGGACAAGTTCTTCTCGATTCTGGGTTTACCTTGAAACTATGCTAAACCCTAGCGACCTTCGTTGGAGGTCGACCAAAGTGAGCAAGAGTTGAAGGTGGTGGTGGGTAGCGGAAGCGGCGTCAGAGTTGAGTTGGGGCCACGGTGAAGTAAAGATGTTGGATTTTGGTAGCGACTAAAAACTGTGTTAGTGACGAGAGAGAGAAAGGACTCGTGAGCTAGATGCGATAAGCTGCAATGATGGAACTTGTTGTAGGGGTGTGGCGACGACACTTTGCATTGAGTGTGTCAGCGACGACACTTTAAAGTATAAATTTAAAGAATTTTGTTGCTCTTTTATCTCTTGAGAAGAGTACCAAAAAGGCACTAAACCTATTACATTATTATTAACTCAGTCCTAAACTAGTGCCAGCATGGATGTCAATTTATTTTTGACAAATTGCCAATTTATTTTATTCTATTTTGGCTGAAAATTGCTAATATAGATGTCAGATGTCCTACAAGTATAACCGGTGCTAATGTGGATAAATTTGACAAATTTTTAATACTTTTTCCTTATTTTTTTTTATTTTCTATTTCATTATAGCTGGTGAGGGTCATTGACGAACTAAGAAGCTTCGATACTCTTTGGGAGTTTTTGTGTCATGTTGGACACTTTGACATATGTTCGCCATGCTTTGACATGTTTTGACACGCAATCAAAAGGTGTCGGAAAATTTGATAAGTGATCAACTCTCCCAACATACTTTGAAATGTGAGTTCGGAATTCCGACATGTACGGGGTCAATTTTAAGTATCTTCAATAATTGATGGGTCAAATTATAAATATGTAAAAAAATAAAGGGGAAAGAAACACTTTTTGTTATATTTGATGGTGAAATGTGGATTGTTTTTTTTTTTTTTTTCCGACTTGTTGTTAAATATTAATTTTAATAGTGGATTATGAATTACTTGTTTTATTTCCTCCAAGTTTTGTAAATTACTAGAATGGAGTGTAATTGAATTTGTAAATTGAAACAATGAATGATACCAATAAATGGTGGATTAATGTTTTTAGTATAAATTCATTCTAGGCTTTTTTATTATTATTTATTTATTTGTGAATTTGAATCAAATCAATTTGATTGAAATAATCAGAAAAATGATAGTTTATCATGTATATATAAAAATATATAGTTAATATACAACATATCCTAATGTGTTAGATTTTTTTTTTTGTTGAGAAATGACATGTTGACGTGTTATGTGGCGTGTTGCGTGTCAATGTTAGTGTTATTTAGCCAACGACCTTTGCCTAGGCGAGCCCTTGCTAGATTCGGCGAGGGTGGCCCTTGCCTACCTTGCCTAACCATGGGGATCAAGCCCTTGCCAAATTCAATGGGGGCAACCCTCACAAGCTTTGGTGAGGGTCACCCTTGTTTGACACAGGGGCTTGACCCTTGTGGTTTGGGCAAGGGAGGGCCAACATCGATAGATCCGACGAGGGCTCAGAGGCACTTGCCTGGGTCGGCAATGTCCTGGGTGAGCCATCCATAATGAAAAAAAGAAGAAAAAAAGAAAAAAAGAAAAAAAAAAGAAAAAAAGATAAAATTATGGGAATAGATTTAGGACTCAACTGGTCTAATTTAAAAATTAAGAACTAAATTGATATCAATACAATATATTTAGAACCTTTTTGGGACTCTCTCCATTATCTCTTTGATGTGGTTACATATAGTAAGTGTTTTAGATGAAAGACCCGACATACATGCAATAGAAATTGCTATACATATTCACATACATTATTAGCCCCTTGTAAATACTTGATGTAAATACTATTAGCACCCGCCTCGAAGTCCTCGTATAGTTGCTCGCCGTTTGTGTCTCTTGAACCCACTGGGCCGTAAACATTCCATGCTCAAAAGATTGATCGTTAGCTCAGCTCTATTCAAGTTTCTGCATGAAGAAGCCGTAAGTAAAATGAATGTCTCATCTTGTGAGGGATCTCTGATGACATATAACGGGAATTAAGTACATAATACATTAACACAAAATTTCTATATGAGGGCATGTCCACACAAGGCCCAAAACACAATTCTCTCGGATGACAAACACACCTAAATTGTTTGAGTTGTCAAATAACTTTCTCTCACGAAAGTTGATTTATTTATCACATTTCACATAAATAACACAGAGGACGCATTTACCATGTTCTAGGTGAATGTACCATTCCAACTGCACTAGTATATAGATTTTTATTTGCTTATTTATAGTTATTAAGCATTTTCCACTTCCATTAACAAGATAGTCTACATATTCTTCGGCCTACTGATGTGAGCCTCTGACCACAGCTGCTTTTTAGCCCAAGCCTTGCCCAACGAACGAAACGTTCTTGCAAATCTTGGGCCATTAAGGAACCAAGACGGGCTTGACAAATAAAGAACTCGATCTAAATAGGCTCGGGGTGAAGCCCAAGGCAACAGAGATTTCGTGAAAATAAATAAATGTTGAATTGGTCACGTAGCACGTAACTAAATCATAATACAACAAAATAATAGTTCAGGTAAAGCAATAAATCTCTAATTGGTCTTGTAAGTTGTAACTTACGTTGCTCGTGCGATGGAACCATCAAAAGTTTAAGCAGTCAAATTACAGTAGTCAATTGATGTTTCATATATATATGATTAAGTGGTGTCCGAGCCAACTTTCATATATTTTGACTGGTTCACTTTCCCAGATGATTTTAAGGAGGCACTCTCACACATTGATTTGGTGCATTCTGAGTTTTATTCTGGAAATGCTCTTACTAAACTTGAACTCAAGACCACAAGGAGATGGTCAAGCCCTCTTGCCATCTTGGTCGACAAATATGAAATAATATTTGAACACATTCCCTCATGTGCAAACTGGATTAAATCCATATAGAAGGCAAGGAAGGCATGTGCAATTGAAGAAAGAGGAGCCATCTATGGGCAAAATAAACCTTAGGCATGGAGGATGTCAAAGTCGGGCTACGATTTTTTTTTTTTTTGACAAGAAGTCGGGCTATGATACTATGTGATAATATATCTCAAAAACTTAAATTATTTGGTAGAAGGAGATCAAATGTATATAATGCAAATAAAACAAAAAAAATCCAATGTGAGACAAGAATATAACAAAGACAATCAACACAGCAAGATTGACGTAATCCGATCACACTCGATCTTGTATCCTGGGTTGAGAACAACATCCATGGAGAACTAAGTACAATAGAAAAAGGGTAAAAAATGTCTCGAACTCCATATGTAATTGTCTTTTAAGTACATAGACATTGAATCTGTTCGAAAACATCCCTAAATTGATTTTGATGATAAGAAAAAGTATTCGAGCATTTAATATATTTGATTAGGTGTGCAGCTATATTAAGGAAAAATGACAAAAAATAGTCTCTAAATCCTAACTTTTAATTTGTTTAATGTACTCTTTAACTATTACTAATTGTTCAATCTAGTCTCTAAACTTTAATTTGTTCAACTAGTTCCTCAACTTTCCATAGAAAAGTTAAAATTTTTCATAATACACTATTACCTAGATTTTAGAGTATCCTTTTATTTTAATTCATTTCTAAACCAGCAGAGATATGGCTATCTTTTTACTAACTTCTTTGCATTTTTTTTAAAAATCTTTATATATAGTAGATAGTTAAATTTAAGTGGACGTTAGCTTATGATCACTATGATAGTGGAAGCAAAAACTCATTTAAAGTTATATAAGATTGATATTTCTATTATTACGGACCTAATCTACAAATTTAACTAATTTTAACTAGGTCAATACCACAAAAATCCAAAATTATCCTATCGTGACACTAATATTTCAAAATTTTTTGTGTCACTAAAAGCCTTAAACTTACCCATTGTGGCACAAATACACTAAACGTTTTTTTGTCTCATAAAAAATTCTAAACTTTTACCAGTGTAACATCCTGGTTTCCGACCCATGAGAAATGACCATAAGTTTGGTATGCCGATGATTAGAATTGGTCATAGATCGTTCCGAGGATCGGCCATGGACTGATTGGCCCAACTTGAAGGGAGGCAAAGGATTGGCCATGGATTGATCAATGGATCAGCCTTGAACCAATCCACTGACCATGTAAGTCGACCCAAGCCATTTGGTCATGGAACGGTTGCTTGACCATAAGGGTTGGTCATTGGATGGTCACTTACCACTGCAGATCGATGGATGATCATGGATTGATCCAGAGTGGTCATGTTTCGATTGCGGGTGATTTTGCTCGGTCATGTACTGACCAAGAATGACCATGAGTCGATCTGGTGCAACCGTACATTGGTCATGGATCGACCACTCTTACGCAACCCCATAACAACCGAGAGCTGACCATGGATTGGGTATGCTCGGCCATGGACCAGTCACGGACTAGCCATGAACCCCTTGTGATGAATCTTGGATCCGATTAGCAACCCTGCTGTGTGCTAGGTTCTACGCCTAGGCCTACCCTAAGCTCTGAGTCAACCACGGGCCTAGTATGCTCGGCCAAAGCCGACCCAAGTGCCGACCATTGAGCCCATGCCCTAGGTCATCGACTTAGCCGAAGTAGGCAATTATGCCTACGACAACCACACCAAGGGTGGCTTTGCCATGAACCTTGGATGTGTCGGAATGGTTGATTAGGGATGTACACAAAAAGCCATTGCCCAGTTCCGGTTGCACTTTCAATGACCTATTTCCCATGATGGCCATATTCTATGGAAATGGACAAAATAGAACTTTTTAGAATATCCTAGATTCTTCTTGAAGAAAGATGACTCACCACTTTGAGTAGATATTTCTAGATTTGATAATGATTACCAAATATTCTCCATGGGAATTAAGTAAGGGACTCTTGGACAAATAGACCAATCAAGAGAAGACGTAATAGAAGATTCTAGATTTCCTTATTAAATGCAAGGATGAGTCATCCCGCTTAGGTATCCTTTGAAGATTTGGTAATGATGACTCAAGATTTTCCTTGAGGAAGAAGCGAAGGACTCAAGGGCTGAAGTAGACCAATTATAAGAGAACTTTGTGGAATATTCTAGAAAGCCAAAACTTAGAAGTAAGTTCTTTAATTTAGGCATATGCTAAATATCCAAGCCTCATGATTAACCAAATCTAGGCATTTAATGAGAATGATGAGTTATTGGCTTAGATGTCCACTTGAAGATTTTGTAATGATGGCCAAAAGATTTACCTTGGAGAAGAAGTTGGTGACTCATTGACTTAAGTGTCCATTGAAGATATGGTCATCATTACCATAAGATTCTCATTGTAAAACAAGTAGACTAAGTCATGATGACGTGGAATAGGTGGTCTAATAAGAAGATGTCAAGTATTCTCCTAGGACCCTAGGCGTGCCACCTTGATGTTATAGTAATGCCACCTCGATGTTATAGTCATGCCACTTCAAGAAAGATGATTGGGCCACTTAGAAAGGTAATGACGAGGTTTGAGCCTATAAATAGAGGGAACCACCTCATTCATTCTCACCTTGAACCCTCTTCTCCTCTCTTGCCCTTTACATGCCATTTTTCTATTTCTCTCGACCTCGCACCATCGCCACTCATCAAGTCATTCAAGCTAGTTCTCAAGGTTCATCTAGGTAAGTAAAATCTCTATTTCTCCTCTAGGGTGGTAGACTTCATTGTTGAGTCTAGTTAGGTGCTCACCTGTCAAGCCTTGCGTAAGATGTTGGACCTTTTGTATGACTTTGCTCATGATTGTGTTTGAACGTGTGCATGAGTTGTTCACTCCCAGAATGAATTTGAGATTCGTTCGAGTTGAGTTCAACGTAAAGCAAGGTCGCCCAAGGCCATATGGCCTTTGGATCGGTATTAAAGCATGTTGATCCCAAGTCTCGTTGGGATCACCCAAGGCCATGAAGTCTTGGAATGGCATTGAGGCATGCCGGTTCCAAATCTTGATTAGTATGGGGATCGCCTAAACCCATAGGGTCTTGGTGAGGTATGAAAGCGTGCCGATTTTAAGTCTCAATCAATGTGAGGATCTTGTACCTGGCAATTGATACAAGTCACGAACCAAGGGCCATTCACGACATGAAGTATATTCACACCGAGTCAAGGCCAAGGTCTGTCAAGCTTAGGATTTTCACTAAAGCAAGGTGTACCCAAGCCTCAAGGTCCTAGATCGGCATTCAAGGCATGTTGTTTCCAAGCCTTGACCAGTGCATGGATCAACGTTAAGTGATTAATTCAAGTTACAAATCAAGAATCATTCCCGACATACTTATTAGCGACGTACAAAACTCATGACACACACGAACGAATGAGCACGCCTCTGTGCCATACATGTGTCGGCTAAGAGAAAAGATAAGATGTGACATCCCGATTTTTCCAATTCTATCTTTAGTAAATTGAGATGGGCATTTCATCTTTGCACATATAGTTCTTTTTCTTGAGTCGACCACTCATGTGAGAACTAGTTTATCAGGTGAAATTGTTAAGAGATTCTAATACATCAGACTCGAGAATTTGATCAGGAAGTGACTTTTCGACCGAGCTAATCTGCAAGGGGTCATTACGGCACAATTAAAAATCGATTAGAAACTGGAGATAGGTCGACTTGATAGAGGCATATGATCGAATGTGGGTGATTCCACTAGATTGCACAATTCTTGTCGATCGACACTTGATCGGCTTTTCTGTCGTTGGGTATCCTGTGTCCGTATTTGAAACCTTGAGATTACCATGACAATCGAGAGTCGCCAATATGTCAAAGATGTACATTGTGACTTGAAAATGATCAACCACATGTCAAATGCATGAAAATTTCTAAAAATTACTCGATAGGTTAGGACGCACTAGTATCGTGCTAGAGTGAAATTAACTGTGAAATTGAGACTAAATTCAGAAATTGAAAGTCCTGTTGTGTCACAAATCTTATTAGGAACATTGGATTAATTTATAGACTTCAATTGGACTCAATTGGAAGAGAATTGAATGGAATTGAAGAAATTAATGTACAAGATTTTTATACCACGACGGAGGATGAAATTAGACCCATTAGAAGATGTTGTGGAGGATTTGAGATAGTAGAAGATGACTTTATGTGATGTCATGGTGGTTGGGGCCAAAATGTCTAAGATCTTAACAAGTGGAGGGTGGATATTAGCTTTAAAAAAGGTGGGACATCACTTCCACCAATCTCCATCATCTTCTTCTTTGCTTCTTGGAGTTTGAAAGGAGGAGAGAGGGAGGAAGTGCAACCGGACCAGCAGCCTGATGCCCCCTTCGCTGCTCGCCCGTTCGTCGCCGGTGTCGTCGCCGTCATCGCCGTTCACACGCATCGCCCGCGTGCCTGCTCGCCGGTCAGCATGCCGCTTTTACCCGAGCCTCCAACCGTCGTCTCTCCTCTATAGCAGCGTCCTTGGCCATTGTCCTCCGTCGTCTACTCGTCCAGGCCGCCATTAGCCTTGTCAGTTGCCGTCGAAGCCAGCTCGCCACTGTTAAGTCCCCGGAGCAATCGAGGTCGCTGTTGCTCGCCGCAGCACGCTCGTTTGCGCGAGTCATCCTAGCCGCGAGCTCCTGCTATTCTGCCTCTGTCCCATCATCTAGGAGCCTCGTCTATTGTTGCTCGTCGTCGCCAAGGCTGTCGGAGCCACCGCCTCAACCCACCTGACCAGCTGCTGCCTTCACCGCTCCTCCATTGCCATTTCCGACCAACCGACGCAGCTTTGTCCAACAACATCAGCAGCTGAAGTTCCAGCCCTAGCCGGATCATCGAGGCCCGTTTTAGGTGCCTTCCGGTCCTTTTTTGGCGTCGCCCCAAGGAGATTTTCTAACCACCTCGCCGTTGTCTTCGCTGGGGACTCATCGGAAAGCGATTTCGGTGAGTTTAGCCTCCTAAACCTTGATTAGAGGGTTAATGATGCTTAGGGTGTTCTTAGTTTAAGCTAAGCAAGCTTAGGTTGTTAGATTAGTTTAATTAGGTGTGGATTAGATTAAGGAGTGTGGTTAGTTTAAAGTATGATTAATTATGATTAAGTGGATGTTTATATTAATATAAGTCTTGATTTGACTTGAATGAACTATTTTTGATTTAATAAATATTTCGAAATTATTCAATAATTTAATAATATATTATTATTCGAAATTATTAAAATATTATTATTTAATTAATTTTCAAAGTTTGTCTTCATCACGAGTTTATCCCAAACCGATAAACCCGTGACAAATTTATCCCAATTGATTATAAAAAAATCTTAAATCGGTATACTTGTGAAAAATTTATGTTAAATTAATTTATTCGATAGCCAAAAATCCCAAATTGGTACATTTGTGACAAATATACTATCCGTTAAATTAGATTAATACCACGAAAAATCATAAAAATTGTATAACTCAGTAACAAATAGAAAATAAAATCCTAAATTGGTACACTATTTAACTGTCAATGTCATTCAACTTAGTAATTTGATAATAAAATTTAATGAAAACTAACAAATGGTAAATTTGTTATAACTATACTAGTTTAGGATAAATTTGTCAAATGTGTATCAGTTTGGGATTTTTGGTACTTACCATAGGTGTATCAGTTTTGGGTTTTTTAGGGTATTAGCCCTACACTTAGAAGAAAAAGTGCTCATCACCATATAGCATTGGGGATGATGTCTGATTCATTGAATGTGATACCCTGGTTGAGTCAGAATGCTCCCGAAAGTATGGAAAGCCCTTGAAAGTATGGGATGCCTAACTTGATGGCCGGATGCTCTAATTGAGCCGGGAAGCTCCTGAAAGTATGTGATGCTTGGCTTGATGGCCGAATGCCTTGGTTGAACTAGGAAGCCCCTGAAAGTATGAGAAGCTCCTGAGAGTATGGGATCCCTAGCCTAAGGCCGGATGCCTAGCTTGAAGTTGGAAGCTCTCGAGAGTAGGAGATGCTTGGCTTAAAGCCGGATGCCACCTTGAAGCTAGAAGCCCCTGAAAGTATGGGAAGAACCGTTTAATACGGTTAATGAATTTATTATGCATGTTACTATGTACTGTTTGATAAGCTAGTTTGGTGAAATAACTTATTTGGTAAGTTGAAAGTGGATCACATGCAAATAGTCGAGAGATAGCAATGGGTTTGTTATTGATCTGCCATCGACATTGTTTGCAAGTGTTGTACTTGTTAGGCTTTGATGATGAGATGCTTTCCCAATAGAGAGTTAGGAAGTTTACTTATTGAGTTCCCAAGACTTACTCCCTCATTTTTCAATCTTGTAGGGATGGAAGTCCCACATCAATTTTGGGAGCTGCAGTTATGCTAGAGGAGATAGGAAATTCCCTTGGTCTATGCGGAAACTTTAGTGTGATGTAAAAAGAAAAGATGTCCCAAAGAAAAATGGCTTGTAAAAGTACTATTATAATATAAATTAGTGTGTTATGTGTGATGTATGTCCCAATCTTCCAGCCGTTGCTTGTCCGAGGAGTTTATTTGTTCACACTTTTGCATCTGCTTATTAACAAGATAAAAAGAACTAGGATAGCGATGAGCCTGGGATGTTGTAAAAGTAACCCGTACCACTCAAGACCTTGGAGATGGAGTTGAGGTTGTGACAACCAGTATGACAAATATACTCTGGATGGAACTGTAATAAATTGTATATATGTCACGCATGTATGAATGTATAAATTTGGATTTTTTCGTGACACAAAAAAAGTTGAGGGTATTTGTGTCACAATAAGTAAGTTTAGGGTTTTTGGTGACCCAAAAAAAGAAAGTTGGAGCTATTTGTAGCACAATGGGCATAATTTAGGCTTTTTTGTGGCATTTGCCGAATTTAATTAAAAAACATGGAAAACAAAAACTTAAAAATTCTATCTAAAAAGTTAGGAACAATATTTAGATTAATATAAGTATAAGAATTCTATAGATAAATTAATAGTGCCATTAAATACTCTTACAAAAAGACTTATTTTACAATAAAAGGAATGTGAATCCGATATAATTCTAAATGAAGTTATAATTTTACTATTATAGAGATCAAAATTTCAAAATAATACTTAGATGGAACTATAGTAATATATAAAAAGAACCGAAAGGTAATAAAAAAATAGCATAATTTTTTTTTGTTAATTTAGGAAATAGATTGAAATGAAAAAGATATTCTAAAATATGGGTTATAGAGTACTTATAATAATTTGTGAATAGGACCAGAGGGTTAACTTGACTTTGTTATAGAAGTTGAGGAATTAGGTGAACAATTTGAAAGTTTATGGCTTAGATTGAACATTTATGAATAGTTTAGATACCGGATTGAACAAATTAAAAGTTTAAGGATATTGTACATTAGGCCAAAAGTTAGAGATTATTCGCATCATTTTCTCTTTCAACATGGATATAAAAATGACCAGAGGATGTTTTGGTGAAAAATTCGTTCGCAATCAAATCCACACTTATACCAAGAGAAAAGTGCTAAGAATTGGAAATGGAGAAGCAAACAGTAGAAGCAAGTGTTGACGCAACGGAATGACGAACCATGACGACCCCAGACTTTCCTTTTGTAATTTCGCGACTGTTAGATTGTAAAAACAGAAGACCCTACTCATAGAATGTAAAACTAGAAGACTCACTCATATCATAAAATATGGATATCCAAGTATATTACGGCAAAAACGCACGGACTAATTCCATGTGAATATATGCCCGACCGACCAAATTGATTGCAGGTTTTGCACGTGCTTGCCAAGGAATTTCCGAGAGGTTTTTTACCAGTAGATATACGACTAAAAGATCCAAGCTGAAAGTTTGAATTTGGAGGCATATAAGACGACTAAATGATGAGAAGAACGGTGTCTGTAGACAAGTGCTTAAAACCAACAAAACCGAAGCAATTTTATATAGTATGATGCTGCTTTAGAGTCAATAAAGAACTTATCCAAAGAGTTAGCAAGAGTATCAAACATTTTAAACACACGATATACGTGATTATATTTAGAAAGTATGCGAAGGGCTCTTTGTAAGCACTTGAGAGGTGAATGTATAATTTGAGGAATGAATCTATTGTACTGTGTGTATAAGGTGTAAAAACAACATTTGAAGGGTTAACGACAATTTTGTTATCTACAGCGGGGCAGTTGTAGAAGAAGTAGGTCCTTGCGCAATAGGAGTTTTCATATTTGTAACAAGGCGGTATCTTGACTAAACTAGTGGATCTCAACTTATTAGGCCGTTAAAGTTGGGAGAGAGGAGTCGGCAAATCTAAATAGAAACTCTATAAATCTCATTTGTACTTTCTCTTTCCCTAGACTCTTTAAACTCTCATTATTTACGTTGTTAATCACTTGCGTATACAAGCAAAAGGGATTGGTTATATAGAAAGAAGTTTTTCTTTACTTGAAAAACCAATTCACTCCCCCAGGCAGTTTAGTTGGACCTAACGAAATTTAACTAAGAATTGCTCAATAACTCACTAAGAATTTGGTCAACGATTATGGTGGTTTAGACTCATGAACATTTGCTTATGGGACAAGACATTAGTACCCATGTTGCGTGCGAATTAAATGAAAGACTTTCTTCACTAAAAGGGTCGATGATTTGGCCCTTTAATACGGCTGCCTCTAATTTCGTGTCGAATCCACCTCGTAAATTCTTACAATTTCTTGCTAAAGCTACAATGAAACGCTTTTTATAAGTCGTCCTTGCTTATCCTTCCATGTTATAAAAAGCAATTATTCTGGTCATTTGATTAGTATGATGTCAATTCCTGATAATAGCACGTTTTGTGCAGAAACGTGTCGCAACTGGTGAAGGAAGGAACCGGCGACGTTACTCTCATAAACGAGTCAAACCATGTTTCTTGTGCCCGCGCACGAAATTGTTTTATCACTTTTTTAATTGAAAAAAAAAAGGACAATCTATTTCACAGTGAATATTCAACCGAGATGCCAAAACATCTTTTGTCGGAAAAAATTTCTTACCTATTGTTATACATTTATTCTGGGCTTCCATTTAACGATATGGGTCTAAATAAAAATC
This sequence comes from Eucalyptus virginea, assembly GCA_014182375.1. Classification (NCBI taxonomy): domain Eukaryota; kingdom Viridiplantae; phylum Streptophyta; class Magnoliopsida; order Myrtales; family Myrtaceae; genus Eucalyptus; species Eucalyptus virginea. The sequence goes on along the minus strand of CM024523.1, from coordinate 16,514,530 downwards.
TTCTTCATCAATTCAAAACAAAAATAAATAAATACAATCACTTGGATTTGGATCCACCAGAAGGCTTTGTACCACCCTTTCCTCCTTGCCCACCACCTTGACCGCCGCCACTGCCACCGCTGCCGCCAGCTGGTGGCTCATCGTCGTCCAAATCCACCGTCCTCATTTTGAACCTCTCGAGCTTCAAGGGCAGATCACCGCCTCCAATCTCTCTAGAAGTTATTCTTGGCGATCCGACGCTCAGACTCCGCTTCAATCTATCTCCCAGTCTTTCCTTCTCCTCTCGAAACAAAAACTCCTCAAGCCTCTCCGAGAACTTGGCGAACTCGTCGTGAAGCTTCGGAAACAGCTCCTTGAACAAGTCCCTCCTCCGAACGTATAGTTCTCTGAAGGACTCCAACACAGCTAGCAACTGTGGATCGACGGATTTTCCGGGCTTTGGCCGATACTTGAAGTGATGATTTCCATCACCTGTATTGTGGACGTGCCTCCTTCCATGAAGGCCGCTCTCGAGGAGGGAGAAATCATCAAACTTGCGAGGAAATAAGGGATCTCCGCCGCTTGACGATCTGGCCTCATTGATGATCCGTTCGTCGTTGGGCTTCATCTGCCCCGGCTTGCGGTGGCGATCCATCGAATTGGTGATTTCTGTGATGCAGTAGGGAACTTTATAAGAAGGTAAAATGGAGGGTAATGGTTATATGAAGAAATTCTATGTCTTGGGAAGGTTGAGCTAGGGAGAGGTTGGCTTGGGTTTTGTATATGTAATTTATATGTTTTAAAATGTGGGGTAGCTTGTGAAATGATTAATGATCAAAGAACAAACCCATGAAGGCACGACTTCGTCATTTATTCAACTAAGCTACGCGTTGCTGATTCGCACGTTTTCTTTGTCCTGGTTTTGCAATACGCCAGATGGGAAAGGTGAGGGTTGACCAACTTCATAAGATGATGATGTACCAATCCAATCTTGAGACCAATCTGGCTCTAAGGTTCAAGAAAAAAGTGGCTGCAAGGCCTTAGAAGAATCAAGGAAATCGCATGGAAATCAACAAGAAGAAATCATTCCAAAAACCATTACTTCACTACTTATTAACAGGGTAAAAGTTCATAAATATTTGCATACTCGAACCTGTGTTGACATTGACATTTTCCATTTTTTATTTATCATGACCGGCATATTAAGTTAAAAGCGTGGAAGTTTGAGGCGTGATAAGAAAGATTGAGGTCCTTTGAATTCAGAGGGCAAATTTCTCTTTGAGAGGTTTGCACCTCATCATAAGGACATGCATGGTTCAAATGTATTTCCTAATTGTTTTTCTTTTTTGACTTTTCTCCTTTCCACTTTTTCCCTCTCTCTCTCTCTCTCTCTCTCTCTCTCTCTCCCTCTCCCTCTCCCTCTTCCGTTCATTGCCACAAGGCTGTCCGCCACCGCACCGCTCGACCCTCCGCCCCTCATGTCATGTCAAGGCCGCCACTTACACCTCGCGCTCGGCCCCTGCCTTTCTCCATCTTGTTTTCGCTAGATTCCGTCAGTCGCCTCATCTTTGCTTTGGCCCTTGCTACGGCGGAGGTCATTGGACTCGGACGACCCAATCAGAGGTCGCCTGAGGCAGGCGATGTCCCAATCTGCGGCGGTGGCGAATCATTCCAGGTTGTTTCATCCACCTTGTCGGCCATGGATGAGAGCACTGACTTGCCTCTTGAAAAGTTAAATCCTTATCACATAGGGTGCATTGGACCTGCCATAAATTAAAAAAATTTATTGCAAGAAAGCTTGTGCCACCATATTCTAAATAAATAACACAAATTCATCATGAAAACTGAACTTGTTTATAAATTTATCCGTGTATATACAATGGGTCACAAATACATAAAGATCACATCGTCTATTAGCATAAATAAAAATTAATATACTTACCAAGAAAGAAAACATGAGGCGGTGGCCATAAGAAACCAGGCACCATGCCCTGAAGCATGCAAGTAATTGCATGGATAAGCATGAAGAAATAAACTACCAATTATCGTATAGATATGCATGAAAAATCAAATTAATGCATGAACTTGAACTGAAATTGTAAACAGGACAAAAAAGAAGAGGAAAAGAATTGGTCAATGAGAACATTCGTTTCTTTGCCTAACAAACAACGACTAAACCTTAGATTTCAGCATATAAAATCTGTTAAAACTTTAGATAAATCAAACGAGGTGTCTTGACTTATTCTGAAAAAAAGCTTAAATATATAGAAAAAAGGAATCTTAAAAGGGCGGGTGTACTTGCATTCTTCAATCTATAGCAAATTCATGTAGGATCAGATGAAAAAATTAGATGGAACATTCATTACAATGTAAACATTGCAACTCACCGCCATAGTAATTATACGTACTCATAAGTAGATAAGTAGAATCATGCACAGTCAATCTTGCAATTCCAATCTAGTTAACACATCCCAGATTTTCAATAAATCAACTTATGGGGTAGAAAGTTTCATGTACATATTATAAGCCTATCTCCAAGTTTTGTCTAGATTGTATGGATAGGCCTGTACAAAATTTTTATATGCAACATCTATTTAGTCAAGGATGGATTGGTGTTACAGACTTTGTGTAATTATACTTTGCTATTGAAGAGGATTGCTTGCGAGTTTTGAAACTTTATAAAGCGGTCTTCGGTTGAACGAATGTAGGGGAGATCTTAGCCCCCGCGTCTTCCGTTCGACAAAAGGCCTTAAGTGAAAAAGTCTTCATCTGGGCCCATCTTATCTCGAGAGGCAGCCTCTATTTCCGTCATTTTTCTATTTTGGTTTCTCGAGTTGTCGCGCGCTTCATTATTAGAGATCCGATCTTATTATTTAAGAATAATCCCTCATTTCGTCATTAAATAGAATAATCTAAATAATCCCTCATTTCGTCATTAAATAGAATAATCTAAAGTGTGTGTATAAAACTTAACTACTTGTGGGGCATGAAACACCCTGCAAGCCTTATGAATAGGCTAAAGTCAAATTTTTGGTTTGTGTAAATAACTCAAATCTAGAGTAGTTTGCACTCATGGTGAAATTTAGATAAATAACCTCCAACTCTTGAATTGGAAATCTCGTAATGCTTCAAGCGACCATGCCAACATGAAAATTCAGTTTATAGAGGTTTAGGTAGTATTTCATTTCTTATTAGTTTTTGCGCAACTAATTTCGTATTAACCTGTCCACCAGTTTGCTATTAACATCTTTTGTACTTAATGTTACGGACGTGCGACGTGAATACAACAATATGCTAACTTGTATTTGTTTGTAAAATATGCATGAAATTTACTATTGTACAACTATTTACGATGGTGAGCACTCTAGTGGAGGCCTGCAGCAACTTTTGAGGCCTTGACCTCTTCCCTATTTCGCGTGCACGAGAGAGAGAGAGGAATTGTTTTTAATCCTAATCCCATATGCTACCTCATGCATCGGTCACGACAGGTGTCAATTTTTTCACGTCTACATCACACTCTAGCAGATAATATATATATATATATATATAATTTTTTTTTTTACAATAACAAAACCACGATATATTGGATGAAGTTTTTTAGTGAATGTAGAGACAGTTTCATGAAAGATGAAGGTTTCTAAATATCATATTGTTGCGACCCAAATTTTCTGATGCTGTATGGAAAAAAATAGGTTTAGGGATATTGTTTAAAAATGCTGATCAAGTGGCCCATTGATTTGGTATGGAATCTCCAAAGTCCATACCTTGCGTGACGGTTACTTTATACCAAGTGGCCATTGATCATTTGAAGTCAACTAGAAATCAAATGAGAAATGGGAGGTTCGTCTCATATTCTAGTTCAGGGACTTAATTAGGCTAATATCTATTAGTGCCTTTTCGGAACTAATAACTAGGAAGATTGTTATCTAAATGGTTATGCAAAGATAAAAACATTACTTTTTTTTTCCACTTATCTATCATTTCAGTTTTTTTAGATGTTCAGATGTCTTTCAAAATTTGTTCACGATACGACTACATCGAAGGTGGTTGGGGCATAAATGCATAATGTGGGCACCTCCCAGCCAACGATATTGATCCACAGATTGAATTAAACCAGGGGTGAGAAATTGTCGGTAAAATAAGAGGACTCATCACAAGAATGTCGCCATCAATAGAATCAACCCGAAGCATCTCCACCTACTTCTCCAATTTGCTTTTTGTCTAGTGACTACTACTTGTCATAACCAAACAAAAGAATATCTTCTAAACACTTCTTCTGTGCCACGCCACGAGCTTCTCCTAAACTCGCCTACCTAGCATGCCACGTCGCAGACTTATCTCCTATTCAGCTCTCTCTGCCGCCGCAATATATTGCCCCGCCGCTCTAGTGAGAGGGCGTGCAAACTTGGATCCACAAAGAGAGAAGTGGGAGCCGGAGGGGAGAGATCATGCGCAGAGAGAACAGCACTGTACATGCTCTGATGTTGCCATGGCTTGCTCATGGTCACATATCACCATTCCTAGAGTTAGGGAAGAGGCTTTCCGAGAGAAACTTCCATATTTACTTGTGTTCCACTCCAGTCAACCTTAGTTCCATCAAGCCCAAGATCTCTGAGAAGTATTCATCCTCCATTGAGCTTGTTGAGCTTCACCTCCCATCCTTGCCTGACCTCCCTCCTCACTACCACACAACCAAAGGCTTGCCGCCGCATCTCATGAACACCCTCAAAGCAGCCTTCGACATGGCGAGTCCCGGCTTCTCCAACATCATCAAGAAGTTGAACCCAAATTTGATAGTCTACGACTTTCTTCAACCGTGGGCTCCGGAAATCGCGCGATTGCATAACGTTCCCGCGGTCAACTTCTGGAGCGTCGGCGCTGGCATGGTTTCGTTCTTTTTCCACGCGGCCCAAAACGTAGGCGAAGGGTTCCCGTTCGAGGCAGTCCGCCTTCATGATTATGAGCAATGGAAATTCGACCGATTGTTTGAGAACTCGGCAGGTGGCATCACGGACAAAGATAGGGCTCTACAATGTGCCGGAAGGTCTTCAGGATTCATCTTGATGAAGACATTTAGAGAGCTGGAGGGGAAATATTTGGACTACCTCTCCAGTCTTGTGGGTAAAAAGGTCATCCCCGTTGGTCCACTCGTCCAAGACCCTGGTATAGAGGATGACAATGATGACATCATTAAGTGGCTTGACGAAAAAGAAGAATGTTCAAGTGTCTTTGTATCGTGTGGCACAGAATATTTTCTCACCGTGAAAGAAAGAGAAGAGATTGCTTATGGATTGGAGCTTAGTAATGTCAACTTCATTTGGGTCATTAGGTTCCCTATAGGAGAGAGCATGGAGCTTGAAGAGGCATTGCCTGCAGGGTTCCTGGAAAGAGTTGGAGATAGAGGACTGGTGAGAGAAGGATGGGCGCCGCAAACAAAAATATTGGAGCATCCAAGCATTGGGGGGTTTGTGAGTCACTGTGGATGGAGCTCTATCATGGAAAGCATGAAGTCAGGGGTACCGATCATAGCGATGCCCATGCAACTCGATCAGCCTTTGAATGCCCGGATCGTCGAAGAGGTCGGCGTCGGATTAGAGGTCAAGAGGAATAAGAGCGGAGAGCTAGAGAGAGAGGAGATAGCGAAGGTGATCAAAGGTGTGGTAGTGGAGAAAGATGGAGAGAGCGTGAGGAAGAGGGCCAAAGAAATGAGCGATAGCATCGGAAATGAAAGAGGGAGAGAGTTAGATGAAGTGGTAAATGCCTTGGTCGATGTTTTGCATGAAGCATGAAGAAGAAGAATGATCTACAAGAGCAGACATTATTTTTTCTCCGTGTTTTGGCTTGACATGTCCATTGTTTCCTATGGAACTGTGGAGTCAGATAGAAGAAAGTAATATTCAAGCATAAAATTAACTGATGAGATATTTGTAATTTTCATGTTAAAATATAGAAAAGAACTTTTATCGTTGTTATTGGCATACATGTAATTTCCATTATGATTATATATGGTTTTAATTTCTGTTATATATTGAGGTAATATCTTTAATAATTGAAATGTTAATCTGATATTGATAATTAAGAGATTGCCTAGTGCAGCAACTTGATTTTTCCATTCTAACTTTGGAACGTTAATACGAATATTAAAGAGATTGGCTAATACGATATTGTGGCTTTTCCCTTTATGAGTGTGCAACCTACCTCTCAAAGAGGTAATAGGTTTAGGCAGTGTTGCCTAAAAAGATAGGCTTATGGCTAATGATCAGGTGTGAACTATGCCAAGCTCATACCTCAGGCAACATTGGGAGGTGCAGGATTTGCCACTAACTTATTGGGGTCCACTAAAAACCAAGTGAGACATATAAGTATACCTTACTTTCTACGCAATCAAAGAATATAGGGTTGGAGACTTGATTATACTAAGTACCCAATTAGTGCTATTTCGATACCTAATGTTGTTCATTTTAAAAAAGAAAGTTTGTCAAGTAATTTAAATTAATTTTAGACTAATCCACTAACACGTGAAGTGATTATGCAGGTACACAATCATTAAAACAACAATTAGCAGCCAAAGAAAGTGTTACATAAATTGCATGGAAGAGCAAATATTTAACATTAAGGAAAAGATAAATACTAATCCTAACTATACTAAAAGGAAGCCAAAATCAATGTATCAATGTCACATGATCAAGAGCATTTATCTCTAAGGACAGTTGAAACCCTAAGGTAAAGCTCTAAGGGCTCGGTAAACCTTAAGCATGATTCTAAATTGAAAAAAAAAAAAAAAAAAACACATCCACTTTTTAGGAGAAAGCAATATAAAATATTAATTTTAACCTTTTGAGGAATTTTTAATTTATTGAATTTTCAAAATTTTCGAAAAAATTCTGGATTTTTTTAATCTTTTTGAATTTTTTTGTTATTTTTCTAATTACTTTTGAAAATTTTAGACTTTTCCTAATTTTGAAATTTTCTGAGAATTTTTGAATTTTTTAGTTGTTGATTTTTTAATGTTCTCTGAAAGTTTTGAATTTTTCAAAGAATTTTAAAATTTTAAAATTTTTAGTTTCTGAAAAATTTTGAAATTTTGAATTTTAAATATTAAATATTATTATATTCGTGGAAAAAGGTTCGAACTGGATAAAGACGATCCGACTCGCTGACCCGACCCAGTCCTGGATTCGACCTAGTTGGATTAAGAAAGAAACTTTTCTATATTTTCTAAAATTTTATATTTTATATTTTATATTTTTTTTTTCTTTTTATCTTTTCCTTATTTTGTCCTATTCCCTGCACCTTCTCTTCTACAAGTCCTCCTTCCCGAGGCCCTCTCACTTCTTGGTCTTTCCCTATTTTTTCACTTTTTCTGCACTTTTTTCTTTTCTTTTCCTCCTCCCTTTGGTCTTCTTCTCCTTCGTGCTTGCCCCCACACACAGCGCTAGCTGGAGTAACCGGCGTCGACCGCCGCTGGCTACCTTCTTGGTGGCCACCAAAATTCTCTCCGATGCGAGGCAAAACCCTTGCTGACTCGATGGTGCACGGCCATTTCACGAAAAGCACACCAAAGCACAGCGAATATACAAAAAGCGAACATGGGGCAACAGTTATAGAAGTAAAGACAGGTCGATCTCTGGTTTAAACACGAACTAGCTTTCAGCATTCTCCGAGGTATTTCATCAAACACTTAGGATGCATTGGCTAACAAAGAAATCTAGGCTCATTTAAGGATACGGGTTCGGACCAAGCTCGAATATAGACATACAAGCAGCATTCTGGACCAACTCAGAGACGTATCATACGCATTTGACATGAGTATGAACAACAACATCAGACCTTGGCCATAACCCACTAAAGAGACGCGAAGTTCGCTCGAGCATTTCAACGAACGGCCGGCATGCACTACTGAAACGAGGGACCTCAGACTTGCTAGAGACCCTAGCACGGACTTGGCTCCTAACAACGCATACTAGAACACACACAAGCTCTCATGGAGGACCGATGGGACCAAAACTTGTGCGAACTGGTCGGCCGCGAGCTCCAGTCCGAAGCCCCAAAAACGGAACAGGCACCCTCACGGGAGACCTACCTGGTTCGGGGGGAAGGGCTGCAGCGGACGGCAGCCAATGAACGGACCTCCGGCGACGGCCAGCCACCCTCTCGAGCTCACTCTCTCTAGCTCCTTCTCACTCGCTCAAAACTCTCCCGAGCTCCCTCAGATCTCTCTCCGAATCGAACAAAGGAAAAAACAACCCCCTCTCTCTTTCGACCTCTCTCCTTTTAACGGCCAGCAATCAACCGACGTGCCTGGCTTCTGCCACCGCCAGCTCGCTGGCCAGCCTGACCCCTACCCGCAGATCACGTCGCCTTCTGCCTCTCTCTTTGGTTTGTCCGTTTCTTTTCCTGCAAAAGCAAAAACAGCGTGAGGGGAGAAGAAGGCCCACACGGGCTGGGCTTGGAGGAAGGGAAATGAAGCTAGGCTTGGCCCAGGTGAAAAGAGATACGAAGGAGAGGAGAACAGAAAAGCATCGGGCCTAGCCCGGTCCGCTCTCTCTCCTTTTTTTTTTTTTTAATTCTCGATTTTTTTTTGGAATTTTAATAATTAGTGATAGTAATGTATATGCTCATAACATCTACGTGCAAAGCATTTTGATGAAAACATACGCAATGAAAATTACTTGTTTTAATTTTCTTTTAGAAACTAATCCCTAATTTTATATAAAATTAAGTCCTAAATAGAAGGGGAAAATTTATGTGCTAACAATGAGTAAAAATTCATGTCTTTACTTCTATATATTTTTTCCTTAAAAAATTCACGTTCCTAATAGTTTCATGGATGGTTGGCATCGGTAGATCTGCCGTCTCTAATGGGCACCCATCTACAGAATTTAAATAGGCATTTTTGAACTTTATGTTCTTATCCCCATATTTAAGTAAAGGCAACGGTTATCAAATAGTTAAAATTTCCAAGTTAAATTATTTTGATTGTTTTTCCTAGTTAAGTTTTCACGCATATCAAGATGCGTCATTTGTAGGAAATGACTCAGATCTTGAAGATTGATTTTAAGAATAGTGTCGGGAGCATTGTCTGAACCACGCATGCGAGCGGGTTGCGTTTTGGTGTGTATTATTTATTAGAAGTGCTTAATTCTTGTTTATCGCCTATTTTTTGCTGCGTAACCACGCAATCCAATAGTTTTTTCTTTTTAATCTTTTCCGGCGCGACAGTAGTCTTCGGTCAATCACCTACTGGTCTTGAGGCCTCGCTCCTTCAAGAGGACACGCAGGTTTGACTGACAATCTATTAGATTTGTCTGTACTTGTTCGCCACCACTCCTTGTATTCCTCTTCCTGAAATTTCAAGAACTCGTAAGAGGGAGTTGGGGCCTCGTTTGTTCATTGCGTCATCCATGATGAAAAATCAAAAAAGGCCAAATATGAGTCCAAATTCAACTTGGCTTTTCCCTTCGAAAAGCGACAAGCCAGACAGCAACTGGAACAACTTGACCACAGAGACAGAACTTGAAGCCACCAGCACCCATTCTAAATACATGTTGCGGCTCGACCTTTCTCCTCCTCATCCTGATCAGTCAAATTCTCCATTACGTGGTCTCCTTGTGTTTTCTCTCCACTGCCATATATAACCATCAGAGATAGATAGCTAAGGGAGAGACCTGAGATCAGGATGGCCAATATGCAGAGACCCATCAAAGTTCTGATGTTGCCATGGCTTGCTCACGGCCACATATCACCATATTTAGAGCTAGCAAAGAGGCTTTCCACGAGAAACTTCCACATTTACTTTTGTTCCACTCCTGTCAACCTTAGCTCCATCAAACCCAAGATTTCCGAGAAATACTCATCCTCCATTGAACTTGTCGAGCTTCACCTCCCATCTCTGCCTGACCTCCCTCCCCATTATCACACAACCAAAGGCCTGCCTCCTCACCTCATGAACACCCTCAAAGTGGCTTTCGACATGGCGAGCCCCGGCTTCTCTGATATCGTCAAGAGCCTGGGCCCCGATTTGCTCATTCACGACTTTCTCCAACCGTGGGCGGCAGAAGTGGCGAAGTCTCATGGCTTGCCTTCGGTCGTCTTCTTCAGTGTTGGTGCGGGGATGCTATCTTTTATGTTCCATATGATCAAGAACGCTGGCATTGAGTTCCCCTTCGAAGCAATTCGTCTTCATGATTACGAGCAGGCAAAACTCATCGACATGATAGACGACTCCACAGGCAGCGTGAGCAACAAAGATAGGTGTTTACAATGTGTTGAAAGGTCCTCCAACTTTATCTTGTTGAAAACCTTTAGAGAGCTGGATGGGAAGTATATGGACTATCTCTCAAGTCTCTTGGGGAAAATTGTGGTGCCTGTTGGTCCACTTGTGGAAGTCCCTAGCAACATAGAAGATGGAGATGGCATCATTGAGTGGCTTGACAAGAGAGAAGAATCTTCTACTATTTTTGTGTCATTTGGTACTGAATATTTTCTCAATGAGAAAGAAAGAGAGGAGATTGCTTATGGATTGGAGCTTAGCAATGTCAACTTCATTTGGGTTATTAGGTTTCCCGTAGGAGAGAGCATTGAGCTTGAAGAGGCATTGCCTGAGGGGTTCTTTGAAAGAGTGAGAGATAGGGGATTGGTGATAGATGGATGGGCACCACAGGCAATGATTCTGGAGCATCCAAGCATTGGTGGGTTTGTGAGTCATTGTGGATGGAGCTCCATCATGGAAAGCATGAAATCTGGGGTCCCGATCATCGCTATACCGATGCAACTCGATCAGCCGTTAAATGCACGGATGGTCAAGGATGTCGGGGTCGGACTGGAGGTGAAGAGAAATAAGAACGGAGAGCTTGAGAGATCGGAGATAGCGAAGGTTATCAAAGATGTGGTGGTGGAGAAAGATGGAGACGGTGTGAGGAGGAAGGCAAAAGAAATGGGTGACAGTGTTAGGAATAAGGGAGAGGGAGAATTAGATGAAGTGGCTGATGCTTTAGTCCAACTTTGTGTGGGATATAAAGAAGAATATATGTCAAAATGAAGCCATGTAATGGCATTTGTATGGCTATCGTGTGCGTCTATGGTCCCTTGACAATAACCTTGCCGTCGTAATGCTGTGAAGTTTTTCTCGATATGTTTAGTAACTTGTTGATTATTTGCATTGTAGTAGTGCATTTTAATTAGATTCTATAATGGTAATGAGACAGCGGAAGAACCCCTGTTCAGAATTATGCATATCCAATGAATTTACAACGTACCATCATAAATTGCAAGCCTTTCAAAAGTGGCACCATCATGATGCAAATCATTAAAATTGAGTTGTAGAATCAGTTATCCTATAAGTTTTTGTACAGATTGAAAGGAATAAAAGAATTTGAAGAAGAATAAAGTTTGATTATAATATCATGATTAATTTGTCCTGCAAGTTTTAATTGTTAAGCAACTCTCGGGTTGAATATGGAGTCCGAGAATAGACTACATTATTTTAAGGTCCTGCTGGGGACCTTTTTTAACCTTAAGGATTATTTCCCCATCTTAGGGAAGGTCCTATTCGGTTTTCTAGGTAGTCTTCCAAAGAGATGCCAGACAAAGCCTATTAAAGAGATATAAAAGCCTAATATATAACCTTTTTTGGTATTTCAAAAAAAAAAAAACCGTCTGCAACATTTCCAAACGTTCATGTGCTGGTCTTGCCACTTAGGATGATCGGTGTTGACTAGACAATCATGTTAGCTATTTTCGACCAAAGTTAGCTGGAAGAACTAAATTAACAAATCATTAAAAAGTTTAAAATTCAATTGGTACTGTTAAAAAGTTTATAACTAAATTATCAAATAGTCAAAAGATATACAACGAAATAGGCCAAATTAAAAAGGTTTATAATTGAATTGGCATAGGTGCAATATGTTTGGAACTTTTTTGATAATTTTACTCACGTAATTATTTTTAGATTCTCATAAGTTTCAATTTGTATGTGTAATTATTTCATTTGTATGACTCAAATTAAAAAAAAAGAAATAAGTCTTTGAAATTATTGTTGAGTGGCCAATTTTAAAGATTCGAATGATGTGTTACTACTACCAAATCCCCGGCGGCACATACCCAAGAGCAGGAGTCGGATTTCCGACACCGGTAGCATTCTGATCGAAGCACAGGATGTATTCGGCGGGTTTAAATTACTAACCAGAGGTCACGTGTGGAATAATTTTCGTTCCAAGTTCGGAAGCTTCCTGTTTTTGACCATGAAAAAGGTATTGTTGAATTCGACTGCGTTGAACAAGAATGGTATGACATTCTGCTGGTAAAATTGAAAACTTTTAGCAATAAACGTTGGATTCGTAACCACCTAGGTCATCGAGGCTGGCAGAATCTCATTCTATGACAATTTGTAGCACGCACACATTGAGGAGTCTCTCCCAACAGCTTAATCTTTACATTTCTACAAACTCACGGTAACATAAGAAAATAAAGAAGATAAATGACGTTATTGTAATTAGGAAATTTCATTCTTATGTACTAGCTAGAAGTTATAGTAATAACTTACATTTGAAATTATAGTAATAATTTAGTAGGTGGACATCAAAGTTCGAATGTTACCTTTATACGGCATAGTGTAGGTAGGTAACTGGTTTGTACTTGTAGTACCTTAAAAACACACACACACACACACACACACACACACACACACACACACACACACTTATATATTTTAAAAATTCTCGATTAAGATTGTAAAATTTTTAGGATTAGGTTTTTCTTTTTGCGTGCACAAAATCAAACCATGCTTATATATATATATATATATGAGCAAGCCTTATTCCTTATCATCATCATCATCATCATCATCATCATCATCATCACTATTATTATTATTATTATTATTATTATTATTATTATTATTATTATTATTATTATTATTATTATTATTATTATTATTATTATTATTATAAGAGCAAGCATTTATACACATATATCACTTTTACCAAGTTGATAATAATTGGTTGAACCTGTCAACAATGACAAGCACTTTTGAACCAAGTCGCATAATGCGAGTTGATTTTCGACGCCGCTCCAGAAGAAATATAGAACTCTTCTAAGTGCAAGTTATCAAGCTTCTTTCTCGGGCAGAGTTAGCGTTTGGTTATGATGTATATGAGCCCACTCAACTGTATCATCATATCAATATTTTCCAGGTGAAGCTTCTCGCCCGTACCATCAGTTCTCAAGGGATAAGCCGCTTTGATTAAGTCTAATCTCACGTCTTTAGTGATGAAGTAGGATTCATTTGCCATTTTTCTTTTAAAACAATCATTGAATGCCATCTATAAGCCATCTTTCGGGATTTCACGAGCGGAAACTCGTCAAATCAGTGTTCATTGTATATTATACGAATGCCGTCTTCCCTCGCTTGACTTGAAGAAGTTTACAAACTTTGAAATGTCATATTTCTCATGGAGTCACGGCTGACGATCCCATCTCTCTCCCGCATATGCCATTACGTAAACCCGCATATGCCATTACGTAAATGCCAGCAAATCCTAATTAAAGTAGTCAGCCTTTTTGTTCGGCCAAAGACAGAGAGAAATATTAAAGAAAGAAGAAGGAACCCGTGACAGATGATCAAATACGCCATTCTTCTATAAATTGCCATCTGAATCCAAAATGATCAAAAGCTTAGAGCGAACAATAATTAGCTAAGAGAGTCGCACACGCGAAAAATCACATCGAGCATGGCTACGACAAGAAGAACCATTAGTGTTCTCATGCTTCCATGGCTTGCTCATGGTCACATAGGTCCGTTTCTAGAGCTAGCCAAAAAGCTCTCGAAAAGGAACTTCCGCATCTTCCTATGTTCAAGTCCTGTCAACCTTAGTTCCATCAAAATCCCTCATGAATATTGCTCCGCTATTGAGCTCGTGGAGCTCCATGTCCCATCTTTGCCTGGTCTCCCTCCTCAATACCACACGACTAGGGGCTTGCCGCCTCACCTCATGCCGAAACTGAAGATGGCCTTCGACATGGCGGGCCCTAACCTCTCCGACATCATCTCTGATCGCCAACCCAATATACTTATCTTTGATTATCTCCTCCCGTGGGCGCCAGAAGTAGCGAGGTTGCACGGCATCCCGGCGGTCAACTTCGCGAGCGTGGCAGCAGGGGCGAGTTCATTTGTATTCCACTCCATCAAGAGGCCGGGCGATGAGTATCCTTTCAAGGCGATTCGTCTTCAAGACCACTGGATGGCAAAGTATAGGAACCAAATGGAACAAGCATCAGAGAATGGCATGAGCGACACGGAAAGGGTCATGCGTTGCATTGACCAATCGTCGGGCCTAATTTTCCTGAAGACCTTTAGGGAATTGGAGGGCAAATACATCGACTACCTAAGTGATCTTTTGGAGAAGAAAGTAGTGCCCGTCGGCCCGCTGGTTCAAGATCCTGTCCAAGAGGATGGGGATCACATAACTGAGTGGCTTGATAAAAAAGAAAGATCGTCGACCATATTCGTGTCCTTCGGCACGGAGTACTTCCTCACGGAGAAGGAAAGAGAAGAGATAGCCTATGGGTTGGAGCTTAGCAGTGTCAACTTCATTTGGGCGGTTAAATTTCCTGTGGAAGAGGACATCATGCTTGAAGAGGCACTTCCTAAGGGATTTCTCGAAAGAGTGAGAGATAGAGGACTAGTGATAGAGGGATGGGCACCACAAGCTAGGATTCTAGCACATCAAAGCGTTGGTGGATTTGTGAGTCACTGCGGATGGAGTTCAGTCATGGAGAGCATGAAGTTCGGAGTCCCAATCATCGCCATGCCGATGCATCTCGACCAGCCACTCGACGCAAGGATCGTTGAGGACGTTGGGGTTGGATTGGAGGTAATGAGGAATGAGAGTGGAGAGCTCGAGAGGAAGGAGATTGCGAAGGTGATCAAGGCCGTTGTGGTGGAGGAAGGTGGGGAGCGTGTGAGGAATAAGGTCAAAGAAGTGAGCATTGGCATTAGGAACAAAGGAGATGAAGAGATTGATGAAGTGGAGGATGCGATCGTGAAGCTTTGCGGAGTAGCGACTGGTAGCGTTTGACTGTTCGTTGAGTTTATGTTGTAGCTTTCAATAATCATTGTATGCTGAAGGTCAATTTTTTTTTCCGGGATGTTTTTTTTCCTAGAGCAGCTTTGTTTTTGGATTGCAATATATACGTACGTCCCCGCGTATGAGGGCAGAAAGAAATCCTACAACCTTTTTCGAATGTTGCCTTGAGTTGATATTACCGACAACAAGAGGTCATGCATAATTTAGTCTTGCCATGTTGGTATTCAAAATCACAAATAAAGATATTACTGAGGCCTAGTTATAATTTGTCACGTTGTTTAATACATCAGGGTAGTAAATCAATTTTAGCGTATCCAACATTATTGGGTCGTTACCCGCTTCATGATACTGATACTAAGCCCTTTAGACCTGCTTCCATGCATGTCCATCAACGCAATGTTACCGCTTCTGTCCTCCACCTCTTGGCCACGTTTCATGCGCGCACAACCGCATGCAAAGATAGCCTCTGAATCACCGTCCTCTTCCCATATAACCTATGCACACTTGCTGAACGTTCAAAAACCAACCCTAGAGCAAACACCCAAAAACAAAGTGAACTAGAAAAAAACAAGAAATGAGCCCGCAGAGAGACCCATTCACAAGCATTCTCATGCTTCAATTGCTTGCTCATGGCCGCATCTCTCCATTCCTCGAGCTCTCCAAGCGATTCGCCGATAGAGACATCCACGTCTACTTATGTTCTGCGCCTGATAAAGAAGGAAAACAAGAAGTAGTCATGGTGCGCAACCAGAGCCCAATAGGCCCAAAAATATGAAGAATAAGGATCTTATCTCATCTTTGAAGTGTAAGTTAAAGATCAAGGTCATCATTACTTCGGCTTTATATACGCGAAATTTCGCTCTATAACATTGACTCATGTCATGTTCTTCCTTTTATCATTTGCATTCCTATAATTGAGTGTGTTCAAGTATTGATTATAAGAAATTTGGACTATAAAAAAACAGTGATTTCTATTTAATAACTCAATATGTATGAATGTTTTGGTCCTACAAGTTATTGAAGAAACTAATACGGCTGATTTTCTTTATTATTATATTAGAGAGTGTGAGAGCAAGACGCCCTTAGTATTGCTCTTCGATTATACAAGTTGAAAGTGGGTTCTTCGATTATACACGTTGAAAGTGTGAGAGCAAGATGCCAGGTCGCGGTTTCTTCAGGCGTAGTAGGAGGTTATCCCAACCCTCCTTTTTCTCTCGGAGGTTCTCCTTGCTGGTGCAGTTATGGATTCTTTGATGAAGCAGTTGTTTCCCGTTCGTCAGAGGCACTGTTGAGGCGGGTTCCGGCTACCTTGCTCCTTCAAAGTTGCTGTCGTGTGACCTTCAAATGCGGTGTTGTCGTCCCCCTAGTTTGCTTTTAGTCTGTGACTTGTTTGTTGTGTGAGCTGCCACTGTTTTGGTGGTTGCTTGCCTCTCCCCTCTTCTGTTGTTGGCCAATGTTTTTGGCTGTCTCTTTGCTGCTGTCTAGCTGCTTTGTTTCTGTTCTTTTGCTGTTTGTTCTTTCTTGCTCTCGACACATTTCCACTCTTCTTGACTTGTTATGTCATCATGACTGTAAGATTTTTGGTGCCGAGAACCCTTGTTGTACAGCTGTATAGCTTCTTAGTTTAAAAGTCAATATATCTCTTACCCTTTACCTAAAAAATAAAATAAAATTGAACCTATCATTAGTAGGTCTTTGGTTTATTAGACCCATTGCTTTGGCCTTACTTGATCAATTCGACTTAGTCCAAGCAAAGAGAATCTATCGTGACATCATACATAGATATTCATCTTTTAAATTTCACGTTAATATTGTGAATATTGCAAAGAGAAATGAAATATTTTGTGAAAGTAACTTCTATTTGATACAAGACGTGCAAAATTTAAATACAGATCCTAGGAAATATTGCAAAGATAAAAACATTAACTTTTTTTTTTTCATTTATCAACCATTTCAGGTTTTTTTAGATGTTTAGATGTCTGTCAAAATATGTTCATGATATAACTACGTCCAAGGTGGTGGGGCATAAATGCATAATGTGGGCACGTCCCAGCCAACGGTATTGATCCACAGATTGAATTAAACAGCGGGCGAGAGATTCGGTAAAACAAAAGGACTTATCATAAGAATGTCGGCTATCAATAGAATCAACCCGAAGCATCTCCACCTGCTTCTCCGATTTGCTTTTTGTCTAGTAACTACTGCTTGTCATGAGAAAATATTGGATGGGCCGGGCACGCCACGTCAACATGCGCCGGCCCAATCAAGAGGCAACACGTTTTGCCACGTGGCTCCACGTGGAGCCCAATTCCCACTTTTTTTAAGCCAAAATTTTACCTTTTCTTTCTCTCTCTTCATTAATCGCTGCGTCCTTTTATATGTCTTCTCCCGCCCTTCGCATTTGAAGCGCCCTCTCTTTTCTCCGTCTTCTCTATCAAGCTGCACGAAGTCACCCTCCCTCTCCCTCCCTCTCTATCTCTCTATGAAAAATCTCTCCTTCCCAAGAGCTCGCCGGTCGCATCTAGCACGATGCCTCCGCCGTCTTGGAGCCACTCCGTTAGGCCGCACGAAGCCCTCTTTCAAAAATCTCTCCCTCCCAGAAGCCCGCCCGTCACATTTGAGCTTAGATCCACCGCCTTTGGCACATTGCCTCCGTCTCCGCCTCCGTCGTCGCCACTCCCTCTGTTGCGAAAAAGCGAGCGATCGAACAATAATATAAACAAATGAAGAAAAATAAATAGAACATTAGATTTACGTGGTTCAGTTATAAAGACCTACGTCCATGGGGAGAGCAGCATGGAATTTCACTATAAATCAGCGATACTGAGGAGATTACACACTCAAGTTTACTTCTTTCAAACACTCTTTCGGTATTTCCCAAACCCCACTACACCCAAGTCACCAATCTTACTTGGATGTAAATCACGAATAAGCTTTGCCGCACGAGAAACACAAAGACCCATCAAGCACCCAGCGCCTACGGACGTCTCTCACAAACAGAGAACACCCACGGCACTCAAAGTAAACGGCCCTTCAATTTGTGGCTTTGCTCAACACATACGTAGGGTTCGGCGGCTTCTTTGAATAGCACACAGGAAAAGAAGACCTGCAATAATACTTCTTTTTATATGTGTGCCCAAGAGGTCAAAACTTTGACCAGGAACCCACCTTCTTTTTCTTTTTGGCTTCACATGCAAGGGACGCTGCAGTGGCTTCTTTCTTCGGCATTAATATGTGTGTGTGCCTGGGGCCCATGAAGCTAACGTCTTCAACTTATTCAACCTTTTTTTTTTTTTTTTTTCAAAATTTAGCTTTTCGCTTCGGGTTTAAACTCGAGACATATTTTAACAATCTCCACATTAGCTCGACGTTTGAGCCAAGTTGCAATCGCTTCGCAAAAATTTAAAATCTGCTGCTACTCTTCCATAGCCCTCGATGGGTTCAACAGCCACAGATATTATCCAAGTCCAAGCTTTGCTAAAACTTCGTCATAACTGAGGACCTCATCAAAATACCAACTTCACATGCACTTTTAACTGTTCCGCAAGGATTTTCTAACGCAACCTTCTTAATCGCAGATAAAGCAAAACCATTGTTGCATCCATTATCTATCGGGAGATTGAATACGTACTTCGTTAATTACATCAATTACGGCATCCATTAGCTCTATAAGATCTACCTTGCTACAAGAACCATATGTGTCGATTACTTTGCTAGTACTCGTACTCGCTACCCTAGGAGTTTCTGGTCGCAACTCCACCTCAAGCTGAACACCGTTCATATCCGTATTAACACTGCCATAAACACTCTTAGCCAAAAGTACCGGAGACTCATCAAGGGTAACTTCTTTGCTGTTAATATGTGAATTTATATCTGGGCACCACAACCGATCGCCTTGCTCACCTTGTGCATAGCCATGGAACATGCACCTTGCCCTCCAATCGAGCTTACCATCACTCACTCGAAAATAACACGGACAACCAAACATTCTAATAATAGAATAACCAGTAATGTTACCTGACCACACTTTTTCAGGAGTTCGCCATTCAATAGCAGTTGATGGGGATCTATTCACCAAGCAGCTTATCGTACTAAGCACATCAGCTAGGATTCTCTTAGCAATACCAGCACTAGAGATCATTTTACGGGCCGTCTCTAGTAATATTCTGCTCATAAATTCTGTAAATTGTTGTGATTTACTGGCACTAGTACGATGTTTCACTATGCCCTATTTCATACAGAATTTATTTGCCAGTTTCGAGCAAAACTCCATGCTATTGTCAGTTCGCACATGTTTGATCGACTTACCAGTCTCTGTCTCGATCAAAGCTCTCAACCGCGTGATCCTAACACAAGCATCAAACTTGTGCATTGGCACAAACACCCAAGTCTTCCTCGAGCAATCAAAAGACTCTCGAACAGATGCATCCAACGTCTCCGAGCCGAAACCTGTCACTGTCTCACCTTGAAGTTTATACAGGCCTCCATGCTTGATTCCTTTCATTATCACCAGGGCATCTTGAACAACCTTCAGAATTTCATATTTTGAAGAATACCTACAACCAGCTGAATCTAGGGCATCCAAGAAAATTAAGTTCTTTTTCAATTCTGGAATATGTCTTACTCCAGTCAATGTCCTCACAATGCCATCATGCATTCTGATTTTAACATCACCAACACCCACAACATCGCACTCAGCGTTGTTCCCTAACTGGACTTTATCAATACTCGTGCACTGATAAGTGATAAACCAGTTTTTATTTGGTGTGATATGAAAAGAACAACCAGAATCCAAAATCCATCCATTAAGCGATGAATTATTAGTGACAGACAAGACGTAATCGGCATTATCTGCTACAGCTGCAACATTATCTACAGAATCAACTATAATTCCCTTACCCTTCTCATTCTTCAACTTAAGACAATCCTTTCTAAGATGCCCTCTCTTGCCACAACTCTAACAAACAACATTAGCAGTTTTAGATTGACTACATCTGTTCATATTAGTACTACTCTTACCCACACGTATTATAGATCTTCCTCTATTTTTACCTACTAAAGCAGTAGATACAAATTCGCTAGATTCTCTTCTACGAATATCCTCGCTCAGAATCAAATTTCGAACCCCATCAAACGTCAAACTTGTTGACCTAGAGGAATTACTAACAGCAGTAACAATAATATTCCAACTATCAGGCAATGAGGATAACAGAATCAAAGCACGTACCTCATCTTCAAAGTCAATCTCAATTGAACTCAATTGACTAACAATCACATTGAATTCATTGATATGATCGGCAACTGACGCGCCTTCGCTCATCTTCAAATTAAACAGACGTCGCATCAAATAGACCTTGTTGATCGCAGAGGGCTTCTCGTACATATCCGACAGGACTTGCATCAAATCAGCAGTGGTCTTCTTCTTCAAGATGTTAAATATGACGTTACGAGCCAACGTCAACCGAATAACACCCATAGCTCGTCTATCCAGCAAATCCCAATTAGCTTGCTTCATCGTCTCTGGTTTCTCCCCAAATAAAGGCAAGCGTAGTTTCATCTGGTAAAGATAATCTTCAATTTGCATCTTCCAAAAACTAAAATCCTTCCCATCAAATCTGTCGATTCTCACTTTTACTTCTTCCGTCGCCATCGATTCGCTTCAACTTAGCCAAGCCTAGCTTTGATACCTATTGTTGCGAAAAGGCAATCGATCGAACAATAATATAGACAGATGAAGAAAAATAAATCGGACATCAGATTTACGTGATTCAATCGTAAAGACCTACGTCCACAGGGAGAGCAGCAGCGAATTTTATTATAAATCAAGCGATACAAGGAGATTACACACTCAAGTCACTCAAACACTCTCTCGGTGTTTCCCAAACCCCAATTACATCAAATACACTAATCTTACTTGGATGTAAATCACGAATAAGTTTTGCCACACGAGAAACACGAAGACCCGCTATCAAGCACCCAGCGCCTACGGACGTCTCTCACAAACAGAGAACACCCATGGCACTCAAAGTAAACGACGCTTCAATTTGTGGCTTCGCTCAACACGTACGTAGGGTTCGGCGGCTTCTTTGAACAACACACAGGAAAAGAAGACCTGCAATAATACTTCCTTTTATACGTGTGCCCATGAGGTCAAAACTTTGACCAGGGGCCCACCTTCTTTTCCTTTTTGGCTTCACATGCAAGGGACGCTACAGTGGCTTCTTTCTTCGGCGTTAATATGTGTGCGTGCCTAGGGCCCACGAAGCTAACGCCTTCAACTTATTCAGCCTTTTTTTTTTTTTTATTTTTTTATTTCAAAATTTAGCTTTTCGCTTCGAGCTTAAACTCGAGACATATTTTAACACCCTCAAGCCGCACAACGCCCTCTTTCGAAAATATTTCCCTCCCAAGAGCTTGCCCGTCGCATCCGAGCTCAAATTCGCCGCCTCCGACACATCGCTAGTGCTTCTAGTGCTTCCTCATCCCGCTTCGCATTCATCGTTGGTGCTTCTGTGTTGGGGTTGTAGTGTACTCATCCGACACTATGGCCGTGAGCAAATGGGTTGTGCTCACACACGGTACTTTCATCGCCATGTGGGAGGTCTTTGCAAGGTTCGAAGCCTCTCAATACAAGTACCCAGACTCCGAGAATGTGTATTTGGTTGTCCTGCCAATTTTTCACATAAATGGCTTGTCGCTTTGTCTTGGGACTGTTGTCATTAGGGTGTATACTGTGGTTGTGATGAGGAGGTTCGATCCCAATGTGGTGGTCAAGGCCATCGATAGGTATGGAGCCACCCATTTCCCTGTGGTTGTGATGAGGAGTTTCAATCCCAATGAGGTTGGATCCTCATTTGATTATGATCTCCGAAATATCAAGTATCTAAGCAAATTCAAGTGGGATGAACCTACAAAGTCGAGCTTGTATTTTTTAGCAATTCAAACCCGTCGTCTGTGGCCTACGCTTAGACTTATCATGATAGGACAAATGTCATTGCGGGAAACTCAGTCCTAGTTTAGGGACATGATGTACATTTTCCTTGCAGTCAATAGGAAAACTTTCAACTTGATTGATATAACACGTGCCATTAAGCATGTCAAAGATAGAGAGATGCATAGAGAAGCCAGTGACACCTACTCCCTCTCCATTTTGACTAGCAGAGAGTGCTTGAGATGGAACCCATTTTCACATTTCCAGTTATTTACTTTTATACGTATGGAGTTTGTGAAAGAATTCAGAAACACTTGAATTTGAGATAATGCACTATATAAATGTCCGTATGGTTACACAAGCATTTTCATAACTCGTTTTAATGTTTTTTTTTTTTTCATTACAGGCGGGACAGGAATTCTTTCAGATCCATCATTAAATCTTACTATAGAGGAGCCGCTGGAGTACTTATAGTTTATGACATCACCTGGTGTGTGAAATTCGAAATGAGAGTGTCTGTCTTTCTTTCTTTCTGTTTTTTTTTTCCTAGGAAGGATAGAGAATGGGTAGAATGATCTCCTTACAATCTCGTGTTCAGGTTAAATAACTTCTTTAGACATTGAGTAACTTCGTGATATGGATGCTGCCACGCAGCAGTGAAAGCTATGCAGCAAACTAAAAAGGGGAGAAAGTGTGATCAACAGATTATGAGGCCATGCAACCTATGATCAGAGAATATTTACGTAGGAATCTGATGTTATCATCCTTAAGTTGTTTTTCCTTATCTGCATTGACCAAATCATTATACCTTACATGCTTTGATTCATGAGCATTGGTATTTTTTCTTTTCTCTTTGGTGGTGATGGGTTCGGTACAAAATGCTCCCCGGGTTGTTACTGCAAATGAAAATCATTACTTCGGCATAATATACACGAAATTTTTTTATAACATTGACTCATTTTCTTCCTTTTATCATTTGTTCCTATAATTGAGTATTCAAGTATTTATTATAAGAAATTTGGACTATAGAAAAACAATGTGATTTACATTTAATATCTCAATATGTATGCATGTATGTTTTGGTCCTACATGTTATTGAAGAAACTAATACGGTTGATTTTCTTTATTATTATATTAGAGAGTACAAGAGCAAGATGCCCAAGTATTGTTACTCTTCTATTAGACAGGTTGAAAGTGGGTTCTTTCCAAACATAAATTGAACCTACCATTAGTTGGTCTTTGGTTTATTAGACCCATTCCTACTTTTTCTAAATCCTAGGCAATCCATATATCACTGAAGCCATTAAAGTCGAGTTGAAATATGGATCAATGGCCCGTTTTATCACCTACATTAAACAAGAACAAAGGCCCAAAGGTCCATACACATGGCTTTATAACGATCTAAGCTACTTAAGCTTGCACATGCACAATTCAACAACTTCGTAAGGAAAAATGCTTATATGAATGTTTTTAATCTACTATAAGATCAACAATCTATTCTAAATCATAAAAAGATAAATAATAAATAATTAAAACTTACGATGGGGTCTACTTCAAGAATTTGTGATTCATAAAACACCATTATTTTCATAATGGCCCAAAAGATATAGTGCTAGGGTATTCGGGATAAGTACACTAATTGTGTCATAAGTTGTGTACGATGCTCACTTTGGTGCCAAAAGTTCCCGCCGGATCACTTAAGTGTCAAATCGGAGAAAAAACGATCACTTTGGTGCCACCGGCGAGAAATTCCGGCCAAAATGATTACGTAGCTTTATATTTAAAAAAAAAAATTCGATAAACCCTTTAAACAACGTCGTTTTCTGTCCTACTTAAGAAAACGACATCGTTTTGCCGTCCTATGTGGATGGCTTAGGAAAAATGATGCCGTATAGCTCATTTGTGATTGAAATTAGGGTTTTTTTTCGTTCATCCTCGCCGACCTAGCTTGCTCGGCCACCGTCGCTTGGCCACCGTGCTCGGCCACCATCGCTCGGCCAAGAAGTGATGGGAAAACAGGAGGCGAGGGCGGAGGAGGAGGAGGAAGAAGGGGGGTTGAAGGTACAGAGAGAGAGAGAGAGAGAGAGAGAGAGAGAGAGAGAGAGAGAGAAGAGGAAGACAAGGAGGCAAGGGAAACAAGGAGATGGAGATGGTGGATTGGGCTCTGTTCAGAGAGTGGCTGGTGCTGGTGTTGTTCTTCGGGGAAGAAGACGCCGCCGCCATGGCTTCTCTCTTTCTGCTGGTGTTGTTCTTCGGGGAAGAAGACGACACCACCATGGCTTCTCTCTCTCTCTCTGCTGGTGTTGTTCTTCGGGGAAGAAGACGATGCCGCCATGGCTTCTCTCTCTCTCTGCTGGTGTTGTTCTTCGGGGAAGAAGACAACGCCGCCATGGCCTCTCTCTCTCTCTCTCTCTCTCTCTCTCTCTCTCTCTCGATTTGGGGATTTAGGGTTTCGACTTGGGGTTTAAGACGCCAAACGACGTCGTTTGGTGGTTTACACGCTGACTGGACTCTCCGGCGAGCCACATCAGTATAAGAAATTAACAAAAAAAAGGCCATGTTGGATTTCCAGCCGATCAGATCGGCTTTGGCACCAAAGTGAGCATTTTTCAAATTTTTTGGCACTTAAGTGATCCGACGGAAACTTTTGGCACCAAAGTGAGCACCGTACACAACTTATGGCACCATTAGTGTACTTATCCCGCTAGGAAAGCCCTTTCAAAAGGATGATATTAAAGCTTTATTTGTCAAGAAAAGAAACAAATCTTTACTCCATTTGTTTAGCAAAAAATCAACCATTCAAAAAGATTTTCCGCTTCTTAATCGTTTATTTAATTTAGAAAATGAGTTCACTGAAAATGTTTTCCTTATTAATGAAAGTCTTTTACACTTAAATATAAGTGGTGGAAGTATTTTTTTTATTAGCTCATATGCTTAATTGATTAAAAAATCAAAATTAGGAAAACTTTTTTCAACTTACTGAATTTTTGCAATTAAAGGAGCCTAAAAGGAAAATAAAAGCATATATTATAGAATATCTATCCAAACTGTGTCACAATCTCTTAAAGCTCGTTTGGATAATTGGTGATTAAATTATAGCTTGGTTGCCGTGTGGTTATTTTGTGACGTGTACGATTGATTGGTAATACAACGACCGCGGTACCTAAAAGCTAGGTGGAGCAACTTCTCAAAAGCTGCTGGAAGTTGCTGTAACTGTGGATGCATTGTAGCGCTAAAGTGCTGGATAAACACCTTTAAAACTAATTACCCTTTTTAGTAGTCGAAACCCCGCAGAAAACTAATATCGAACAGATACTTGGCATATTAGAATTGCTTTTGTTATCCATTTGGTTAATCGTGTTCATCAAATGTGTGATTTTGTGGTTTGGACCGTGTCGTTTGTCTTCAAAATCAGCTTTCCTAGTTCGGAGCCATGTCTGGTTTGGAGGGTCACCGGAGGAACCGTCCTGCTAATGAAGATCAGGGGATGCGGCCCTCAGGGACTCGTCTCAAGGCATCTCAACAGACCATAAAACCGGATTCGAGGCAACCTCTAGACAAATTTGCAGAGCGGCTTGGTCAAAGGGAAACCCAAATGGGACTAACTCTAGACAAATTTGCAAATGATACAAATGATCATTTTTAAGAATTTCAACTCATTTATTTTCCATCAAAGAAATGCATCTTAAGGGATAAGAGTAAACTTATGGCAGGGGTTGACAACAAGACATGAGCAAGAATAGCATCATGGCGCTAATTTCTCCCGAAATCGATTTGATTTAGTTGACGATTCACTTGCAAAACCAAGGTGATCCATTTTCTCGAAGCAAGGAAAAGTCGATGGCCGTGTGGATGTTGATCCAAACCTTACGTGGATTGAAAGATAATTGCTTAACGGAATGATCCAACATTTTAGATCTCGAGGTCGATATTTTTTTCCCGACAGAGGGAATATAATGCGGAGGGCAATCAAGAATTTTTGATTTGTTGATGATTTTTGGATAGAAATTCAAGAGGGGTTCCTTAAAATAGAGAGAATATGCCACTGGACACAATAATCGAAGTTAGCTTTGGATTTAATTTTTAATATGTTGATGATTTTTTCGTTTATAATTTAGAAAGGGTGATTTCACCTTTATTTCCTTATCTTTGTCATTTCTTGAATCTTGGCTTGATTTTATTCGAATAAGGGCAATAGTTATTAATCAGTTAGAATATCCTAGTTTAAATATTTTGATTGCTTCCCTACCTAAGGTCTCCACGCATGGCTTGAGTTTGCTATAATTCATCTCTTGAAGATTGAATTTGTGAATAACTTAAAGAGAGTTCTCTCTAAACTCTGGAAGCATGTTGTGGATTGTTTTATCCGAGCTTTATCGTCTGTTTTCACTCTACATCATGAAGTTTCAATCATCTATCTTTTGTTTTCTCTAGGTGGCAGTAGAGTCTGCTACCGAATTACCTATTGATGTTGAAGGGCGAGATTCGATTTGTTTGCTAGCCGCCCCACCTTGGACCACTCTATTCTTCATGAACTGTCAAAACTATGGTGAAGTAACAATTATTGATGTTGAAGGGCGAGATTAGATTTGTTTGCTAGCCGCCCCACCTTGGACCACTCTATTCTTCATGAACTGTCAAAACTATGGTGAAGTAACAAGTCACATGGTAGTGTCCCTCTCCTAAGGTGGTCCCGTGATATTTCACTTGTAACAAGTCACATGGTAGTGTCCCTCTCCTAAGGTGGTCCCGTGATATTTCACTTGTAACAAGTCACATTGTACAGTCCCTCTCCTAAGTTAGGTCTTGTGATCGTTCACTTTATCTGATGCGTTTGATTTAACTTTTAAAAGAAATCTTTCGAAAAGATTTGTCAAACGTTACTCAAATTTGCTTAAGGGCCTTTAGAGCCCAAAGTCCATTTGGAAAATGGTTCCCAAATAAACCTTTTAATGGAATGGTAGGGACTAAAAATCCGCGAAATCAAAATGCTTACTTCATTCTATTTCGATCCACCAAACCAACTAAACCTAATTAAGGTTCTGTTTATTTTACGGAAAATGATTGATTTGAAAAAAAAATTCCTATCATTTATAATGAACAAAGAAAATATTTTTATCATCATGAAAATATTTAGATATAAATTATTACCTCATTGGAAATGGTTTGATTTTTCCTAGTAAAGAACCGCCTAGGCACCGGATCAATCGAATCGAATTCAAAGCCGGTTTTATAAAGCCTAAAAATGTTTGTTTTTCTTTTGGCATCTCTCTTTCTCTCTCTGTTCTCTCCGACCTTAGTCAGACATTTCACGACTCTCTCTCTCTCTCCAACCTCAGTCAGACAGTGCGGTTTGGCCTGTATCGTCTGTTTTCTCTCCACTGCGATATATACCCATTAGAGATAGACAGTTAAGCGAAAAGAAACAAGAGAGAGACTTGAGATCTGGATGGACAATATGCAGAGACCCATTAAAGTTTTGATGTTGCCATGGCTTGCTCATGGCCACATATCACCATTTTTAGAGCTAGCAAAGAGGCTTTCCGCGAGAAACTTCCACATTCATTTGTGTTCCACTCCAGTCAACCTCAGCTCCATCAAATCCAAGATTTCCAAGAAATATTCATCCTCCATTGAACTTGTCGAGCTTCACATCCCTTCTTTGCCTGACCTCCCTCCCCATTATCACACAACCAAAGGCTTGCCTCCCCACCTCATGAAAACCCTCATGTTGGCCTTTGACATGGCGAGCCCCGGCTTCAACAATATCGTCAAGAGTCTCAGCCCCGATTTGCTCGTCTACGACTTTCTCCATCCATGGGCACCAGAAGTAGCAAAATCTCACGGCGTGTCGTCGGTCGTCTTCTTCACTACTGGTGCAGGGTCGTTATCATTTATGCTCCATATGCTCAAGAACACCTCCAATGAGTTCCCGTTTGGAGAAATTTTTCTCCATGATTACGAGCTGGCGAAAATCATTAAGGCAGCAGAAGACTCTCGGGATGGTGCGAAGTATAGGGCTCCACAATGTGTTGAGAGGTCCTCCAACTTCATCTTGATGAAGACCCTTAGAGAGCTGGAAGGGAAGTACATAGATTATCTCTCAAGTTACTCGGGGAAAAAAGTGGTGCCTGTTGGTCCACTTGTGGAAGACCCTAGCAATATAGAAGATGGAGATAGCATCATTGAGTGGCTTGACAAGAGGGATAAACTATCTACAGTTTTCGTGTCATTTGGTACTGAATATTTTCTCACTGAGAAAGAAAGAGAAGAGATTGCTCATGGATTGGAGCTCAGTAATGTCAACTTCCTTTGGGTCATTAGGTTTCCTGTAGGAGAGAGCACTGAGCTTGAAGAGGCATTGCCTGGGGGCTTCTTGGAAAGAGTAAGAGATAGAGGATCGGTGATAGATGGATGGGCACCACAAGGAAAGATTCTGGAGCATCCAAGCATCGGTGGGTTTGTGAGTCATTGTGGATGGGGCTCCGTCATGGAGAGCATGAAGTCTGGGGTCCCGATCATCGCGATGCCAATGCAACTCGATCAGCCAATGAATGCTCGGTTGGTTGAGCAGGTTGGGGTTGGATTAGAGGTGAAGAGAAATAAGAGCGGAGAGCTTGAGAGGTCGGAAATAGCGAAGGTGATCAAAGATGTGGTGATGGAGAGAGATGGAGATAGCATGAGGAAGAAGGCAAAAGAAATGAGTGACAGTATTAGGAAGAAAGGAGAGGCAGAATTAGATGAAGTGGCTGATGCATTGGTCCAACTTTGTGTGAGGTGAAGAATAACATTCGTCAGAATGAAGCCACATTATAGGCATGTGAATGTGTATGTGAATGGGTATGGGGTGCGTCTATCGTAGTCATTGCAATGCTGTGCTGTAGTATTTGCAATAATCCGGCGTTAATTACTTTTATTGAAATAATTGCATTCTATGAGATCCTATAATAGTAATGAGACTGCAGAAAAACCCGTGCTATATGTATGCGTGTACTAAAGAGTTTACGATTATTTCTGGATCTTGCATCTGTTTACCTTTGTCAAACAATGATCTTTTCTTACCAAGAAGTGGAAGTATAATGGACAACGTACAAGTGGTCATAAATTACAATTGCATTTAATCTAGCCTGTCATGAAGCGCAGCATCATAATGCGAATCTCTGGCATTGAGTGCGTACTCGGTGATCCTATAAATTCATATATGCTGAAAGGATTATAATAATTTGAACTATAGATTTTGGTTTTAATATCATTGATTTACTTGTCCTAAAAGCGCAATCGCTAAGCAACGCCTGGGATTGATATATAGTTTCAATATAGTAGTACAAGTTATCATCTAACTGCCCCGCTCTTGATGGAATCTTCCAATGGGAAATGCCAGAGTCGTCCACGTCAAGAAAATGACCTCTCCCGGACTTCCACGCTGATAGATCTTTTCAAGCCCAGATTTGATGGTGGCCGATATGGAAACCCTCCCGAGGCGAGATATGCTAGGAAATTTGACGAATTGCCATGCAGGTACCAACGCCCGCGTCCTAAGGGTGAGCAATTTCAGGTTCTTTATAGGTTTAATCTGAAACTTGAAACTTATTTTCGGATACATGTTTCTCATTTTTTGAAACCTAGAACTTACCTGTTGAAACTTGAAACTTGGAACTTATCCTATTACAGATTCTATGATCGGTTCCAAGTTCTAACAAGTCTTTATTTTTATTTTTATAATCTTTAGTTAAACAAAACTTTCACAACACTTATCTCGAGAAATAACTGCACCAACTTATCATGACACTTTCACTTCCAAGACGTACTTTTCGATATTAGGACCCACGACACCATCACTCCGAAATTTTCTATAGTTACAAAGTACCCTCAGCTTAGAATTTAAACATCTGGCAAATAAATTTTGAAGCAAAGCATCCACCAATAGGCCAAGCATAGTAAAAACACACATCACAATCACAAAATCAATCAGAACAGATCAAGATTGGCACCTTCCAACAATTCTTGAATCTAAAATTACAACTACACAGTCATCTACTATCACACTAAAATCAACAATTTAAGCAGATGATTTCCCATGCAAGAAGTTCTTGGCTGGATTATACCTCAAGAACATTACCTCCATGTAACACAAATTCTAGGATGGATGATCATTCTAGCTCGAGACCACCTAGTGCTCTGAAAATATTACTTCTTGCAGGAGATCAGCTGCTCCTTTCCTTTCAGGACATTTAAAACCCATGTGATCGAAGAACTCAAGCACGTTTTCTTGGGGACCTTGATACACTATTTGCCCATCCGCGAGAAGGATGATATCATCAAACAGGTCGTAAGTTTCCGGTGCAGGCTGGAGGAGGGTCATTAGAGCAGTCCCATTGAGGATGTGTATGGACTATCTGAGTGAGTTCACTACTATCCGAGCCGGTCGATATTTTGTCCATAAAGAGTGCTTTGGCTGGCCCGACTAGCATCTCCCCTGTTTTATATCAACATGAAATTGAACAAAACCAACCGAACTTTATAGAAAGTCATTGCAATCATCCAACAAAATGGGATACTAAAGCGGCCTTCTGGGTCTTACCGATTGTGACTCGTTTCTTTTGTTCACCGGAGATGCCTCGTATCGTTTTATCTTCGACCATCGTGTCGATGCAAATTTCAAGTCCCGGAATGTTAATTTTAAGCATGGCAAAAAGAATAGAAATTTTCATTTTTTGTGTTTTCTCCTTGTCCTCGTGGAAAAAAGACAACATAATGGAGTAAAGGTATTTTTTCTTGCTCGTACCTTGAGTATATAATTGATAACAATATTAGTCTTCTGCCCTTCCAGGGCAACTGCCTGTAGAAGGTTAAGATACATAGAAGCTCTTAAAGGCATCAATCCATGTTTTTGACCATCTTTTCCATATCAGATTAAAGGAATAAGCATGTAAAATCTGCAATCAGGAAGCTGTTCGACTGTTCCTTAGTTGCGGTCTCATATCTCACCTTCATAAAGATATCTATATTAGGATCAGGTCTGATGTTTGCCTCCGTCTCTCTTCTCGATAACTCTGCTAGCATATCTGAAATACAACGGTAGTATTATACCTCTAAATCCTTGCGCTTTTCTAGAATTTACTCTTTGAATCATGGTAACAAGAAAAATAGAGCAAACTCACCATAATGGTGCCTGACGCCTTGACACCTGGCCGAGAAAGCCAGAGTTTCTCTAACAGTCATTTCTCCTATACGGAGATCATATTGATTTATATAAGCTGATGTCCTCGTCCTCTGTAGCACAAATTCATCCATCCCATGTCCATCGTACGCGACTCTTTCCGAGAAATGAGATTCAGAAGCTCTTTCTGTGACTCACACTGTCACGCCTTGAACCTCGGGCATGCGCACATCCCTTGGCGGTCTATTAAAATGTGACATCTTAGGATGCGTCACCGACCCATTCTTTTTCTTTCTTTCTTTCAATTAAGAACATGTAGAAGCGAATTAAATAAACACCCGGCCAATAAACAAACAGTCGGGACAGTCAAGCACAACAACAATTTCCCCAAAAACAACGATTTCCTAATC
Organism: Eucalyptus virginea; assembly: GCA_014182375.1. NCBI lineage: Eukaryota > Viridiplantae > Streptophyta > Magnoliopsida > Myrtales > Myrtaceae > Eucalyptus > Eucalyptus virginea. The sequence goes on along the minus strand of CM024523.1, from coordinate 16,482,964 downwards.
AACTGGTTAACCTAAACTCTACTAACGGTAGGGCCAGCCAAAAAGTGTCGTACCTCGTGCCCACCACATCCACACATAGCAGATCTCCATGCTACGGTCCTAAAAAATGTTAACCACGATGGGATGAGATATATCTCAGCGAGTCAAAACCCTAAACCCCGATTAGGACGCAAATTCGTCTCGAATGCGGTCCTAAACACGCACCATACAAAACTTACCCCGCCTCGGCTCGTACCTGCACGTTAGCTCAACATATATACCATTATTAGTGCAGCAAGCGTGGTTTAATAACCGAAACACATCATTTCAATCACATGGGTCTTGATTATAAGGCCAAACCGTTATGACACGTCTCATATCGTGCCACACCACATTCACACACAGCAGATCTCCATGCTATGGCCCTAAAAAATGTTAACCACGATGGGGTGAGATAAAATTTTAGCGAGTCAAAACCTTAAACCCCGATTAGGATGCAAATTCGCCTCGAAGGCGGTCCTAAACACGCACCATACAAAACTTATCTCGCCTTAGCGTGTACCTGCACGTTAGCTCAACATATATACCATCATTAGTGTAGCAAGTGCGGTTTAATAATCGGAACACATCATTCCAATCACATGGGTCCCGATTGTAAGGCCAAACTGTTATGACACGTCTCATATCGTGCTACACAATTTTGCCCCATAATCAAGCGCAGCTATCACAACCATTCAGGCGTGTTCCAGTTATTACAACCCATCGGCCACGGCCAACTCGAAAGTTGGCAGTCATCTGGTGTAACCAGGCATCGTCCTGCCCCGTCGGGCATGGCATTGTCTAGAACCCCCGCCTGGACGGCATTCCACATAGGAGCATCATTCCGAAATCCATTCACGAACGACAATGTCTAGCATCCTTCGCTTAGACGGCATTCCACACAGGAGCATCGTCCCGCGTATTCATACGCATTAGGACGGGTTTCACTTATCATGCAAGCACGTCATCAATCAACCCATTTCTTATCTTTTTCATTAGCCACGAATCACAAAAATCCCTTTTGCAAATAACAACTTGGTAACTTCTTTTTTTTTTTTTTTTTTTTTTCAAAACTTTTGGAAATAAATTCATACGCGGTAACATACTCAAAATCAATCCGTCAAACTTTGCACACCTCTACTATAAAACCTCTTTGTTTTACTAAACAAATAAAATCCAGCGTCCAAACACGACACCTCATTTATTTTATATTTTCTTTTCCAACCACCCCTTTTTGGAACTAAATTTGGGTAATCCCCCCTTTTTTTTTGTTCAAAACCTTTGGAAAGAAATTCGTTGGTGCTTACGTACTTAAAATTAATCCACCAAACTTTGTACGCACTTAGTTTAAAACCTCATTGTTTTATTGAGAAATAAGTTTTGGTGTCCAAACCTGACACCTAAATTTTCTTTCCATTTAAAGGCCCAAAGGCCATCTCTTGCAATAATGATAAATAATCAACATGAAGCAATCAACCTTATCACGTTAAGCATAAGTTCTCAACATGCCTTAAAGTCAACCACATCACAAAATATACAATTTCCAGCAAGCAAAACACCAAGAACAACCATAAAACCACAACCAGCTCTAACCAGCAGAAACCGGGTTTACTCGCGCGTCTTCAAGTTTAATTCCAGAAACATAACCAAACGAGTTTAGAAAATTCTCAAATTTGAATATGTTATAAAGGAAATTTAAATGAACACTTTTCATAAGACACCTTGACCCATATATTTCTAAAATAAGAGCAGTAAATCGTCCAAACCGTTACAAAAATTGTGTCAATGTCCAGAAATTTAGTTTTCCAAAATCAGTTTGGTTCAAAGTCCAAAACTTGTCCGTTTGATTTGAAATTTGACTATGTTAAACTAAAAGATGTGATGAATAATTTTTATGAAAAAACTATTTTGAAAATCGAACCCTAAGAGTTGACAAATATCATTTGAACACCAAAATGTCACTGTTTAAATAACAATCCGAGATTCTGTATTGTAAATAACGAAACTGAAATCTTGTTCTTTTAAATCCCTAAAATCTTGAGTAAAATATATGTTATATATGAAGATGTTTAAAACATTTTTTAAGAAGGAAGCAATCCTAAAATCGTAGCACATTTTAACCCACGAAAATAGCAAATAACGAGTGTCTAGTAAACAAATTTGAAGATTAAGCTAATCCATCTTAACACTAATCTAATCAAGGTAATTAAAACTAATCTAACCAATATAATTAACACTAATCTAATCCCTTAAGCGCAATTAACAAACTAATCAAGGATTAGGAGTTAACTTACCGAAATTCAACGGCGACGGGTTCACGGCGATGGCAGCAAAAACCCGAAACAACCGTGTCTCCAACGGAGGCTCAGCGGAGGCTGAGATCAGCCCTACAAGTCTCAACCAAGGAGGGAGGTTATGTGGAGCTGCTGGTCAGTCTGGATGGGTGCTAGTGGCTATGAGGTCGGGACAGGATGGTGCTAGGCAAGGGGGCTATTGGCCGTTGGTGGCGGTGGTGAAGTGGGCGAAGTGGTGATGTGGTGGTGTTGATAGCGTGTTATGGTAGTTGACGTGGAGATGAGCTGCTGGGTGGTGTGATGATGAAGAAATGAAGGGGATGATGCTGGCGTGGATGAGGCGTGCAGTAAGAAAAATTAAGCTGGATGTTGGAGAGGAAATGGAGCTGCTAGTGTGAGGGAAAAAGGGAGTTAGTGGCAAAACAAAAGAGGAGAAGAAGATGAGGCGTGAGGAAGAAAGAAAGGAAATGAAGACTATTTTGCTGGTGGGGGTTCACGCATGGGGAAAGAGAGGGGGAAATGGGAGAAAACAAGAAGATTAAGGCAATGGCCAATGAAAAACCTTGATAAATATCAAGCCACTCATTGCCAAGTCTCAAAAGTCTTCATCCCTTAAGTCTTTGGTTCCTCCAACGAGAATTTAGCCCTTAATTCTCACAAATAAATCACTTTGGGCAACCAAATGACCCGTTTCTTCAGCCATCCGAATTTCCTTTATTTTCTTTTTGTCCAAAAACCGATTTTTTTTTGCAAAATCCCAAGCTCGACGAAAATTCCCCGAAAGATGAGATGACGTCCAATAAATGAATCGTGACACGCTCGAACGTCCGAATCCCAAAATCGAATTCAATGACTCGTGGTCGATAATTTTCGATTCATATTTGTGCATCTTCGACTCGTAGACGACTCTCGATTGTTATAAAATCGCGAGAGTTCAATTACGTGTCTCGAGTATAAAATCGATAGAAAATCGGGTTAGTGCCGTCCGACAAGAATTTCACAATCATGGGGAATCACTCACAATTCAATTACGTGATTTCGCTGAATCGACCTATATCCGATCATAGTTTGATTATAACAGTGTCGTATTGACCATTGCCAATTATTTTGGTCGAGCAGTCGATTTTCGATCGAATTCTCTAATCTGTCGCGTTTATATCCCTTAATGGCCTCACCTAATAAATTAGTTAACTTGTAAGTGACCAGCTCAGAGTAAAATGATCATAGGCATGTCAACGAAATAACCACTTCATATATTCGAGACGGGGTCGAATTTCAGGATATTACACACACAAAAGATTTCACTACTAAAGTAAGACAACTCTGTAAGTACTTTCTTTATGCTTACTTTCAAAGTTTTGCTGAGTTTCATAGCTAATGCTAGAAGTAATGTTGTCTTTCTAGAATCTGGAGGCCCCATAAGTAACGTCATACTGCACAAAGGACAATAAAAAATAGTGTCAACAATATGATAACTTCACTTCTTGAGCATGTGTGCTGAAAAAAATCTGTACGAAGTCTCTCTCTCTCTCTCTCTCTCTCTCTCTTACCACTTCATAGGCATGTCAACGAAACAACCACTTCATATATTTGAGACGGGATCGAATTTCAGGATGTTACACACACAAAAGATTTCACTACTAAAGTAAGACAACTTTGTAAGTACTTTCTTTATGCTTACTTTCGAAGTTTTGCTGAGCTTCATAGCTAATGTTAGAAGTAATGTTGTCTTTCCAGAACCTGGAGGCCGCATAAGTAACGCCATTCTATACAAAGGACAATAAAAAATAGTGTCAACAATATGATAACTTCACTTCTTGAGCATGTGTGCTGAAAAAAATCTGTACAAAGTCTCTCTCTCTCTCTCTCTTTCTTACCTTCAATGCAAATCTTCTCACAATTCTAGCTCACGTCCGCGATTGGCTTGCAAGGGGTCAATCGGCCAAACAACATCGCTCGCATCGAGGGGTGGCTCTTCCTCGACAACGTCTGCGATTGAGCTCGGGTACCGATCGATGAGCCACTAGTAGAAAGTAAGAACGCCCATGTTGCCCGTGCCTTCGTTGGGGGTGACGTCATGGGTCGTGACAGCAGCGTTGAGGGCAGCGAGCAGCGTCGGGTTGTTGTTGAGGGCATCATAGCGTCGTAAAGAGGAGAGAGTAGAGACTAGAGAGGAAAGTATCGGCAGTGAGAATAGGAAGACCTGAAGGTTGAAAAAATTAGGGATTTTAGGTTTAGGAATCCTGGTTTCTGGTTCTAGTTTCGGTTCCAATAGGAATCGGGAACCGAACCAGGAACCACCGGTCCCTAAAAAAGTAGAACTGGGAACCGGAACTGTAAGAGTTTTTCTAATTGTGGACTACATTAATTGATATTGTAATTTACCGTTTTACGGGGTTTGGTCTAAGGTGAGATAGAAGGTTTCTTAATTAGTCTAATATGGGCTGGCTAGTGTGGGCCGAGTTTAGCCTGGCCCGTAATGAGAGGGACTGGCTGGAAACTTTATAAATAGTGCTCAAGTCTCTCCTCTAACCCTAATTCTCACTTGTATCCTTACCTAAGGGGCATTTACCTAATGTTACACGTGAGGGGGCCGCCTCATTGAGCCAGTGATACGGAGGGCAATAGAGGAGAAGGACTTGTGCGTGGAACATTGTGTTTCCGCTTCCGCTTCAAGAACAATGGATCCCAAAACAGGTGCGTTAATCTTTCTACTCAATTATGCATGTTCTTGTTCTAGTTATGGAGATCTTGGGGTTACACAATTTACGTCCAACATGTGGTATCCGGCGGCGCGTGCGGGCTCGTGGGGACTCCGATTCGCGCGTGGCTGGCGGCGATGGACTCGTATGATTATTCCCTACGTCATGGTATATTTATTTAATATATTTGATGATTTTATGGATGTGAAAATACATACAAAGCCTAAATACGTGAATTTTTTAGTGTATTTTCGCGTATTTTTCTTGTATTTTCTATGTTATTGGAAATACATGTGTTGGATTACTGGTATGTTTTCACATAAACATTATAAAAGTGTGATTCATTAATAAAAATTAAAACTTTATTGTATTTTATTAATGAATAAGGCAATGTAATTAGCATGGCATGTGATTTGAGTGATATGATGCCCCTATCACTAAAGTTAAATCACATGTATATGATGTATGTGAGATGTAAAGATTATATCCCTCGTATGAGAGAGTTTCAAGGATTCAATTGAGTTGTGACTGCCAAAGTGGCACACTTGATTGTGTTTGAGAAATTTCGATCTCGTATATTGATTGGGATGTCTCCTTGTCTAATGCATAGTCATACTCCCAAATGAGGTGATTGTGTATTAGTTCATGGAGGGATATATGATAGTGTGGTGGAGGAGTGACCGATTCTAATGATTCATATGTCCAAAGGTGATGAATTCACAAAGATTGGAATATATTCTCATAACCCTTATCATGTGGGGAGTGTACAATTGCATGTCATGTATTCTGCCCAAAGGTGATTATGTGATTTTGCATGTAACTCTCTGGATGTGTACTTGTACGTCAAGTTACACAATGCTCACATGATGCTGATTATATACATTGCTTGTTTTTCAGTCACCTTTTTCTGTAAATGGTAACTCCGTCACCATTGAGGTTCTTGCTGGTTCGAATTTTAAGAGATGGAGAGAGGATTTTCTGTTTGCTATGGAGATGGCAGATGTTCATATGACTCTTACTACTGATCGACCGGCAGATTTGACTGCCGAGAGTATAGAGGCTCAAAAAGCAAATTTTGCTGCATGGGAAAAGAGTAATATAATTTGCTTGCTGTCCATGAAGCGTTCCATTCAGGAACACTTGAAAAGTGGTTTGCCTGCAGACTGCAACGCTAGGCAGATGATGGAAGCCTTGATGGCTAGAAACCATGTCTCACCTAATGCTGAGATAGGAACACACATGCAAACACTTTTTACTATGACGTATGATGGTTCTGGTGGAGTTAGAGATTATGTTCTGAGGATGGTTGATTTGCGAACAAAGCTTCGGGCTCTCAATGTTGAAATTCCTACTTTTGCTTGCATTGTCCATCAAGCTCTAAATACTCTTCCTCCTGATTTTGGGATTATCAAGACCAATTATAGTTCCCAAGATGAAACCTGGTCCATTAATGACCTGATTGCAAGGTTGGTGGCGAGAGGAAGAGAAATTGAAGAAAGATAAAGGACATATTGCTCTTTATGCTTCTAGTTTTGCTAGTGACAAGGGTAAGAAGGTGAAAACTTATACCCATAAAGGCAATTTAGAAGTTGCCGGTCCTTCCAACAACAAAGGAAATTCTGAAGGTGCGGGTCCTTCTAACACTCTGGGTCCTAAGAAAGTATTCACCAAGAAGGATGGTGTTCTTTGCTACTTTTGTAGGGAGAGAGGACACGTGAAGAAACGTTGCAACAAGTTTAAGGCTTGGTTGTCTAAGAGAAATAAGAGAGAGCCTAAATGTAATGATTCTTTGGCATTTGTTTATGAATCCAATCTATCTGAAGTTCCGACCAATTCTTGGTGGCTAGATAGCTTATAGACAGTGGTATTTCAAGTTTCATAGTGTTGTTACTTCATTTGGATTTATTGAGAACAAAGTAGATCAGTGTATATACACCAAGGTCAGTGGGAGGAAATATATTTTTCTCATACTTTATGTAGATGATATCTTGCTTGCAAGTAGTGACATTGGTTTACTACATGAGACAAAGCGGATGTTATCGAAAAATTTTGACATGAAAGACCTTAGTGAGGCGTCTTTTGTTCTTGGCATTGAGATCCATAGGGATCGCTCACGCCGTTCATTGGGTTTATCTCAGAGGGCGTATATTGATCGCGTTTTAGAAAGATTCAATATGCAGGATTGCAAACTAGGAATTGCTCTTGTTGTTAAGGGTGATAAATTGAGTCTTTCACAATGCCCTAATTCAGATTTTGAGAAAGCTCAAATGAAGGATGTACCTTATGCTAGTGTGCTTGGAAGCATCATGTATGCTCAAGTTTGCACTAGGCCAGATATTGCTTTTGCAACAGGGCTTCTAGGCAGATATCAGTCAAATCCAGGACACGATCACTAGGTTGCTGCCAAGAAGGTTTTAAGGTACTTAAAGAGAACAAAAGATTATATGCTGATGTATAGACATGTTCCAGACTTGCAACTAGCAGGTTATTCAGATGCAGATTTTGCTGGTTGTCAAGATGATAAGAAGTCAACGATAGGATACATATTTATGTTGGCAGGAGGTGCAGTATCATGGAAGAGCGAAAAAAAGAAATCCATATCTTCTTCTTCTATGCAAGCGGAATTTGTAGCATGTTTTTCAACTGCTACTCAAGCTATTTGGCTCCAAAATCTCATTAGGGAGCTATCGGTTTTTGATTTTGTGGATAGACCCATACAGCTATATTGTGACAATAACTCTGCAGTGTTGTTTATTAATAACAACAGAAGTCTCAAGGGGTCTAAGCACATGGAGGTCAAGTTTTTGACCATAAAGGAATTGGTACAGAATGGTAACATTGTAGTAGATTATATTCCTACGGATGATATGATTGTAGATCCACTAACTAAAGGCGTACGCCCATGTGTTTTTGATCGACATGTCATTAGTATGGGCCTAGGAGCATCTTGGGATGCTGTTATTTAGTGGGAGCTGTGTTTTATTTTTCTTTGAATAAAGTTTACATCTGTTTTGTTACAATTTAGTAACACTTCGATATATATATATATATATGTCAACTTTTGCATTCAATAAAATATTTTTTTGAATGGATTATTATTATGTTGAATATATATATTGTTAAAAGTCTCAAGGTATTACTTAAACCTTGAGTGAAGGCTAGGAGCATCCGGGCATCCGGTTATTAGCCTTGTGCATATGTCTTGTGATACATAAAGAAAGGTTAACCATAAGAACAAGACATATGTGGGTTCATTGGAACCATAAAACATTCTCTAGTGGCACAAGTTTTTGTGACGCCTAAAGTTAAGAGAATGGTGATTGACAAATGGGATCTCTCTATGAGAGATGTTATCCATTTGCCACACTACCATATTGAATCCATATCAATAAAGTTGAGAACATTCGTGATCATGGAAGGCTCTATGTGTACACATGCAGTTACCGCCATGATTCGGTGTTTAAGACTTTATGGGATAGGATTGACTATTAAGAATTATCTCTTGACCAATGTGCGCACATACAGTACGATTTCAATTAATACAGTCCAAGTGGGAGAATGTAAGAGTTTTTCTAATTGTGGACTACATTAATTGATATTGTAATTTACCGTTTAACGTTTACCGTTTTATGGGTTTGGTCTAAGGTGAGATAGAAGGTTTCTTAATTAGTCTAATATGGGGTTGGCTAGTGTGGGTCGAGTTGAGTCTAGCTCGTAATGAGAGGGACTGGCTGGAAACTCTATAAATAGTGCTCAAGTCTCTCCTCTAACCCTAATTCTCACTTGTATCCTCACCTAAGGGGCGTTTACCTAACGCTACACGTGAGGGGGCCGCCTCATTGAGCTAGTGATACGGAGGGCAATAGAGAAGAAGGACTTGCACGTGGAACATTGTGTTTCCGCTTCCGCTTCAAGAACAATTGATCCCAAAACAGGTGCGTTAATCTTTCTACTCAATTATGCATGTTCTTGTTCTAGTTATGGAGATCTTGGGGTTACGCAATTTGCATCCAACAGGAACCTCCTTCCCTGGAATCGGGAATCGTGCTCATCCCTACCTAGTGCGATGTGATACGTACATTTAGCAGGGGTCGTCCTGAACCCTACCGATGATAACTCAGGTTTTTTTATATTAATTAAACAAATTTGTTCTAGTACTTCTAGAGATTCAAATGAGGGGACTTTGTGTTACGCTAAAATCTATTTAACGCTTGAATTTGGTTCATTCTCTCTTTTCGAAAACATTTGGACATGCAATCTTGCTCATGTTAGAGATCCTAAATTTATTTATCTATACGACCATGCACTGTTAATTTGCACAATTATATTACATCCATCACGAAGAGGAAGAGGAGAGGGAGCGATGTGTCTTGAAGCTTGTGGGAAAGTGAAAAATGAAAGACAAAATAAGGAGAGATAGAGAGAGTTGGTGGAAGTTAAAAAGGAGAAAGAGCAAGAGCGAGTGTGCTTCCTATATCTTGTAACAATTAAGCATAGGCCAGTTTGGAAGCTTGATGAGTCAAGAAATTAGGCCTAAGGCGATTGGAAATTTGGCGGTTGTGGCATTTATTGGCTTCCGTGCCTCATTGGGCAAAACTTTGGTTGTCGGTCCGAAGTCTCAAAACTACGATGTCCCTAGTTTAAAAGTGTAGAAGAAGTCAGGCTAAAAAGAAAAATGTAGGATGACGAAATGATAACGATTTCAATTGGGGGTTGAATTACATTATTGATGATGAATTAAATTATCAATTGTTATGGAATGCACATATGACCAATGCAAATTAAAACTTAGATGGGCTATGTATGTTAGATTCGAGGGCAAAATTCTAGCGTCAACATCTTATAAATGGAGATGGCTCACTCTGCATTAGCCTATTGTGGGGCCTGGGATCATATTCCTTATCCATGCCTCGTGATGTGACCTTTGCCCCACGCGGGGTGTAGGGTGGGCGGGACATGTCCTAACGGGGCACCGACACCCCGTGGGACAATGTGCCCCATGTGGAGAAAAAATTCATTGATCTTTTAAAATTATATACTAATATAATTAATTAGAATGTTTATGATAGTTATTAACTTTAGTACTTTAAGGTTGTTCATTTTTTATAACTCTTTTTAAAATGTATCATAATGTCTTAGATATACATATACATATACATATACATAAACACATACACGTAAGAGCAGCTTTGCTCTCTTTCTTTATTAATTCATAAGATCAAGCATTTATACACATATATCACTTCCGCCACGTTGATGAAAATTGGTTGAACCCATCAACAATGTCTGATTCTCAACGCCATTTCAAAAGGAATATACTACACTTCGACCAAAAAAAAAAAAGTGCAAGTTGTCTAGCCTCTTCCTTCGACGAAGGTGGCATTGGCTACTACCTATGTATATTTACCCGGCTCAACTACATCGTCAAATCAGTAAGTCTCATGGGAATCTCACATCTTTATTGACGGACAAATGTGAATTGGGTTCGTATGCATCATGAGCTCCTACGTAAATTCGACTATATGCAAGTGGCTATTACATATATAGTAAATTGCCTTGGATGGACTATGATCAAGTTACGTAGGAAGCTAGCTTCTTTCTAGTTCGGAGGCAAAAACTTGCGCTCGCTCCAAAAATTGACATGGTACAAAATAATTTATTCCATTGTTGAGTCTAATCTCATGTCCTTAGTGGTGGATTAGAATTTATTTACCATTTTTATCTAGGACAATTATTGAGTTCCATTTATAATCCATCTGATGCGATTTCAGGAGTGGGAACCCATCAAGTCAAAGTGTCTGGAAATCATTGGATATTTTATAAATGCCGTCCTCTCCCATGGCATGAAGAAGTTTACAAACTTCATAAAATGTCATATTTCTCTTGGAATCACGAGCGACGATCAAATCTCTCCTGCATATGCCATTTCGTAAATGCCAAATCCAGGGGTAAGTACACTATCAGTGCCAAAAGTTGTGTACGGCACTCACTTTAGTATCAAAAGTTTCCGTCGGATCACTTAAGTGTCAAACCAGAGAAAAAACAATTACTTAAGTGCCTCCGATGAAAAATTCAGGCTAGAAAATGACATGGCTTTTTCAATTAAAAATTTAATATGACTGGGCATTTTTTTTTATAAAGAAAATCAGTCCATGTGGACTTTCTTGGCTGTTGTCCAACAAAGAAGAAAGAAAACATTGGCATTTTTTTATAATCTCTCCTCCGTTACCCTCTGTAAGCTCACTCTCTGCAACAATGGTGTCTGCCCTCTCCTTCACCAGAACGCCTCTAATCCCTCTTGCTTGAAAAACCCATTTGGTCATCCCCTCTCTCCAAGTTCGACCTCTGCCCCTCCTCCATCGTTGCCACCAGTTGTCACCACCAGATCTGGTCGAGCACCTTCACTAGAACGCCTCTAATCCCTCTTGCTTGAAAAACCCATCTGGTCATCCCCTCTCTCCAAGTTCGACCTTTGCCCCTCCTCCATCGTTGCCACCAGTTGTCACCACTAGATCTGGTCGAGCACCTTCACCAGAACGCCTCTAATTCCTCTTGCTTGAAAAACCCATCTGGTCATCCCCTCTCTCCAAGCTCGACTTCTGCCCCTCCTCCATCGTTGCCACTAGTTGTCACCACCAGATTTTGTCAAGCAATACCGATGCTTGCAAACCACTCGTCCATGATCTTCTGCTCTTCACGTCGATCTAACTTTCATTTGCTGCCAACAATAATCGATTCCAAAAGAGTGCGAGGCATGCTCTGTTTTACTCTACTTTGCAACCAAAAGATATGAAGTGATGAAATCGCTCTTGAAATCTATTTGTTCACTTTAATTCCCACCGATGGTGATAACTGAACTTTCTGTCCTTGATCTAGTCACAGATTGCAACTCCATCATCGTCCATAGATCAGACAATGTTCGACTCCTTGTTTTGTTCTGTTGAGACCAAAGTTGAAGTTGAGGTTTGATCTTCTCTATTCTCCAGAAGGGGTGGGACAAGCACTTATGACGGCGGAGGTTGAGATGACCAAGTGGAGTAGCTTCTTTGTGGCTTGTTGTCGGCAAGTTGCCAAAGCACGGTAGATCAAGTTGGGAGGATTCATTCAATGGCCGCTTAGGCCCTGTTTGGTAATCATCCAAACAGGGTCAAATTTTGATTTTTTGTTCTCGAAATCAGTTTGAGAACAGAATCGCGTTTGGTAAAATTTTTGTTCCCGGGAACAAATTTGTTCTCGGGAACAAATTGGAAGTAGAATCAAGAACAAAAAAATATGATTCTTGTTCCGAGAATCAGAAAAATAATCAAACTTAACTATTTTTCTCTTTTCTTCTTCTTCTTCAATCGCTCGCCACCATTCACCCCCATCCGCCGCCGTCCGCCGATTGCCGGCAACCGGTCCAACGAGCTCGCCGGAGACTCGCCAAGTGAGGCGAGGTTCGGCGAGCCCCACCCAAGCCTGGCGAAGCTCGCCCAGCCCCGGTGAGGCTCGCCTGGCCACCGGCGAGGCTCGGCCTCGCCGGATCTGGGAGGCCGAGCCTTGTCGGGCCGGGCAAGCCTCTCGATGCCCAGCCCCACCGGTGGCCAGGTGAGCCTCGCCCTGCCCCGACGAGGCTTGCCCAGCCTCGTCGGTGGCCAGGTGGGCCTCGCCCAGCCCGGCGAGGCCAGCCTGGCCACCGGCGAGACTCGGCAGGGCCGGGATGAGCCTCGCCTGGCTGCTGGCAAGGCTCGGCCGATGAGGGCCGGCCTCGCCGAGGGTCGACAACGCTCTGGTGAGGTCGCCGGCCCTCGTTTGGCCGGTCGCCGATTGGCGACCGGCCCGAAGAAGAAGAAGGAGAATTAGAGAAAAAAAGAAAAAAAGAAAAAAAGAAAAAAATATTTAAAAATTAAAAGAAATTAATTTGGAACGAGAATCAATGAGCACGGTATCAAACACAATTCTATTCCGTAATCAGAAATTTTGGACGCTTACCAAACGGCTTAAAATGCTTAGAATCAGTTTCTGGGAATAGAATACAAAAAAAATTATTTATGATCAAAATCTACTCCCAGAAACAAAATCGTTACCAAACGCGCCTTTAGGTTACGCATGGTAACATTTCTGTTTCTCCCAATTTCTGTTCTTTTGTTCCTCAGAATAAAAAAAGAACAGAAATCTGTTTGGTAACGCCAAGTTGTTTTTCTATTCCGGGAAATAGAAAGTTAGCCTAGGAATAGATTTGGAGCAGAAACGAGAAACAAAAAAAAAAATTACTTTTGTTCCTGGGAACAATTTCTAGAAATAAGTTAATTTTTTTTTTCTTTTATTCTTCTTTCTTGCCATGGCCACCTTCAATTGCCCAGAGCCACCGCCGACCGTCGGCTGTCGCTACTGCCGCTCGCCGCCGCCGCTCGCCACCGCTGGCTGCCGACCGCCGTCGACCGTCGGCCGTCGACCGTCACTGCTGATCGCCGCCACACCACACAGCCCATCGACCGCCGACAACCGTCGGTTGTCGTCCGCCGGAGGATGGCAGTCGTGCAGTCTTGCGGTGGCGGCATGCGGCCGGCGGTCGTGCGGCGGCAGCGGGCGGCTAGCGATAGGTGACAGTTGGCGGTTGACGATCCGTGAACAAGAATAAAAAACGAATAAATACAAAAAAGAAATTGTTGTGTTACCAAATGCATTTCTATTATTTTTCTATTTCAAGAGTAGAAATTTTGTGTAGTTATTAAACACGTTTTTTTACTTAGAAATTGTTCCCCGGAATAGAAATAGAAAAGAACTATTTCTTAAAAAAAAACTCTTCTCCAGCCAAGAAGCGTTGTCATGTGCGCCCTTAGGGTTTGAAATTGGGGATTTCTTTCAATTTGACAAATTAGGGTTCTTATTTGGGGGGAAATGCAATTAGACGACGTCGTTTCTTGCTTTAGATGCTAACTGGACTTTCCGGCGAGCCACATCAACTTAAGAAATTAAAAAAAAAAAAAAAAAAAGGCCACGTCGGATTTTCGACTAATTAGATTGGCGTTAGCACTGAAATGGTCGTCGTTTTTCAAAATTTTTGGTACTTAAGTGATCCAAAATAAACTTTTGACACCAAAGTGAGTGCCGTATATAACTTTTGGCACGGATAGTGTACTTACCCCGCCAAATCCTACTTGGACTCGGCCTTTTTATTTGGATAGAGACAAAAATGTCTCGATCTAATGTGTCATATATATGTGGAGGAAGAAATGTAAAAGGAAAAAGAAAAAAACCCATGACAGATGATCAAATGCGGCATTCTTCTATAAATAGCCATTTGAAATCAAACCCTTAGAGCCAACAATAATAAGCCGAGAGAGTCACACAAAAGCGAAAAATTATATTGAGCATGGCTATGACAAGAAGATCCATTAGGGTTCTCATCCTTCCATGGCTTGCTCATGGTCACATAGCTCCATTTCTAGAGCTAGCCAAAAAGCTCTCGAAAAGGAACTTCCACAACCTCCTATGTTCAAGTCCTGTCAACCTTAGTTCCATCAAAATCCCGCATGAATATTGTTCTACCATTGTGCTAGTGGAGTTCCATGTCCCGTCTTTACCTAATCTCCCTCCTCACTACCACACGACTAAGGCTTGCCGCCTCGCCTCATGCCGAAACTCAGGACAGCCTTCGACATGGCAGGTCCTAACCTCTCCAACATCATTGATGATCACCAACCTCACTTGCTTGTCTTCAATTATCCCCTCCTGTGGGCGCTTGAAGTTGCAAGGTCACGCGGCATCCCAACAATTGGCTTCTCGAGAGTGGCAGCAGGGATGGACTCATACCTATTCCACTCCATCAAGAGGTCGGGTGATGCGTATCCATTCAAGGCGATTTGTCTTAAAGACTATTGGATAGCTATGAAGACCTTTAGGGAATTGGAAAAGATCGTGCAATGCAACGACCAAACATTGGGCCTAATCCCTATGAAGACCTTCAGGGAATTGGAGGGCAAATCATTGACCACCTAAGTGATCTTTTGGGGAAGAAAGTCGTGCGGTCGGCCCTCTAGTTGAAGAACCTACCCAAGAGGATGGGGATCACATTATTGAGTGGCTTGATCAACGTCGACCATATTCGTGTCCTTTGGCACTGAGTACTTCTTATGGAGGAGGAAAGAGAAGAGATAGCCTATGGGTTGGAGCTTAGCAATGTCAACTTCATTTGGGTGGTAAAATTTCCGGTGGAAGAGAACATCAAGCTTGAAGAGGCACTTTCCAAGGGATTTCTTGAAAGGGTGAGAGATAGAGGACTAGTGACAGAGGGGTGGGCACCACAAATTAGGATCTTAGCACATCCAACTTGTGGTGGATTTGTGAGTCACTGTGGATGGAGTTCGGTCATGGAGAGCATGAAGTTTGGAGTCCCGATCATCACGATGCCGATGCATTTAACTTTCTAGATGTGTAATTGTACGCCAAGTTACATAGTGCTCACATAATGCTAATTATATACATTGCTTATTTTTTAGTCACATTTTCTGTAATTAATAACTCTACTATTATTGAGATTTTTACTAGTTCAAATTTTAAGTAGTAGAAATAGAATTTTCTATTTGGTAAATAGAACAATCGGATTTGCTTGTTATTCATGAAGCATTTCATTCAAAAATACTTGAAAAAGGGGTTTACCAACAAACTGTATTGCTAAAAGATGATAGAAATTTTAGTGGCTTGAAATTATGTCTTGTCTAATATCAAAATCAAGACACATTTGCAAGGACTTTTTAACATACTAATATATACGTCTTGTATATGGTTGAAAATGTTATTTCCAAAAGTTTTCAGTTTAAGGAATAATCTCACACATGTCTAAAGAAAGAGTAAAAAAGTTGACAATGTTGATATTTCGTCTATTCTTAACTAGGGGTGTGTATGGTCCGAGTGGGCGATTCCCAACCTAGAACTGGGAATCGCCTGTTAAGAACCGGTTCCGAAAAATGGAACTGGGAATCGCCCACTAGTTGCATGGATCCATCCGAGAATCAGACCGTCAGTCCGGTCTGGTTCCCGGGTGAATCCATAGAACTAGTCCAATCTCCACGCTTTCCTTTTTTCGCCTTCAATCAGTTGTGACCCTTGCTTCGTTTTCGTCTTGGCCACCACCACCATCTTAGCCACCGCCTCTGTTGTCTCCCACTCCTCCCTTGAGATCGACAATGAGGAGGACAACGGAGACGATGAGCAGTTCTTAGACCTAGAGTTCGCCTGTCCTCGAAGATGAGGATGATGGGGAAAAGCCTGAGGAGGGGGAGGAGAAAGAGGGGAGGTAGAAGTGGGACGAGCCCAACAACGAAGAGGACGATAGTGACAGCGAATGCGGAGGTGGCGACGATGTGCAGAGAGAGTTCAAGTTCGAGGGAGGAAAAGAGAATTAACTCACTGTTTCGCCGAGTTCGGACTAGGACTAAAAGGGAGATGAGTAGATCTAGAGGTAAATCGGAGAGGAAGAGGGAGCTCGGGGAGATTTTGAAGTGAGAGAGACGAGATGAAGTAGGAGAATAGTAAATTAAAACAAGATAGTGATTGGAGCTCTAAATTTTAGATTTGCTAATTTCAATTTTTTAATATTAAAAATTAATATATTATTATAATATACCCGGTCCGGTCCGCGTGAGTAGGTGAGCGGATCCGCCCATGGAACCGGGAACCGGACCGGTACCCATTGGTTACCATAAATTGGAATGGAGAACCGGACCGGTTTTCTTAAGAACCACCAGTTCCGAGCTGTTCCAGTTCGATTCCGGGTGATCTGGGCGGGTCCCGGTTCTTTTGCACACTCCTATTCTTAACGGTTCTCTAAAGACTTCTATAGATTTTGTGTTAGAATTCAGATCCACTCAGAATTATTTTGTATCTTACTCAGATTGTTCAAAGAGGTATCAATTTTATGACTCTAATGAAGGAACAAGTATTATGGGATCACGGACAATAAATTTTCTAGAGTTCAACGTAGTTGTAGATGATAGCTCCTCTCAGACTATTAAGGATAATAGTACGATGGAGATCATTGTGTCTTTGTCTTTTCTTATATAGACAAATGTGGAACGTCCTATACTATAAATTAAAGTTGTTGAAGTTCAAGGTATTACTCTTAATATAGTTTATGATGAAATTTCTCAAACCTCTCATGTGTAAAATGAAGTGGTTGTTTCAGGAGATCTATTAGAAAAAGACGATCGATTATACCATCAGACTATATACTCTATTTGTAAGAGCATGACTACAATATCTACTGCATGGTTGATTTAACGACTTATATAAATGTCGTTTCTTATTCTCAATCAAGTATGTTATTAGATACCATAAAAGGTGATATGCAATCTATGAAACATTATATTGTTTGGAAACTTACTAACTTGCCTAAAGATCACAAGTTCATTTTTTTTTCTTTTTTTATGCTGGAGGAATCGCTTTGGCCGACAGCCGTCACATAAACCCCCAGGTGACGCTAGCCCAGGACCCACCACCAGTGCGCCACGCTTAAATCGCCTAATGATCTGCCAGCCTCCCTGCAACTTGCGTTGCAGGGGCTTCGAACTTTGGATCTCCCGTTTGGAGGTCTGGAGCCTACCCAGCGGAGCCACCACGGCCGGTGGTAAGATCACAAGTTTATTTGTTACAAATAGACGTACAAAATTAAAATTATTTCAAAAAAAGATTATGGAATTTAAAGCTAAACTAGTAGTCAAAGTTTTTACTCTAAAAGAGAGGTGGACAGTAAAGAAACATATATATTATTCAATATCTTTTAAAGATTCTTTCAGAATGAACATGACATTAATAGTTCTTCTTGATATGCAGTTACACCAAATAGATACAAAACCTATATAGTACAACCGAAGGATTTTGCAGCAGATGATTCAAGTAAACTTGTATGTAGACTGAAAAGTCTTATTCATAGTTTTAAGCAAGTTTCCAAATAATATTATTAAAGTTTCATAGTATTGTTATGTTATTCAATTGGAAACAAGGTAATTTAGTATATATATATACTGCAAGGTCAGTGGGAGGAAATTTATTTTTCTTATACTCTATGTACGTGATATTTTGCTCATAAGTAATGACCCTGAGGCATCTTTTGTCCTTTGCACCGAGGTCCGTAAGGATTGTCCTCGCCATATGTATTGGATTTATCTCAGAGAACAATTGCTGGAAATATTCAATATACATCATTGCAAGTCAGGAATTGCTCCTATCATTAAGGATGATGGATGGAATATATTATATTGCCCTTATTTAGATATTGAGAAAATCTAGTTAAAGGGTGTACCTTGTGTCAGTGCACTTAAAAGTACAATGAATGCTCAAATTTGCACTAAACTAAATATTGTCTTTGCGACGGGACTTCTTGGCAGACATTAGTCAAATTTAGAACGCGATCACTTGGTTGCTGCCAAGAAGGTTTTAACGTACTTAAATAAGACAAGCGATTATATGTTGATTTACAGACATGTTTAAAATTCTTACAGCTAGTAGGGTATTTAGATGTAAACTTTACTGGCTATTAGGATGACATGAGATCAATAATGGAATACATATTTATATTAGACTAGAGAATAAAAAATGGAAACTTAGAATCTAATTATGAGCATGGGCTGTCTTGAGTCCTCAGTGAGATTAGAGAATAAAAAATCAACTACCCTCAACATGCTAGTCATATAGTTTTCTTTCTTTGCAAAAGAACACCACGATAAATAACCGAGTAATGATTCTAGAGCTCAGGTTTACCAACTACCAGACACTCAACATTCATGTTCACTAGAGGTACTATCACCATAACGGATCTTAGAGTAGTTTTCTTTACCGAAAATATGATAGTTCTATGCTAATTGTTCGAGTAAAGATAGTACTTGAGGATGGGATTTGGTTTCTTTGCTGTTGGTACTTTTGTTGACCTTCCTTTTTGTTTTATCTGCATGATTATATATGATTTTGGGTCTTGTTGATACCTAAATTTTGACAATCCGATCATTCACTTATTGCATTAAAAATTATGGATTAATTTTAATGCCTAAACAAAAATATTAAATCGCATAACATATAGTTTTAGGAGCATTTTTTTTTATTGCATTTGCATTGGACTAGTGATAGATGGGTTTGATATGATGGTTCTAAACTTTAATTAGACGAGTTGGATTAAGCCTGCGGCGAGAGGAAATTGGCCCAAGCCTGCTATTCTCTGATGACCGAAAATTGACTTATGAGTAATGATGATTTGATATATTCGGTGAATCTTTTTTATATATATGCAATATATACATTAAGTGATATTTCTTAGCAGGGGGAGTTTCAGATGAAATATGGAGCAATTAAAAAAGAATCTTTTATGCAGAGGTGTATATTTATGGTAATATCCCGTCAATCAAAAAAGAAAGAAGGAAATAGGAAATCGGCATATTATTTCAATAAGAGCACTTGTGGCAGCCGATTCTCGTGTTTGTAGGAAAGAAAGGAAATAAAAGTGGCGGAAGGATTTCAAGGAAAAGAAAGGACGTGACTTGAGCCAAAAGGAAAATAATTATATTTGCATGGTTGAAGGTACAAGTTCTGAAAGGAAAAAAATTAAAAAGAATATATTTTAGTGCATCTAGAATTGGAAAGCAGATCACCTTTTCTTCTTGGGACCTCACGTGGTCTTGCATTTAAAAGGAAGAACTCTCACGCAAGAACAGGGGCTAGAATTCTGAGAGAGAAAGGAGAAGAACGTGAGGTCAAAAGTGCTTTTCTCTCTTGTGAGTCTGATGACAAAAAGAAGAAAAATAAAGAGAGAGAAGTAGGGAAAATAGAAAAAAAACGCAGGGGGAGGAGTCTTCTCTGTTAAGTATAAAGGATCAAAATATGCTGTAGAAGAACGGAAATATGCTGTAGAAGAACGGAAACAGCACGTGTTGGGAAAATGGAAACAGAGGACTTAGCAATACAGCAAAAGCAGAGGACTTGGCGATACAGCAAATGACTTGGATCGTCAAGTCATAAGATGTAATCAACGGCAAAGATCTTATAAGGAAGACCAGCTTGGATCGACATCAATGAATGAGATGCTCAAATAATAAATGACTTGGATCACTAAGTCATAAGCGTAGTCAAATAGGTTTTTCTGTTAAGTGTTGCTGTATTCGGTTTTCCCTTGTAACCGAGTTCTGTTATATTCTTAGATATAAATACTCTTCTTGCTTTACATAAGAAGATATAGAAAAATAGATAGAGTGAAAAGAGAAGAGGAAAGTATGGAGAAAGGAGAATTAGGATCATCAACAAACGCTGAGCAATCTCTGTATTGAAGAGGAAGATTCGAAGAATAGTTGACAGCTGAAGATCAAAGTGCTGAAGCAAATCAAGTAAGATTGATCTTAGAAGATAGAACAGAGGAATTGTATTCTTTTCTATTTCAAATGTACTGAGTTACAATGATACAATCACCATACTGGAATACAAATGTTCTTCAGAGTCGATCGCTTGATCTTGTTTGAGTTCTTCATCTTTGACCGAGTAGCACCGCCCCGGACGTCACTATTTCCTATTACCTCGTTGAGCCCCTTCTGACATCGCTGCTTTACCCCGAACGCCGCGGTTTCTACTCGTCCAAGCCGGCGCCTGCATCTTTGCTGCCACTGATCGTCGGAACCCATCCCAAAGTTGCGACCAGCCCAAGCGCCGCCCGAGTCGCTGTTGTTCGTGATCCGTTGCCCAAGCTGACGACGATTGAGCTTACTGCTCTGATCATCGTTGCGACCCGCACTGTGACGAGCTGCTATTTGCCGATCCGAGTCGGGCTCCCAACCTGAGTCTTGCCTATGGTGACCTGCTGCCCCAGTGCCGTCCCTGCATCGAACTGTTCTGTGATGCTGTCTCGACGCCATCCCTGCTGAGCCGCTTGCCTACGATTGCTGATTTGTGTCGACCACGGAGCTAGCTGCTGTTGACACCCTTGTCGAACGGCCAGCCGAGTTGCACTTGGCCCACCCCTGTCGCCACGAGCAGCAGCGTGATTCTTCGGCCATTCTTTCGAATACTTTCTCATGCAGGTTAAGCATAACACAAGCCGTATAGTCGAGCAGTGAAGAGAGGCATGTGGAACAGCACCTGGTGGGATATACTGTTCACAGTTGAGGCCGAATAAAAAAATCTTGACTGTTGACTTTAGCTTGCAGGAAAGGAGACTGGGCTTTTCTTTTTGTTTTTAAAAAATACACGTACTGTTCCTTGGAGACCATTAGTTGCAAGCTCCAGCTTCGTGGGCTCGCTCACACCGCAAACCATCTCACCGTCGGCCGCCGTTCGTGGGTCCTTTCTCGTCGGTCCCATATTGGTAGCAAATAATCCAAACAAGGTAATATTCTGAACCAAATTTCATCTCGATATCATTGCCTAATCAGAATATTTGATGCTAATAGTGATTTTATTGAGACTTTAGGCATTAACCAATAGGATGTTATTGACAAAAATCACCATAATTACTAATTTGATCCGTAAGACTTTGGATCACTTTTTTAATTATTTTGATTTTTTTTTTGCACATAGATGATGTTTTAGCTTTAAAATTATTATAATTATTAATTTGATCTGTGAAACTTCGGATTAATTTTTTAATTTTATATTGATTTTTTTTTTTGCATGTTATGATGTTTAGGATTAGAATAATTGTTAATTTAATCCGTGAGACAATTGATTATTTTTCCAATTATTTTAACAATTTGTTTGATGAATATCTTGAGTGGATTGGATATGATGCTTATACATGGAAATTGCTTTGTTTTTGGAAAAAAAAAAAACAAATTGTGTATCGAATAGGATGGTTTCCTAAATTAGGACTGCAATTTTTTTAGATTGCACGTTAAAATATATAGGACTTCACGATAACATTGCCTACCTTGAATAGGATTGCTTGTTTAGATAATTTTGGAATAGATTAGAATGGATTCTAAATAACTTCTTTATAGATAGGGTAGGGTCCTAGATAATGCTTGCATATTTAGAGAATCTCACATTTTAAAAATAGTTTTCTGAGATAGGATAAGGCTTAAGTCAAATTAATCCCTAAAGTAGATTAGAAAATTATTCATTTTAGATAGTTTAATTAGATTTTTTTATTACGAATTTTAATAAAAAATAAAAAATATTAGGTGCATGTCAAATAGTTTGCATGTTAGATTCATTTAATTAGAAATTGTTTGTCAATAGAGTTAGGTCATGTAATTAAAGTGCATGTTATATAGTAAAGTTCTAATTTCAAGATAAGAGAAAACCCAAAAAAAAAAAAAAAAAAAAATTGTTTGCTTTGTGTGTTTAATTCTTTTGGTGCAATTTATTTGATTGTTTAATAATGGATGAGAATCTGTGTAATCACCCAATTGCATGATAGTGATTTAGGCTAAAACCAATTCAAACTGCCTACAAAGATATTTTTAAAAATAAAAATAATGGTACTAGAAATTTAGTGTAATCAAGTCCTTGTATCCAAAGTCTCTGGTTCGTATGAATAAAATAATTCTCTTAGTATTTTGCTTAGGTGTTTAATCGATCTACAATAAACTGATTAGTGGCGACTCTAGGTAATAATATTTTGCATGCTAAATATTTGAACCTAAGTCGCGAATTGATATGGACTTGGGAGAGCCCGAGCTAAGTCTCGGCTTAGAAATTCATTAGCCAAACCCTAAGTGGTGCACCCAAAATTAGGTTGCAACAGGTCTTATTATAGTCTTGAGTTAATCATTTGAGTGAAGCGAACTTTAATGTCTTGTAAGTGTTAATCCATTGAACATTTTGACTAACTGCACCATTAATTTTGGACATTTTATTTTGTTCCTTTGAGTTTGCAATTTATGGGCTAGAGTGTCTTGACTGCATCAATTGGTTCTTTTTTTTTTGTGTTTTGGTGAGGTCAAGATGTTTTCTGCGGTTTTGTATACACTCCTCTAACGAATCTTAATTTTCAAGTTTTTAACAGCAAGTCTATAGATTAAAGTGTGGTCTATGAACTCTTTTGAGTTCTTCAGGACCTTATAATAGCATGGAAACATGTCATGCGATTATTTTCATTCTTGTTTAAGAAATAGGCGACAAGAAGCAGTTTAGAGAAACATATCACCATAATGTTCACATACTATAAAAGCATATGAATCAAGGAAACAAGATAAAATATAAGAAACAAACATTGATGTTCAAACATATTGTTCTCTTAGCTAACATAGAGTCAAGTTGTCCAACAACATCAAGATCTTGTCAAAGTTGAAAATCGTTCACAATGACAGCCGCAATGTCGTCACTACTCACTTTGAGTTCTTCAGCATCTTAAAACAACATGGAAACATATGATGTGATCATTTTCATTTTTGTCCAAGAAATGGGCGACAAGAAACGGTTCAAAGAATATGATTTGTTTCTTTCCTTTCCACTGATCACTTCTTTTGGCTATATTTTAGTTTGCTGAGAAACACCATAGGCATTCTTAGAAAAGCCCAATCTTTCTCTATTCAACAATAAATAGTTGTTTATATAAGAATGTCGAGATGCAATTGCAAGCTCGAGCTTTTTTTTTTTTTTTTTTTCATTCTTCTTGATATCACTCTTTTTTCATGTGTTTTTCTATTTGCACCACCCAAAATGTGAAAGTGTCATGACACGTGAGTGATGTACAAGATTTTGCCATAGCTATCTAACATGTCTTGGATCCATGCATACCTCTTGAGGTGCAGATGTGATCAAGCTAAAAATGCATTGCAAAACATGATAGAAAATGTTGCAAGTTTTTTTTTTTTTTCTAAATAAACCACAGGCACAATTCTGTAGACCCACCCACCTATCTTGCAGCCTGGAGGCAACAGGCTTTCAGGTGTCTGCGCTTGTTGAAAAGGGGGAGGCAAAGAAAATCTAAGTTGGGGACCCAACCACGACCAGTGGGGGCTCTTGGGAGCGAGTGGCTTCTAGTGGCAACTGTAGAGGCGACCGAGCTCAGATGCGCTCAGCGAGCTTTTGGGTGTCTGCAACCACCGAGGAGGCTAAGGTGGCGACGGTCAGAGCTTGGGACCCAGCCACAACCGGCAGGGGCTCTTTGGAGCGAGTGGTTCCTAGTGGCAATGGCAGAGGTCGCTGAACTCGAAGACAATCGGCAGGGTTTTGGGTTTCCATGCTCATTGAAGAGGCTGATGCTAAGACGATTAAAGCTTGGGGCTTAGCCACAACCCACAGGGCTCTTGGGAGTGAGTGGCTCCTAGCGGCAACAGCGGAGGCGACTGGCGGGCTTTTAGGTGTCCACGCTCACCGAAGAAGTTGAGGCGGAGACGGTCAGAGCTCAGAACCCATCCACAACGACAGGGCTCTTGGGAGTGATTGGCTCTTGGTGGTGACAACAGAGGCGACCAAGCTCGAAGGCAACCGGCTGGCTTTTAGGTCTACGTGATCATCAAAGAGGTCGAGGCGGAAACAGTTAGAGCCTGGGACCCAACCACGACTGGCAAGGCTCTTCGAAGTGAGTGGCTCTTGGCGGCGATGGCGAAGGCGACCGAGCTCAAAGGCGACCAGTGGGCTTTTGGGTGTTCGTGCTCGCTGAAGAGGCTGAGGCGAAGATGGTCAGAGTTTGGTACCTAACCACGATCGGCAGGGTTCTTGGGAGCAAGTGGCTCCTGACGACGATGGCAGAGGCAGCCTAGCTTGGAGGCAATCGGTGGGCCTTCGAGTGAGAGAGATTTTTAAAAATAGAGAGAGAGCAGGCGTTGCAGCTTTCATGGAGAAAGATGCAAAACATAGAGAAACAATTTTGAAAGAGAAAAGGGGAGGGGAGGGGAAGGCGCACTTCCTTGTGCGCGAATAGGAGAAAATGATGTAAAGAAGGACGAAGCATTTAATGAGAAAGAAAAGTGGCAAAATTTTGACTGAAAAATAATGGTGGGCCCCGGCTCTAGTGGAGCCACGTGTCGATATGTGTCGCCTCCTGATTGGGCCGGCGCACAGTGACGTGGCGCGCCCGGCCTACCCAACATTTTCTCGCTTGTCATAGCCAAAGAAAAGAACATCTTCTAATCACTTCTCTGCCACGCCACCAACTTCTCCTAGACTCGCCTAGCTAGCATGCCATGTCGCAGACTTCTCTCCTACTCAGCTCCCTCTGCCGCCACAATATATTGCCCCACCGCCCTAGTGACATGGATCCACAAAAAGAGTCATCCATGATGACAAATCCAAAAATGCCAAATAGGAGTCCAAATTAAACTTGGCTTTTCCCTTTGCAAAGCGACAAGACAGACAGCAAATGAAACCACATCTAGACCACAGAGACACAACTTGAAGTCACTAGTGCCCATTCTAAATGTTTGTTGCGGCTCGACGTTTCTCCTCCTCATGTTGCATCGACTTCTCAAGATCAATCTCCGTCACGTGGTCTCCTTGTGTTTTCTCTCCACTGCCATATATAACCATCAGAGAGAGATAGCTAAGAGAGAGACTTCAGATCAGGATGGGTAATATGCAGAGACCTGTCAAAGTTCTAATGTTGCCATGGCTTGCTCATGGCCACATATCACCATATTTAGAGCTAACAAAGAGGCTTTCCATGAGAAACTTCCACATTTACTTTTGTTCCACTCCTGTCAACCTTAGCTCTATCAAACCCAAGATTTATGGGAAATAGTCATCCTCCGTTGAACTTGTCGAGCTTCACCTCCCATCTCTGCCCGAGCTCCCTCCCCGTCATCACACAACCAAAGGCCTGCCTCCTCACCTCATGAACAACCTCAAAGTGGCTTTCGACATGGCGAGCCCCGGCTTTTCCAATATTGTCAAGAGCTTGGGCCCCGATTTGCTCATTTATGACTTTCTCCAACCGTGGGCGGCAGAAGCGGTGAACTCTCATAGGCTACCATCGGTCGTCTTCTTCAGTGTTGGTGCAGGGACGCTATCTTTTATGTTCCAGATGATCAAGAATACTGGCATGGAGTTCCCCTTTGAAGCAATTCGTCTTCATGATTAAGAGCAGGCAAAAATCATCGACATGATAGACGACTCCGCAGGCAGCGTGAACAGAAAATATAGGGTTTTACAATGTGTTGAAAGGTCTTCCAACTTTATCTTGTTGAAAACCTTTAGAGAGCTGGATGGGAAGTACATGGACTATATCTCAAGTCTCTTGGGGAAAATTGTGGTGCCTGTTGGTCAACTTGTAGAAGTCCCTAGCAACATAGGAGATGGAGATAGCATCATTAAGTGGCTTGACAAGAGAGAAAAATCTTCTACAGTCTGTGTGTCATTTGGTACTGAATATTTTCTCACTGAAAAAGAAAGAGAGGAGATTGCTTATGGATTGGAGCTTAGTAAGGTGAACTTCATTTGGATCATTAGGTTTCCTGTAGGAGAGAACATTGAGCTTGAAGAGGCAATGCCTGAGGAGTTCTTTGAAAGAGTGAGAGAT
Organism: Eucalyptus virginea; assembly: GCA_014182375.1. Classification (NCBI taxonomy): domain Eukaryota; kingdom Viridiplantae; phylum Streptophyta; class Magnoliopsida; order Myrtales; family Myrtaceae; genus Eucalyptus; species Eucalyptus virginea. Next base: position 16,456,532 of record CM024523.1, on the reverse strand, counting down.
AGGGGATTGGTGATAGATGGATGGGCACCACGGGAAATGATTCTGGAGCATTTAAGCATTGGTGGGTTTGCGAGTCATTGTGGATGGGGCTCCATCATGGAGAGCATGAAATATGGGGTCCCGATCATTGCAATACCGATGCAACTCGATCAGCCATTAAATGGACGGATGGTGGAGGATGTTGGGGTCCGACTGGAGGTGAAGAGAAATAAGAGCGGAGAGCTTGAGAGATTGGAGATAGCGAAGGTTATCAAAGATGTGGTGGTGGAGAAAGATGGAGACAGCGTGAGGGAGAAGGCAAAAGAAATAAGTGACAGTATTAAGAATAAAGGAGAGGGAGAATTAGATGAAATGGCTGATGCTTCAGTCCAACTTTATGTGGGATATAAAGAAGAGTATGTGTCAAAATGAAGCCATGTAATGGCATTTGAATGGCTATCGGCCGCGTCTAATGGTCCATTGACAATAACCTTGCCATCGCAATGCTGTGAAGTTTTTTTCAATATGTGTAGTAACTTGTTGATTATTTGTACTGTAGTACCGCCATTCTAATTAGATTCTATAATAGTAATGATACGCGGAAGAACCCGTGTTCAGATTTATGCATATGCTAATTGTTGGGATTAACGGATCCCCAAAAACCGGATTCGACACTAAATCGAACCCCTAAAACGAATGCGGAAGACAAGCTCGGGAAAATCACGTATCACCAATCCTAAAGCACACCATGGATTCGAGCGTACCTTGTTAGTCACAGATTAAGCACCGACGCCGATAAGAGGAAGAGAATTTGGCCCTGTTCGATCCGATGACAGCCAATTTGTGGTTGAAGGGAAGAAAAACGTGCCTTACTGTTTTCCCTTTTGGGAGAGAGAGAGAGAGGGGGGGAGAGGGAGACGTACGTACGTTCTAATTTCCAAAAAGGTGCGTTCTCCCTCTCTCTCATCCCTTTTATACGTTCCCCCATCCACGGGCCCTTATCCTGTGGGCCGAGCTTTTAGGCCCAACATGGGCGGACGGGCCTTAAGCCCATCATTAATAAAACCATCATCTCCCACTCGCACATGGTGGGCCGAACAGGATTCTCTTTACCTCTCTTCAACATTCATACCGGTGAATAATCCGTGCGACCAAGATACTTTTGAGAGCTCGTTCTTTACATCTGTTAGGAATATATAGCAGCTCATAATGGGCGTCACACTTTGAGTAGATTTAGTATGCGTCCCTAGATCGATCGATCACATTTATATCTCTCTTGATCTCTTTTAAATAATGATATATATATATATATATATATATATATATATATATATATATTGTATTCACAATTATAATTATCACAAAGACAGTCATAATTGGTCGACCAGTGAACACAAAACTACAATGTGATTCTCCAAATTCGATCTTCCTCTTTCCTTCAAACTCTCAATTTCAGTTCAGCTTGCTTTTCTAGAAATATCCCATTAGATCGAATCAACTCATGACCATTGGCAACATCCTAAGATAGCAAACACTAAATAGAAATCTTGAGAATAAGTAAAAGTCATGAGGGCACTTAAATTGAGGAACTCTTTTCCTCAAGAGTCTCGCACGTCATAAAAGTTGAGATCAAACTTTTTGCCACTCTTATTGGTCGTCTCATGCATACGTAGTATGAAATACGTATTACGGTATTAACTCCTTTCCCATGGAGCGTATGTCTATACTTTCAATACGTACAGATGATAGTTCAGACACACCCAATGTCTAACTTGAGTTCACGTATCTACTCATTCACAAAATTCATCAGAACTCACATCTGGCATCATAGACAGATAAAGTAAAATATGTGGGCTATTTTACTTTCGGACATCGCAAGTATTATGTCCTCATCTTAACACCCAGTTAAGGCGACAAATGTGTTTTAAGCTTGAGCTCTCGATTATCACCTAGATAATAAGCTTAAAAACAGTCTCATCTCTATTTATCACACAGTAAATAGAGGCGATTACCCGTGTGAGTAGGCTAATCTTTTATCTGTCCGACATACTTCCTCAACTTAAAATAATGCACTGAGCATTAAGATGCATAAAGATCACACAAAAATTCATAGGCATTAACAATGAAACAACACAAGTTCATAAATGTGAACAACTCAGGGAAATTACAATCCAGTACATTAGACTCTACGCAATCCTAGAGATTTTACATGACCACAAAATACATCTCTAAGTATTGGCTTTGTCATAGGATCTGCTACCATTCTATGCGTAGATATGTACTGTAAGTTCACATCCTTTCATGCAACCATATCTTTGACAAAGTTATGCTTGGTATCTATATGTTTGGTCTTGCCATGATATTTTGGATCTTTGGTGTACGCTATAGCTGCTTTACTATCACAGTTAACCAATAATGGATTTGCAGCTTTCTCAATAACACCTAAATGATCCAAAAATCTCTGAAGCCAAACTCCTTCTTGTACCGCTGCTGATAATGCCACGAACTCAGCTTCCATCGTGGATAAGGCTATACACGTTTGCTTCTTACTGCTCCATGATATGGCGCCATTGTTCAGTAAGGAAGCAAATCCAGAGGTAGATTTTCTTTCATCTAAATCTCCTCCCCAATCAGCATCTGAATAGCCTTCAAGTCGCAGATCCTTTCCTTGGTAATTCAACTTGTAATCAACAGTTCCCTTCAGATACCTCAGTATTCTCTTAACGGCTTTCCAATATGCTGGACCTGGATTGGATTGGTATCTACTCACCGTTCCAACTGCAAAACATATGTCGGGTCTTGTACACATCATAGCGTACATCAAGCTCCCAACAGCACTAGCATAAGGAACATGTTTCATTTGTTCCTTCTCATGTGGAGTCCCTAGACACAGTCTATGGCTCAATCCTTCACCTTTTGCAATAGGAGTGTCTATGGGTTTACAATCTTGCATACGAAATCGTTCAAGAACCTTATTTATATATGTTTCTTGTGAAAGAGACAACGATCTCTTCAAACGATCTCTTGAAATCTTAACTCCAAGAATGTATGCAGCCTCACCCATGTCCTTCATCTCAAAGTTGGAAGACAACCAACTCTTGACAGTATTAACAAACTCCATATTGCTTCCGGCAATCAGTATATCATCAACATATAATGATATGATCACAAATTGATCCTTGGATCTTTTGATATATACACAATGATCCTCATCAATCATTGTAAAATCATATGCCATTATGGCATTATGAAAACGTATATACCATTGTCTCGATGATCGTTAAGGCCGTATATCGATCTCAAAAGTCGACATACCTTTTCTTCTTGGCCTTTCACTATGAAACCAGCAGGTTGTTCCATATATATTTCTTCCTCTAATTCTCTATTGAGGAAAGCAGTCTTTACATCCATCTGATGTAACTCAAGATCCATACTAGCTACTATTGCCAGAATAATGCGAATCGAGGTAAATCTCACTACAGGAGAAAATGTATCTTCATAATCAATTCATTCCCGTTGATTATACCCCTTCGCCACAAGGCGAGCCTTATGCCTTTCTATCGAGCCATCAGCCTTTCGCTTTATTTTGAGAACCCACTTGTTCCCAATAGCGCTGCGTCCTTTTGGAAGATCAACCAGTTCCCAGACTTGGTTTGATTTCATTGACTCCATTTCCTCTTCCATTGCATGAATCCATTTTTCCTTACTAGGGCAATTCAGAGCCTCATTAATATTTCTTGGCTCATCCTCATCTTGTGGAGCAACCATAAAAGTTTCCCCTTCAATGTCAAAACGTCGACGGGGAATACTTTGGCGACTTGTTCGCCGTACGGGAGATTGTGCACTTTGCACATCATTCCTCATTATGCTCCCACTTGGATTAGATAATGATGATGTCATCTCATCATGTGGGTGTAATTGAGAATGAGTTGAATTCAATTCATCACTTCTCATATTACTCCCACTTGGACGAACTCCACTAATATCATTATCTTGATCCAAGGTTTCAAATAGGAGTAATCTTCCCTATTTCGCCATTCTTAGGAAATTCATCCTCTAAGAATGTGACATCTCGTGATTCAAATTCAGTTATACCCCCACTTTCCTGCTCACCTATGAACACATACCCTTTCGAGTGTTCCGAGTATCTTATGAAAATACTCTTCTTTCCTCTGGGACCCAATTTCCCAAACTTGTGAGAGGACTCATGTGTATAGGCAGCACAACCCCATGGCTTAAGAAAACTTAAGTCCAATTTTCTACCTGTCCATAACTCATATGGAGTGGAAGTAACTGATTTGGAAGGCACCTAGTTAAGTATATAGGCAGCAGTTAACAACGCATCACTCCAAAAGGTAATAGGTAAGTTAGCATGCGCCATCATGGACCTAACTATTTCCAGTAGGGTTCTGTTTCTTCTCTCCACAACACCATTTTGTTGAGGAGTATACGGAATAGACAGCTGTCTTTCTATTCCTTTTTCATCACATAATTTTCTGAACTCATCAGATAAATATTCTCGACCTCGATCGGATCTCAATGCTTTTATTTTCTTGTCTAACTGATTTTCTACCAGGTTCATAAACCTTTTGAAACAACTTATTGCTTCAGATTTATGAGAAATCAAATAGGCATATCCGAATCGAGTATAATCATCTATAAAAGTGATGAAATAAACAGCCACATGCCTTCCTCTCACATTCATTGGACCACAGACATCAGAATGGATTAAATGCAGAGGAAATTAAGCTCTTTTACCTTTTCCAAATGGTTTCCTTGTCGTTTTCCCTTCTAGGCAATGCTTACATATGGGCAAATCGACTTTTTCAATGTTGCTCAACAAGCCCTCTTTGGTTAGTCTATTCATACGTTGTTGGCCAATGTGACCAAGTCTAGCATGCCACACATTCACATCATTATCATATGAATTAGGAGACGTGATAAGAGAATAACAAACATTTGCATTAACATAGTCAATATCTAATACAATGAAACCATCCAGAAAATAACCACAACCATAGTAATTTGTATCCAAAAACAAATCCACACCTCCATTATGGAAGTTCATATTAAAACCTAGTCTAACCAACACTAAAATAGACACTAAATTCCGACGAATCTTCGGAGCATACATTACATCATGTAGGAACAAAGTGCGTCCACCACGCATATTCAGTTGGCAGGTGCCAATTCCTTTCACTTCAGCTCTGGAGTTGTTTCCCACATAGATCCACTTAGTTCCAGTTGGTACTCGTTGGAATTCCACAAAGGATCCTCTATCCTTCGCTACATGGTCCGTCGATCCCGAATCCACAGTCCACAAAGGATTAGACTCGATTAAGAACACGAACTCGACACAAAAGTAAAGTTCTGAAAAGTACAAGGGGTGTTTACCTTCTTTGGCTCACGACAGTCGCGAGCATAGTGACCCTTCTGGTCACAGTTGTAACACTTCACCCTTGCTAGATTCTTCATTCGAGGACGCTTTCCTCTTCCATGTTGGTTAAGCTTGGGTTTCTTCCCTGAAGGACCTGCTTCCTTGCCTTTCCCTTTATCAAACCAGTTAGGGCGTTTGCGCTTGGAGCTCGAAGCTCCATGTGAGCTAGAACTAGCATGATAAAGTTCAGCATTCGGCTTAGCCGCCAAGAGGCGGTCCTCTTCCACTCAAGATGGCGCACTTTGCATCCTCAAAGGTTTTGATATTTTCATTATGAGTCAGGTGCACCTTCATATGCTCCCAACTCTGAGGCAAGGAACGAATCACTGCTTGCACTTGCTGCTCATCAGTGAGGACATGGCCAGCATCTTTTAGCTCATTTATCATGTTTGACATCTTTCTAAGATGTTGCTTCATGGTCTGACCATGAGGCTTCTTATAAGAGTCAAACCTAATAGTGAGTCGCCTCCCGGTCACCGAAGTATGACCAAATCTAGCTACCAATGCCTCCCACATTTCCTTGGCATTGTCAAAACGCCTAAACTCTCGCATGACGTCATTTTCCATGCTTTCGCCAAAGAACGTGATGCGAGCAAGAGAGTTCTTTCTTTTCCATGCAGCAAAAGCTTCTTTATCTCTCTTGTGCTTTGTGCAGTGTTTCCTTCTTCGGGTTCTACCATGGTCGTTAAGAGCTTCAAGTGCCTCTTGCTCTTCCAAAGATATATTGGATTTTCATGTGCCATATTTCATAGTTGTCACCATTGAGCTTTTCACCTTTGTTCAGCTCGGCAACTATGCTCTTTGTGGTGAAGCCATTGATCCGAACACATCGCACATATGTGCACAAATTATTAATGCCTATCATTTATGCATCCCTATTTGCATAGACCCATCATATTAATGAATAATTTCAAGTAAGGCTTCAATCAAAAGGTCACTATGTTTCCAATCATCCTCCAAAAATCCTAACTTAAAATTATCATTAATATAATTGTCTTATGCAAAGTGAATTCTATGAAGCTACAAAAACTTCTATAACTATCCACAGCAATCAGCAATAACAGAAAGCAACAGATAATTGACATCCAATAAAACAATAATGCTTTCAACTAATACAACCAAGATATCGGTTGCTACATCAACAACAATCAGGTAGTAAACATTACATAATATGTCCACAAAGCACACTTAATAAAGATCAGCCAATACAACTAACACCAAGTCAGCACACGAACTGGGAAAGATCCTCTTTTGTTCAATTTCTTGATCTTTTCCCTTGTAATAATCCAGTAATATTCATTTACAAAATCCATCACAATTTTCTTATAAGAAGCAGCTCTGTTGACATCCCATATGCGATTCAACACTCCATGCCATTCAGTGGAAGGGTGTTCATGAAAATCGCACCATCTCCGATTGTGGCATAGGACGACCATTCCATATGACCTTTGAATTTTCCCGTTGACTTCAAGGACGTGATCAATTAAGTCACCATTCTCCCATCGATGATCAGTCAGCTCAGCTATAAACTTAGACAGCCTATCCTTTTGTTCATCGGTAATTGCGCGAATAGGTGTGTGCAATCTCAGGGGAGGCATTGTTCCTGCAACAAATGCAGAACAAATAAGGGATCACACTATAATCCACATAGACTTAATTGAAAAAGAAACACATTCTTTTCCTCTTTTTTTTTTTTTGGGTCAACGGTCAACGGTCGTTTGGTCGTCGGACAACGGTCGTCGTCGGTCGTCGGACCGGCGGACCGGACGGGCCGGTCGGACCGGGCGGACCGGGCGAGCCGGTCGGACCCGCCGGACCGGTCGGGTCGGACGAACCGACCGCACGTGCCGCGCGTGCGTGGGATGACGTCACGCAAACGTCATCCGGCATGTGCCGCGCGTGTGCCAGGCGTCCGCAGGTCGGGTCGGGTCGGGTCGCCGGTCGAGTTGCCGGCCGGTGACCGCCCGGCCAACCGTCGTCGGCGCTGACGTCATTGATGACGTCATCCAAGCGGTTACTGACCGTTGGGTGACGCAGCACGCGTCGGTTCGCCGACCGGTGCGTGCCGATTCGCCGGTCGCCGGCGCGCACGTGCCGGTTCGCCGACCGACGCGTGTGGCGCATGCGCTGGCCAATGCTAGCGCTTCGGGCGCGTGCGGCGTCGCCCGGCGGCGCACAACATGTCGCTGGACTCGTCTCGACGAGCCCTTCACCCTATGCCTTCAGAAATCGATTTTGAGTTACAGAAACTTGAAAAAATGGACAAACAGTGCTCGGGTGTCGGGATTTTGCGCCCCGATCCGTGTCGGCCAAAAATTTTCGCGAAAAATCAATCAAAAAACATAAAAAGGGTCGGGAAAACATGAACTAGGGCTCTGATACCAATGTTGGGATTAACGGATCCCCAAAAACCGGATTCGATACTAAATCGAACCCCTAAAACGAATGCGGAAGACAAGCCCGGGAAAATCACGTATCACCAATCCTAAAGCACACCACGGATTCGAGCGTACCTTGTTAGTCACAGATTAAGCACCGACGCCGATAAGAGGAAGAGAATTTGGCCCTGTTCGATCCGATGATAGCCAATTTGTGGTTGAAGGGAAGAAAAACGTGCCTTACTGTTTTCCCTTTTGGGAGAGAGAGAGAGAGAGGGGGGGAGAGGGAGACGTACGTACGTTCTAATTTCCAAAAGGTGCGTTCTCCCTCTCTCTCATCCCTTTTATACGTTCCCCCATCCACGGGCCCTTATCCTGTGGGCCGGGCTTTTAGGCCCAACATGGGCGGACGGGCCTTAAGCCCATCATTAATAAAACCATCACTAATGAATTTACAACATACCATCATACATCGCAAGCCTTTCAAAAGTGACACCATTATGATGCAAATCATTTGAATTGAGTTGTAGAATCGGTCATCCTATAAGTTTTTGTACAAGTTGAGAGGAATATAAGAATTTGAAGAAGAGAGTTTGATTATAATATCATGATTAATTTGTCCTAAAATTTTAAATTGTTAAGCAACTGTTAGGGTTAAATATGGTCTCTGAGAATATACTATATTATTATTATTATCCTATTTGGTTTTCTCAGTAGTCTTCCAAAGAGATGCAAGACAAAGCCTAATATAGCCTAGGTAAATCGAAGAGATGCAAAAATTCAGGGGACCGCCTACAAGATAAAAAAGGCCTACGTGAAAAATGGTAATTAGGGAAAATTATCAAAAAAGTCATAAACTTATTACACTCATGTCAATTTAGTCATAAACATTTCAATATAACCAATGTAGTCATAAACCTATTACACTCATGCCAGTTGAGTTGTAAGGCTCTTAATTATGCCAATTGAATGCTAAATTTTTGGCATTTTGCGAATTTAATCCTAAATATTTGACAATTTGCCAATTTAGTTATTTTAGCTCAATTTGGTTGGAAATCGTTGACATGGTAGTCCAATAAGTGCTAGCTACTCTAAGGGCGCGCATGACAAAATTTTTGGAACGGAAATAAATTTCTATTCCATTGACGAGTTTCTAAGTAAAGAAACACGTTTGATAACAATTCAAAATTTCTATTTTTGAAATAAAAATTCATTTGATAACAGAATAAAATTTCTATTTCTAGAAGTGGCAACGACCGGCGTTCGATGGCCGCAGTCCGACGTTTGGTGATCGGTGTTCGGTGTCCGGTGACCGATGGCGGGCGGCCGAAGTTTGAAGTTTGATGTTTGGCGTCCGGCGCCAAGTTCGGTGACCGGCGGCAAGCGGCCAAAGTTCGGAGTTCGATGACTGGCAATCGGTGTCCAATGTCCGTAGTTCAACATCTGACGTTCGACATCCAAAGTTTGGCGACAAGAGGCCGGCGGCGGGTGGCCAGTGGCCAAAGTCCGATGGTGGGTGGCAGGCGGCGGGCGGCCGACATCCAGCGGCCGGTGGTGAGCAACGGGCGGTCGCCGACGAACACCCGATGGTTGGTGGTGAGCCTCTGGCATCCAATGATTGGCGATGAGTAGCCAATGACCGGTGGGCGTTCGGCATTCGGTGGCTGGTGGTTGGCGACGGGCAGCCGGAGTGCAGTGGTTGGTGGCCGACGTTCGATGGCCAACGGTCGGCAGTTGGTGGCCGAGGCCGGTGGCGGGCGGCCAGCAACTAGTGGCGGGCGGCCAGCAACTAGTGGCGGGCATCTAGCATCCAATGAGCGACAAGTGGACGACGGGCGGTGACAAGAGTGAACGGTGAGAAGAGATTTTATTTCTCATTTCTGTTCTAGAAATAGAAAAGTTAAAAATTTTAACTTCTGATTTCTACTCCAAATCTATTTCTGGAATAAAATATGTTCTAGAAATAGTAAAACAAAATTGTATTACCAAACGGATTTCTGTTTCAAACCTGTTTCGGGAAACAGAAAAACAGAGAAATAGAGAAATAGAAATTTCGTTATGTGCGCCCTAAGTGGCTTGACTGACACTAATGTGGAGGATTCTTGCTCATGGCCACATCACTCCATTCCTCGAGCTCTCGAAGGGATTTGCCAATAGAGACATCCACATCTGCTTATGTTCCACGCCTGATAAAGAGGGGGGCAAACAAGAAGTGTTCATGGTGCGCAACCAGAGTCCAATAGGCCCAAAAATCTGAAGAATAAGGATCTTATCTCATCTTTGAAGTGAAAGTTAAAGATCAAAATCATCATTACTTCGGCTTAATATACACGAATTTTTTTATTTTTTTTTATAACATTGACTCATTTTCTTCCTTTTTCATTTGCATTCCTATAATTGAGTGTTCAAGTATTTATTATAAGAAATTTGGACTATAAAAAAAAAATATGATTCATATTTAATATCTCAATATGTATGTATGTATGTATGTTTTGGTCCTACATGTTATTGAAGAAACTAATACGGCTGATTTTCTTTATTATAATATTAGAGAGTGCGAGAGCAAGATGCCCTTAGTATTTTTGCTCTTCGATTAGACAGGTTGAAAGTGGGTTATTTCCAAACTTAAATTGAACCTACCATTAATTGGTCTTTGGTTTATTAGACCCATTCCTACTTTTTCTAAATCCTAGGCAATCCATATATCACTGAAGCCATTAAAGCCGAGTTGAAATATGGATCAATGGCCCGTTTTATCACCTACATTAAACAAGAACAAAGGCCCAAAGGTCCATGACTCCATACATCACATGACTTTCCAACGATCTAAGCTACTTAAGCTTGCACATGCACAATTCAACAACTTCGAAAGGAGAAATGCTTGTTTTTAATCTATATAAGATTAACAATCTATTCTGAATCACAAAAACACATAATAAATAATTAAAAATTGTGACGGGTCCACTTCAAGAATTTATAACTCACAATACATCATTATTTTCATAGTGATCCAAAAGATATTATGCTAGGAAAGCCCTTTCAAAAAGATGATATTAAAGCTTTATTTGTCAGGAAAAGAAACAAATCTTTACTCCGTTTGTTTAGCATAAAATCAACCATTCAAAAAGATTTTCTGCTTCTTAATCGTTTATATCATTTAGAAAATGAGTTCACCAAAAATGTTTTCCTTATTAATGAAAGTCTTTTACACTTAAATATAAGTGATGGAAGTATTTTTTTTTTTTTTATTAGCTCATATGCCTAATTGATTAAAAAAATCAAAATTAGGAAAACTTTTTTCAACTTACTGATTTTTGCAATTAGAGCCTAAAAGGAAAATAAAAGCATATATTATAGAATATCTATCCAAACTGTGTCACAATCTCTTAAAGCTCGTTTGGATCATTGGTGATTAAATTATAGCTTGGTTGTCGTGGGTTATTTTGTGACGTGTACGATTGATTGGTAATACAAAGACCGCCTAAAAGCTAGGTGGAGCAACTTCTCAAAAGCTGCTGGAAGTTGCTGTAACTGTGGATGTGTTGTAGCGCTAAAGTGCTGGATAAACACCTTTAAAACTAATTACCCTTTTTAGTAGTCGAAACCCCGCAGAAAACTAATATCGAACAGATACTTGGCATATTAGAATTGTTTTTGTTATCCATTTGGTTAATCGTGTTCATCAAATGTGTGATTTTGCGGTTTGGACCGTGTCGTCTGTCTTCAAAACTAGCTTTCCTAGTTCGGAGCCATGTCTGGTTTGGAGGGTCACGGGAGGAACTGTCCTACTAATGAAGATCGAGGGATGCGGCCCCTGGGGACTCGTCTCAAGTAAGGGTGAGCATGGTCCGAATTGGGTTGGTTCACCCCTTAACTCTAGGACCAACTCGCACAATGTTGGTCCTCAATTTTTGGGACCGATGACCGATCTTATTAAGTTTGAAACCGAGGACCAAACTGATCCAATGGATTTGGTCGGGTTCCAGGGTCAACCCGGGATCAATCGATAATTTTTCTATTTCATTTTTTGTACTCCCTGAAAATGCGATCGAGGACAAGACTAACCCAATGGATTTGGTGACGAGCGAGGTTAGCTAATAGATGTAAGCGTTGAGCGTGGGGTGAGCATCTAGCGGGGCAAGTAGTGAGCAACAAGCAGGGTGAGCATTGGGCGACAAGTGGCATGAGTGACCAAAAGCGAGCGAGGTGAGTATCAAGTGGCGAGCAAAGAAATTGTTTCTTTCGATTTTGGCAAATTGAAAACTAAAATGACAAATAAGACAAAAAAGAATGAGTACCGCAAGAGGATGCCATGAAGATCTGTTTATGCCCTTTTGGACACTGTGATGACTCCTTACAAAACATTTTCCTCATTTATAAATTATGACTGTTAACGTCGTAAAAAATATTAAAAATCTAAGTTATTAAAGAACAGTGTAAATTACTTAGACTCATCACTAAGGAGTTGTTTAATGTTGTGCCATTTGTTTTAGTGTTTTCTATATATATATATATATATATAATGTAAGTTTTTGGTGCCGAACTCTCGTGTATAGTTTGGTTAAAGCTCAATATATTCTTACCTTTACCAAAATAAATAAATATAAATAACATATTATATATATATATATATATATAGTCAGGGTTGGTTCGGATTGAAAACCAACATGTACTGTGCTGGTCTAAGAATCATAGGACCAAAGACTGATCCAATCTTCCTGAGAATCGGACTAGGGTCAGTAGGGTTAGGTTGATTCAGGGTTGGTCCAGGGTTGACCTTGGACCTATGCTCACCCCTAGTCTCAAGGCATCTCAACAAACCATAAAACATGATTAGAGGTGATTTCTAGACAAATTTGCAGAGCGGCTTGGTCTAAGGGAAACCCAAATGGGACTAACTCTAGACATATTTGCAAATGATACAAATGATCATTTTTAAGAATGTCAACTCATTTATTTTCCATCAAAGAAATGCATTCTAAGGGATAATAGTAAACTTATGGCAGGGGTTGAGAACAATACACGAGCAAGAATAGCAACATGGCACTAATTTCTCCCGAAATCGATTTGATTTAGTTGACGGTTCACTTGCAAAACCAAGGTGATCCATTTTCTCGAAGCAAGGAAAAGTCGATCGCCGTGTGGATGTTGACCCAAACCTTATGTGGATTGAAAGATAATTGCTTAGTGGAATGATCCAACTTTTTAGATCTCGAGGTCGATTTGTTTTTTTCGACAGAGAGAATATAATGCGGAGGGCAATCAAGAATTTTTTATTTGCTGATGATTTTTGGATAGAAATTCAAGAGGGGTTCCTTAAAATAGAGAGAATATGCCACTGGACGCAATAATCGAAGTTAGCTTTGGATTTAATTTTTAATATGTTGATGATTTTTTCTTTTATAATTTATAAAGGAGGATTTCACCTTTATTTCCTTATGTTTGTCATTTCTTGAATCTTGGCTTGATTTTATTCGAATAAGGGCAATAGTTATTAATCAGTTAGCATTTCCTAGTTTAAATAATTTGATTGCTTCCCTACTTAAGGTCTCCACGCATGGCTTGCGTTTGCTATAATTCATCTCTTGAAGATTGAATTTGTGAATAACCCGAAGAGAGTTCTCTCTGAACTCTGGAAGCGTGCTGCGGATTGTTTTATCCGAGCTTTATCGTCTGTTTTCACTCTACAAAATGAAATTTCAATCATCTATCTTTTGTTTTCCGTAAGTAGCAGTAGAGTATGCTACCGAATTACCTACTGATGTTAAAGGGTGAGATTAGATTTGTCTGCTAGCCGCCCCACCTTGGACCACTCCATTCTTCATGAACTGTCAAAACTATGGTGAAGTAATAGGTCACATGGTAGTGTCCCTCTCCTAAGTTGGTCTTGTGATATTTCACCTGTCACGCCCCGATCCTCGAACGCGTGCCCATCTCTCACCTGGTCGATTAATAGTGACGTCCCAGGATGCATTGCTGACCATTTTATTTTAATACGCATGTGAAAGCATATAATAATCCCCAGACAATAAAACATTTGGGATAGAAAAGTATGGCCATATTTTTCACATTTGAAAACTATAACTATATTTTTATACAAAGCAAACCACATAGTATATATTACAATACTATTTGCTAAAGGCTGAACTATCACACATCAGTTCTCAACCTAGATTTGCAAATAGGATGGGATCTCAGTCCTCATTAGGGTCGTACTTAGATCCTCCTCTGGATCATCATCTTCTTTTGAACCTTCTTCATCTAGCTCCTCATTAGGGTCTTCCAACAGGTAATCCTCCTCTGGTTCCTCCTCCTCAGGTTTCTCCTCCTCGTTCTCTTCGGGGTACACCTCCTCTTGATCGACTTCTTCTTCTAGCATGCTCTAGTTGGAGTCTATTGCTGACGGTTTTGGAGAGTCATGATCACTCTCAAGCTTAGGTCTTGTGCATCCACCATTGACCCATCCTTATGATTAACCGTCCCCTTCCCGAATGCTTCCTCCAGAACAAACAAAGGCACATCATCTTCTGGCATGGGACCTTCCCTTTGCCCATCATGATACTCACGATACCACGATCAATACTTGTGGGGCCTTAGGTGTCCTTACCCACATCAACCCAGATGGTCGAATGAATCAGGACGTACTCTAGTCCTTCAGGGTGAGGGTGTATCGGAAAGTGGGTTTCTATCTCCATGACTTCCTCGGGTATACCGAAATGCCTAGGAGGACGAGGAGGTGGAGGTGCTGCCATCTAAAGACCTTAAATGGTTATACAATAACCATTGAGACAACATCTCAGCGAGTTCTACCATCTAAGACTCGATTAGTAAACCAATATACCACCCAGGCTGCCTATGCACTCACGGGTCAGGGGACTTAGCTTGGCCTCAGATTTCACATGCATATTAACACGGTTCAAATAGGCACCTAATCATAAAATCACAAATCGATACATCGATCAATCGATCTAGTCGATTACATGTTAACATGACCATTCCCCGGTCATCTCAATCCCTACGATATAATCTCCAAGATAGTATACTTAGTCACCGAGCCATATGCATTCTCTAAAGCGACCTATATGCCAAGGTGATGTACTTAATCACCGAGCCACGTGCATTCTCTAAGGCAACATGTTTGCTAAGGCGACGTACTAATCATCGAGCCCCGTGCATTCTCTAAGGCAACATGTTTGCTAAGGCGACGTATTAATCACCGAGCCCCGTGCATTCTTTAAGGCGACATACTCACCAAGGCAATGTACTAATTACCGAGCCACATGCATTCTCTAAGCGATATACCAAATCACCGAACCATGTGCATTCTCTAAGGCAACATATATGCCAAGGTAATATACTAAACACCAAGCTACGTGCTTTTCCAGGTGATGTATATATTCAATGATTCACGTACATTCTCTAAAACAACCTATATGCCAAGGTAACCTAGCTGGTCACCGAGCCACGTTATACAACATTTCATCTAATCTTTTATCATACCCCATAAAATATCGTGTGTGGGTACACAGTCGACTTTAGTCAAAATATAACAATTTCCTTTCCATAAATCCCACAATTTTCTATAGTCCTCCAAAACATTTTTGGCATTATTGACCGATGCTTGGTTATTTTTCAATTAATAACCAAAATTATTTAATTTAGGAATAAATCTTAAAATCATCAATAAATCAATTTCACACAAATTAAGGCTCGAATAAATAAACGGACTGCAACATGATAATCAGTATAAAATTCCGGTCGTCAACTATCCCCGCCTAATTTTCAAAAAATTAATAATAAATTAATTAATTTAGAAAATTATTAAATAAATACAATAAATTCAATTTAGGCTCGTAATGCCTAATTGGAAGCCAAGAAGAACCAGGAAAAAATCCCAAGGTTCATTCAATAAATATTAGAAGCTCTCTACTTACTAATGACTAAGTCTAACCGCCTAACATGCATCAATTAAGTCACTAATTTAATTGTTCTAAACTAATATAATCACCTAATCATGTTTAATTAACATTAATCAACCCTTAAGCATCATTAAAAAACTAAGCAAAGATTAGTGAGCTAAACTCACCCGTGTAACAATCCGCTCGGATTGAAACGTCAAGAACATCGCGGGGGATGTTTTTCTCCAAAGGGGGCCTAAGGTCTAGGGCCCGAAACACCTCAAAATGGCCTCCCAAGGTGCTATGATATCCACAAAAATAGTTGCTATTTTTGATTGGAAATGGAAGGAAATCAACTCGATTTAGACGAGAATTGATCAAGAATGAGGAAATAGGCCAAACCGGGCTTAGATGGAGGTTTACTAGCGAAGAAAAACGGTTAAGGATAGCCTCGACTAGGCTCCACGGCTATTGGACGATGGCTAGATCAGGCATGAGGAAGGCGGGATCACGGTGGACAACCGTGAGCAGCGCGCATGGCTACGGTGGGGGCAGTTTCGGTTCCGGCGGTGGCTGGTGGCATGTGACAGCTGCTGTCTTCTTCTCCTCAGCTGCTGGTCGCACAAGATGGAGGGAGAGAGATGGATTGGCCGGCCAAAGAGAGGATGGGGGAGAGAGAGAGAGAAGTGGAGGGTCCCCTTGGCTTTTTTTTCCACACCCTTGTCCCCTCCTTTGCTTGTCCATAAAGCCAGCATCCAATGGCTGCAATTGAGCCACCAAAGCTCACTCTAGGACATGTGAGATGGTCCAAAATTGCTAGGGCATGGGGGAGCTATGAAATTGCTTGATATCTCCTCCAATTGATCACTTATTTCCTCTCAATTCAACCTCATAAGGCCTCAATAAATTCAAGTGATACTCAATGCTCCTAATGGATATTTTTCCACATCCATACATCCATCATGCTTCCCGATTTTGAGATTAAAAATAATCCCGGCCTTTTTTGAAAAAAACGATCATGTGACAACTTTTTCCCAAAAAATCTCACTTGTCAAAAAAATCTTCTGAGACTAAGTCGACGCTCCTAGAATTTATTGTGACATGACAGAATCTTCAATTTCTGAAATCGGATTTGAATTCACAGTCAATTTCCATTTGGTGCGTTTTTAGCGTGACCTAGACTTTCCGGATAGTTTTCACAGATTTTTAGTACAAATAACCCGTAGTCGATTTTCTTCAAACCACTATGAACCCACTTGACTTAATGGCGATTCTCGATTGTCGTGAAAATCTCGAGGATTCAAATATGGACACAGGGTACCAAAACGATAGATAAATCAAACTAGTGTCGATCGATAAGAATTTTCCAATTTAGTGGTGTCACCCATGATTAGCCATACATCTCAATCGAATAGACTTATCTCTGATCTCAAATCGATTTTTAACTACGCCGTAATGGCCTCTAAAGATGAGCACGGTTGAGAAGTCGATTCCTGATCGAATTTTCAAGTCTATTGTATTAAATTCTTTAATGGCTTCCCTGAATAATTTAGTTATCTCAAGAGTGATCAGCTCTAAGAATAGCCCTATAGACGCATCAATGAAATGCCCGATTTATTCAGTAGAAAACAGGATTGAAAATCTGGGATGTCACATCACCTGTAACAAGTCACATTGTACTATCCCTCTACTAAGTTAGGTCCTGTGATCGTTCACTTTATTTGAATCATTTGATTTAACTTTTAAGAGAAATCTTTGGAAAAAATTGGCAAACGTTACTCAAATTTGCTTAAGGGCCTTTAGAGCCTAAAGCTCATTTGGAAAATGGTTCCTAAAGACACCTTTTAATGGAATGGTAGGGACTAAAAATCTATGAAATCAAAATTCTTACTTCATTCTATTTCGATCCACCAAACCCACTAAACCTAATTAAGGTTCTGTTGATTTTGTAGAAAATAATTGATTTGAAAAATATTTTCCTATCACTTGTAATGAACAAAAGAAATATTTTTATCATCATGAAACTATTTAGATATAAATCATTGTCTTGTTGGTAATGGTTTGATTCTTAGTTCCGAGTGAAAAACCACCTAAGCACCGGATCGATCGAATCAAATTTGAAGCTGGTTTTATAAAGCCTAAAAATATTAGTTTTTCTCTTGGCATCTCTCTTTCTCTCTCTATTCTCTACAACCTTACTCAGACATTTCACGGCTCTCTCTCTCTCTCCAACCTTACAGTGTGGTTTGACTGTATCGTCTATTTTCTCTCCACTGCTATATATGCCCATTAGAGATGGACAGCTAAGAAAAAAGAAACAAGAGAGACTTGAGATCTGGATGGACAATATGCAGAGACCCATTAAAGTTTTGATGTTGCCATGGCTTGCTCATGGCCACATATCACCATTTTTAGAGCTAGCAAAGAGGCTTTCCGCGAGAAACTTCCACATTCATTTGTGTTCCACTCCAGTCAACCTCAGCTCCATCAAACCCAAGATTTCCAAGAAATATTCATCCTCCATTGAACTTGTCGAGCTTCACATCCTTTCTTTGCCTGACCTCCCTCCCCATTATCACACAACCAAAGGCTTGCCTCCCCACCTCATAAAAACCCTCATATCGGCCTTTGACATGGCAAGCCCCGGCTTCAACAATATCGTCAAGAGTCTCAGCCCCGATTTTCTCGTCTTCGACTTTCTCCATCCATGGGCACCGGAAGTAGCAAAATCTCACGGCGTGCCATCGGTCGTCTTATTCATTATTGGTGCAGGGTCGTTTTCATTTATGCTCCATATGCTCAAGAAAACCTGCAATGAGTTCCCGTTTGGAGAAATTTTTCTCCATGATTACGAGCTGGCGAAAATCACTAAGGCAGCAGAAGACGCTCAGGACGATGCAAAGGATAGGTTTCGACAATGTGTTGAGAGGTCCTCCAACTTCATCTTGATGAAGACCTTTAGAGAGCTGGATGGGAAGTTCATAGATTATCTCTGAAGTTACTTAGGGAAAAAAGTGGTGCCTGTTGGTGCACTTGTGGAAGACCCTAGCTATATAGAAGATGGAGATAGAATCATTGAGTGGCTTGACAAGAGGGAGAAAGTATCTACAGTTTTAGTGTCATTTGGTACTGAATATTTTCTCACTGAGAAAGAAAGAGAAAAGATTGCTCATGGATTGGTGCTCAGTAATGTCAACTTCCTTTGGGTCATTAGGTTTCCTGTAGGTGAAAGCATTGAGCTTGAAGAGGCATTGCCTGGGGGATTCTTGGAAAGAGTAAGAGATAGGGGATTGGTGATAGATGGATGGGCACCACAAGGAAAGATTCTGGAACATCCAAGCATCGGTGGGTTTGTGAGTCATTGTGGATGGGGCTCCATCATGGAGAGCATGAAGTGCGAGGTCCCGATCATCGCGATGCCAATGCAACTTGATCAGCCGATGAATGCTCGGTTGGTTGAGCAGGTTGGGGTTGGATTAGAGGTGAAGAGAAATAAGAGCGGAGAGCTTGAGAGGTTGGAGATAGCAAAGGTGATCAAAGATGTGGTGGTGGAGAAAGATGGAGATAGCATGAGGAAGAAGGCAAAAGAAATGAGTGACAGTATTAGGAAGAAAGGAGAGGCGGAATTAGATGAAGTGGCTGATGCATTGGTCCAACTTTGTGTGAGGTGAAGAATAACATTCGTCAGAATGAAGCCACATTATAGGCATGTGAATGTGTATGTGAATGGGTATGGGGTGCGTCTATAGTAGTCCTTGCAATGCTGTGCAGTAGTATTTGCAATAATCTGGCGTTTATGACTTTTATTGAGACTGCAAAAAAACCCGTGCTATATGTATGCGTGTACTAAAAATTTATGATTATTTCTGGATCTTGCATCTGTTTTCCTTTGTCAAACAACGATCTTTTTTTTCAAGAAGTGGAAGTATAACGGACAACGTACGAGTGGTCATAAATTACAATTGCATTTAATCTAGTCTGTGACAGAGCACAGCATCATAATGCGAATCTCTAGCATTGAGTGCATACTTTGCAATAATCTGGCATTAATTACTTTTATTTAGACTGCAAAAAAACCCGTGCTATATGTATGCATGTACTAAAGAATTTACGATTATTTCTAGATCTTGCATCTGTTTTCCTTTGTTAAACAACAATCTTTTCTTACCAAGAAGTTGAAGTATAACGGACAACGTACGAGTGGTCATAAATTACAATTGCATTTAATCTAGTTTGTCACAAAGCACAGCATCATAATGCGAATCTCTAGCATTGAATGCATACTTGGTGATCCTATAAATTCATTGATTTACTTGTCCTAAAGTGCGAGCATTAAGGAACGCCTAGGATTAATATATAGTTTCAATACAGTAGTACAAGTTTGTCGCGACCTGATCTTGCCGCCCTTGATCCCTCATCATCACAAGGAGAGAAAAGAGGGAAATGTCGGATTTAGGATACTTGATCATGAGAGTTTCCTCACGGCTCACGTTCCAAAAGACGTCATCACCTTGTCTTTTAGATCAAGCCTTTCATGAGTTCCCTTCACGAGATCGCAAACTCTCCCAAGCTCGTGCCCCGCGTGATAGCGGAGTGTGCGATCCATATCCACACGGGTGACACACCTCGGGAGAAGAGATCGGGTGTGGATATTGGATTTAAGGGATACAAACAATCATTTTTAAGAATATCAAATAATTTATTTTCCATCAAAGAAATGCATCCTAAAGCATAAGAGTAAACTTATGGCAGGGGTTGAGAACAAGACATGAGCAAGAATAGCATCATGGCACTAATTTCTCCCGAAATCGATTTGATTTAGTTGACGGTTCACTTGCAAAAATAGGGTGATCCATTTTCTCGAAGCAAGGAAAAGTCGATGGCCGTGTGGATGTTCATCCAAACCTTATGTGGATTGAAAGACAATTGCTTAATGGAATGATCCAACATTCTAGATCTCGAGGTCGATTTTTATTTTCCGACAGAGGGAATATAATGCGGAGGGCAATCAAGAATTTTTTATTTGTTGATGATTTTTGGATAGATTCAAGAGGGGTTCCTTAAAATAGAGAGAATATGCCTTTGGACGCAAAAATCGAAGTTAGCTGTGGATTAAAATTTTAATTTGTTGATGGTTTTTCGTTTATAATTTAGATAGGGAATTTCACCTTTATTTCCTTATCTTTATTATTTTTGAATCTTGGCTTGATTTTATTTGAATAAAGGCAATAGTTGTTAATCAGTTAGAATTTCCTAGTTTAAATATTTTGATTGTTTCCCTATTTAAGGTCTCCACGCATGGTTTGAGTTTGCTATAATTCATCTCTTGAAGTTTGAGTTTGTGAATAACCCGGAGAGAGTTCTCTCTGAACTCTGGAAGCGTGCTGCAGATTGTTTTATACGAGCTTTATCTTCTGTTTTCACTCTACATCATGAAGTTTCAATAATCTATCTTTTGTTTTCTCTAGGTAGCAGTAGAGTCTACCACCGAATTACCTACTAATGTTGAAGGGCGAGAGTAGATTTGTCTGCTAGCCGCCCCTCCTTGGACCACTCCATTCTTCATAAACTGTCAAAACTATGGTGAAGTAACAGGGCACATGGTAATGTCCCTCGCCTTAGTTGGTGCCCTGATATTTCATTTGTAACAAGTTACATTATACTGTCCCTCTCCTATGTTAGGTCCTGCGGTGGTTCACTTTATCCAATGCATTTGATTTAACTTTTAAGAGAAATCTTTAGAAAAAAATTGTCAAGCATTACTGAAATTTGCTCAAGGGCCTTTAGAGCCCAAAGCTCATTTCCAAATGCACCTTTTATCCATTAATGGAATGGTAGGGGCAAAAAATCCACGAAATGAAACTGCTTTCTTCATTCTATTTCAATCCACCAAACCAACTAAACCTAATTAAGGTTCTGTTTGTTTTGCAGAAAATGATTGATTTGAAAAATGTTTTTCTGTTACTTGTATTGCTTACCAAAATGAATGAACAAAAACAATATTTTTATCATCATAAAATATTTGGATATAAATTATTGTCTCGTTTTAAATGGTTTGATTCTCAGTTTTGAGTAAAGAATCATCTAGGTACTAGATCGATCGAATCGAATTCAAAGCCGGTTTTATAAAGCCTAAAAATGTTAGTTTTTCTCTTGGCATCTATCTTTTTCTCTCTGTTCTCTCCAACTCCACTCACACATTTCACGACTCTCTCTCTTTCTCTTTCTCCAACCTCATTCAAACAATGAGGTTTGGACTATATCGTCTGTTTTCTCTCCACTACTATATATACCCATTAGAGATAGACAGCTAAGAGAGAAGAAACAAGAAAGAGACTTGAGATCCGGATGGACAATATGCAGAGACCCATTAAAGTTTTGATGTTGCCATGGCTTGCTCATGGCCACATATCACCATTTCTAGAGCTAGCAAAGAGGCTTTCCGCGAGAAACTTCCACATTCACTTGTGTTCCACTCCAGTCAACCTTAGCTACATCAAACCCAAGATTTCCAAGAATTATTCATCCTCCATTGAACTTGTCGAGCTTCACATCCCTTCTTTGCCTGACCTCCCTCCCCATTATCACACAACCAAAGGCTTGCCTCCCCACCTCATGGAAACCCTCATATCGGCCTTTGACATGGCGAGCCCCGGCTTCAACAATATCGTCAAGAGTCTCAACCCCGATTTGCTCGTCTACGACTTTCTCCATCCATGGGCACCAGAAGTAGCAAAATCTCACGGCGTGCCGTCGGTCGTCTTCTTCATTACTGGTGCAGGGTCGCTTTCATTTATACTCCATATGCTCAAGAACACCAGTAAGGAGTACCCGTTTGGAGAAATTTTTCTCCATGATTACGAGCTGGCGAAATTCATTAAGGTAGCAGAAGACTCTCGAGACGGTGAGAAGGATAGGGTTCCACAATGTATTGAGAGGTCCTCCAACTTCATCTTGATGAAGACCTTTAGAGAGTTGGAAGGGAAGTACATAGATTTTCTCTCAAGTTACTTAGGGAAAAAAGTGGTGCCTGTTGGTCCACTTGTGGAAGACCCTAGCAATATAGAAGAAGGAGATAGCATCATTGAGTGGCTTGACAAGAGAGAGAAACTATCTACAGTTTTAGTGTCATTTGGTACTGAATATTTTCTCACTGAGAAAGAAAGAGAAGAGATTGCTCATGGATTGGCGCTCAGTAATGTCAACTTCCTTTGGGTCATTAGGTTTCCTATAGGTGAGAGCATTGAGCTTGAAGAGGCATTGCCTGGGGGCTTCTTGGAAAGAGTAAGAGATAGGGGATCGGTGATAGATGGATGGGCACCACAAGGAAAGATTCTGGAGCATCCAAGCATCGGTGGGTTTGTGAGTCATTGTGGATGGGGCTCCATCATGGAGAGCATGAAGTCCGGGGTCCCGATCATTGCGATGCCAATGCAACTCGATCGGCCGATGAATGCTCGGTTGGTTGAGCTGATTGGGCTTGGATTGGAGGTGAAGAGAAATAAGAGTGGAGAGCTTGAGAGGTCAGAGATAGCGAAGGTGATCAAAGATGTGGTGGTGGAGAAAGATGGAGATAGCATGAGGAAGAAGGCAAAAGAAATGAGTGACAGTATTAGGAAGAAAGGAGAGGCAGAATTAGATGAAGTGGCTGATGCATTGGTCCAACTTTGTGTGAGGTGAAGAATAACATTCGTCAAAATGAAGCCACATTATAGGCATGTGAATGTATTCGTGAATGGGTATGGGGTGCGTCTATCGTAGTCCTTGCAATGCTGTGTAGTTGTATTTGCAATAATTTGGTGTTAATTACTTTTATTTAGACTGCAGAACGTATGCATGTACTAAAGAATTTACGATTATTTCTAGATCTTGTATCTGTTTACCTTTGTCAAACAACGATCTTTTCTTACCAAGAAGTGGAAGTATAACAGACAATGTACGAGTGGTCATAAATTACAATTGCATTTAATCTAGCCTATCACAGAGCGCAGCATCATAATGCAAATCTCCAGCATTCAGTGCATACTTGGTGATCCTATAAATTCATAAATGCTGAAAGGATTATAAGAATTTGAACTATAGAATTTGGTTTTAATATCATTGATTTACTTGTCCTAAAAGCGCAATCATTAAGCAACGCCTGGTATTAATATATAGTTTCAATACTGTGGTACGAGTTATCATCCAACTACCCGGCTCTTGATGGAATCTTCTAATGGGATATTCTAGAGCCGTCCACGTCAAGTTAAGAAAATGACCTCTCCCCGACTTCCACGCTGCTAGACCTTTTCATGCCCAGATTTGATGGTGGCCGAAATGGAGACCCTCCCGAGGCGAGATTTGCGAGGAAATTTGACGAATTGCCATACAGGTACCAACGGGCCCCAGCCCGATGTGATATGTACATTAAGGTAGCGCATAAGAACGCTTTTGTTTCTCATGGTTTCTGTTCTTTTGTTCCCTAACAAAAAAAGAACAAAACCTGTTTAACGCCACATCGTTGTTTTTGTTAATAAAAACTTAAATTTTAATGGTTTGAGAACGTAAACAAGAAGAAAAAAATTACTTCTCTTTCCCAAACAATTTCTAGAAATAAACCGATTTTCTTTTTAATTTTCTTTTTATTTCCTTTTCTTGCCGCGACTACCGTCAACCGCCCGGAGCCACCGCCCACCGCTGCCGCCCCGGCCACCGCCGCCGCCGCCGCCGCCGCCGTTCACCGGCCGCTGCGCCAGAGCCGCCCCCGCCGCGCCGCCGCCGCACGCCGGCCGCCGGCCGCCGCGCCGCCGCCATCGCTCTCCGGCCGCCGCCGCCACCGTCGCCGCTGCGCCACGCCACCGCTCCGCCGCCGTCCACCGCTCCGGCCATCCGCCGCCCGCCGGCCGCCGCCGCCGCCGCTGCCGTCGTCGCCGCCCACCGCCGCTCCACCGCCGCCGTCTCTCCGGCCGCCGCGCACGCCGGCCGCCGGCTGCCGCCGCCGCTGCCGCTCTCCGCCGCCGTCGCCGCTGCCGCCCCGCTCCGCCGCCGCCGCCCGCCCGCTTCTTGCCGGCCGCCGTCGCCGGCGGCGGCAACCGGCGGCGGCGGCGATCCGTCGCAAGAATAAAAAATGAATAAATACAAAAAATTGTTGCGTTACCAAACGCATTTCTATTCTTTTTTATTCCAAAAGTAGAAATTTTGTGTCGTTATCAAACGGGTTCTTTTACTCGAAATTGTTCACGGAGCGAAATAGAAAAGAACCATTTCTGAAAAAAAAAAAACTCTTCCCTGAACAAAGCGTTGTCATGCGCAGCCTAAGTAGGGGTCATCTTGAACCCTACTGATGTTAACTCAAGTTTTTTTTATTAATTAAAAAGATTTGTTCTAGTACTTCTAGAAATTCAAATGAGGGGATTTTATGTTCCGCTAAAATTTATTTAATGCCTGAATTTGGTTCATTCTCTCTTTTCGAAAACATTTGGACATGCAATCTTGTTCATGTTAGAGATCCTAAATTTATTTATCTATGTGACCATGCATTGTTAATTTGCACAATTATATTACATCCATCATGAAGAGGAAGAGGAGAGGGAACGATGTGTGTCTTGAAGCTTGTGGGAAAGTGAAAAGAATGACAAAATAAGGAGAGAGAGAGAGTTGGCGGAAGTTAAAAAGGAGAAAGAGCGACAGCGAGTGCTCTTCCTATATCTTGTACTAATTAAGCCTAGGTCCGTTTGGAAGCTTGATGAGTCAAGAAATTAGGATTAAGGGGATTGGAAATTTGGCGGTTGTGGCTTTTGTGCCTCCGTCAGGCAAAACTTTTGTTGTCGGTCCGAAGCCTCAAAACTACGATGTCCCTAGTTTAAAAGTGTAGAAGAAGTTGGGCTAAAAAGATAAATGTAGGATGACGAAATGATAACGATTTCAATTGGGGGTTGAATTGCATTATTAATGATGAATTAAATTATCAATCTTTATGGAATGCACATATGACCAATGCAAATTAAAACTTAGATGAGTTATGTATGTTAGATTCGAGGGCAAAATTCTAGCGTCAAGATTTTATAAATGGAGATGGCAATATTGCCCCACTCAATAAACTCACTCCGCATTAGCCTATTGTGGGGCTTGGGATCATATCCTTATCCACGCCTCTTGAGGTGACCTCGGCCCCATGCAGGGTGTAGGGTGGGTGGGACATGTCCTAATGGGGCACCGACACCCCGTGGGACACCATGCCCCATGTGGAGAAAAAATTCATTGATCTTTCAAAATTATATACTAATATAATTCATTAGAATGTTAATGATAGTTATGAACTTTACTACTTTAAGCTTATTCATTTTCTATAACTCTTTTTAAAATGTATCATAATGTCTTAGATATATATATACACACGCACGTAAGAGCAAGCTTTGCTCCCTTTCTTTATTAATTCATAAGATCAAGCATTTATACACATATATCACTTCCACTACGTTGATGAAAATTGGTTGAACCCATCAAGAATATCTGATTTTCAACGCCATTTCAAAAGGAATACGATACACTTCAACCAAAAAACAAAAGTGCAAGCTGTCTAGCCTCTTCCTCCGACGAAGGTGGCATTGGCTACTTCCTATGTATATGTACCCAGCTCAACTGCATGGTCAAATCAAGGAAGTCTCATGTGAAATGTGAAGCTCACATCTTTATTGACGGAACATGTGAATTGGGTTTGTATGCATCATGAGCTCCTATGTAAATTCGACTAATATGCAAGTGGCTATTACATATATGGACTGTGATCAAGTTACGTAGGAAGCTAGCTTCTTTCTAGTTCGGGGGCAAAAACTTGTGCTCACTGCAAAAATTGACATGGTACAAAATAATTTATCCCATTGTTGAGTCTAATCTCATGTCCTTAGTGGTGGATTAGAATTTATTTATCATTGTTATCCAGGACCATTATTGAGTTCCATTATGATACGATTACAGGAGTGGGAACCCATCAAATCAAAGTGTTTGGAAATCATTGGATATTTTATAAATGCCGTCCTCTCTCCCATGGCATGAAGAAGCTTACAAACTTCATAAAATGTCATATTTCTCCCAGAATCACGAGTGACGATCAAATCTCTCCCGCAATTGTCGTTTCGTAAATGCCAAATCCAACTTGGACTCGGTTGGACAGAGACAAAAGTGTCTCGATCTGATGTGTCATATATATGTGGAGGAAGAAATGTAAAAGGAAAAAGAAAAGAAAAACCCATGACAGAAGATCAAATGCGGCATTCTTCTATAAATAGCCATTTGAAATCAAACCCTTAGAGCCAACAATAATGAGCCGAGAAAGTCACACAAAAGCGAAAATTATATCGAGCATGGCTACGACAAGAAGATCCATTAGGGTTCTCATGCTTCCATGGCTTGCTCATGGTCACTATCGCATGACCAAATTTTTGGGTGAACCACCTAGGGTTTGATTAATGGATTATTAAGCCTAAATTTAACTCGAACTCTCCCAAGCCTATATCAATTCGCGATTTAAGTTCAATTCTTAACATGAAAATTTTCAATTAGGAGTTGCCACCAATCTATTTTCGATGATCGATTAGAAACCCAAGTAAAGTAATGGGAAATTTACTTTATTCCTACGAACCAGAGATTGTGAGTTCGGGGACTTGATTACGCTTGATTTCTCTCACGCCCTTTCGGTACATTTCCTTTTTATTTTGAAAAAAAAATGTTTGACAAGCAAGTTGAATTGATTTTAATTCATCTCCCTAACATGTGAGATTAACATGCGAGTGTGCAAACTACCAATTTAACACCCAAGAAAACAATAAATAAATTACCGGACTTACCTTATAGCAATGAAAGCATTTGTAATGTTAATTCAAAATTCACATCAATAGTTCTAGATATGATTTCTAATTAACACGCAATCACTCAAATTTTATTTCCACTTGTTTGATGAATGCCATACTTTATGCAATGCAATCTAACCTAATGACGAGCAATTTCTAGCTAAATGGACCTAACCACAATCATTAAATAACATGCGTTTCATGAATCTAATTCTATATGACATGCATATGACATTTTTTTATTTTCTTAAAAAAGCATGCAATTTATTCTAGAGAATGAAACTAATTTATCCTAAGACATTTTTTGTATTTTTCATGAAATTCGAAATTAGAAAAATGTGAAAATTATCTAGCTAGATTAAGATATCGTCCAATTTGTATTAAGAATTAGGTTAAGCCAAATCCTAATTTAAACTAGAACATTACCCTAACCAAATGATCCTAAAATGCAACCTATCTAAATTGTCTAAACCTATAATTAATTAGAAAATAAAATTAAACATGCAATCTTACCCTAATATGCAATGACATGCAAAGAATGCTCTAATTCTAGTTTTTTTTTTCCCTTTATGAAATTTGAAATTAAAATTGTCACATGATTAAACGTGCAATTTTAATTAAAAAAAAAAAACTAACATCCTAAATTCATTTTTTTTTTCGATTTTTATTTCAAAAATTCGAAATAACTAAATTTCATATTCTAAACATGCAAAATAACCCTAAAACGATAAACCTAATCTAACTCAATTTTTTGGATTTTTTCTTTTATGAAAATAAAACCGATTCAAACCACACAATGGCAAATCAAAGCAAGATAAGATTGATATCCAAAAATTGACGAATCATATTTCGTGCATGAAATAGGGTTGGTGAATTTTAAATAAACCGCGAATCGAATCTCGAGCGTAAGATCAAATTGGCAATTTTTCAAGCAATTACGAGTTAGATTTCCGACACGAAAATCGGACTGTTAATCCCTAATTTGAGAGGCTATTTCATGTCGAATTTCAATCTTATATCAAGAAATAATTTTACTAAAGAAGCAAAATAATAAAATAATAAAATAAAGTAAATAAAAACTACCTAATTTGATTTTTCTTTTTTCTTTTTTTTTTTCTTTTCTTTCTTCCAAGCAAGGCTTGTGCTCGGGCGGCTAGTCGCCGACGTTCCAGTGAGGACCGCGGTAGTAGGTGAAGGGGAAACTCCGACAGCAAGCAGAACGGCGAAGGCCGGCGTGGGGACTCGGGGTTCTTTGCCGGTTGCGAGCAACAGCGGAGTCTTTGTGTAGGGGTTTGGCTCCAGGTGGCGTTGGGGCGGAGCAGCTCGGGTTGTAGTGGGTGGTGAGGTCGCTCGGAGAAGGGGCCGCTGGGTGTCGGACTTGAGGCGGAGCTAGGCGTGGCTCGGGCGGTTGCTGGCATTTAAGGCACCGGCGAGGGGCTTTGCTGGCGACAGCAACAACAGAAGCCGAACAGGGTAGTAGCAGGTCAGCGGCTGTGGCAGCGTCGGGTTGCAGCTGAGGAGTGATGTCGGGCAAGCAGACCATAGACAGAGCGGGGACAGCAGCGGCTTCGCCAGGATCTCACGAGTAGCAGCCGATCGCGGGCCGGCGCGACTGCAGGCGAGATGGGGTAAAGGCTAGCGAAGGTGCGAGTTGTGGTGTTGCAGGTGGTGGAGGCAAGTGCGGCAGAGAGGACTTGGGATCTGCTGCAAGCAAGGTAGAGCAAAGGCCAATAGAGAGCTAGCGATCGGACGTGAGCAGTATAAGGGCGCCGGAATGCGGTGTCGTGGCTGGGTTGCAGCAGAGGGAGAGCAAAAGCGGAGCAGGCAGGCGCGAAGGCACAAGGGGCAGCGACAATCGATGGGGCGCAACAAGGATAGGGGGCGCTAACAGACAGAGGCTCGGCTGTGGGTCAAGCATAACGGGTGCAGCAACAACCGAAGGATGGAGGCGGAGGTGTGGCAAACGAAGGCTGGCAGGGCGCGGGGTTGCCTGCTCAAAGAAGATGCCCTATAGCTCTTCTTTTTTTTTGTTTTTCTCCCTCTCACCTCAAGTCCTCTCACATCCCTTCTCTCTATCGCAAGTCCCGTTTGGTTCAACATTTGGGAAAAGGCTTTTCCCAAATGCAAAGGCCTTTAGGCCAAAGAGTTTTGAGAAATGCAAGACTGTTTGGTAAATTATAACTAAAAAGTGCTTTAAGAAAATGCAAGACTAGTTGGTAAACATATATTTGAAAAGTCATTTTGTGTGACCAAATTAAGTTTTTTAGTTTTAGTATTTTTAAAATTGCAAAAAAAAATAATGACTATATAACATTTTACATTGTCATGTTGAGAGTAATGTAAAATATGCATATTAGTAAATTTATTTAAAAATTATATTAAAAGAATTTAATTATATATTAGATGCAAAGCTCAACTTTTGGCCTAGGGTTCTTTTAGGTTTGTTTTCAACTTTGAATAATTTTATTTTTAATTATTGTAGTATTAAACATCTTCGTTAATTAATGATCATTCTAGTGTATTGATAAAAAGTTGGGCTATTAATTGTCAAAAGATAAAAATGATGTATAAAAAAAAAAGGTGAACTTATTCGATGGATGGTAAGTGACCGATTGTGGATTTTAATTTTTTTGAGTAAGCATCGCATATGAAAAGGAAGGTCCTCATTAAGAAAAATAAAACCAAGTTTCTCTCATACAAATTTGACTAGAAAAAGTCATTTCATGATAGTAAACATGGTCATATATGTCCGGAAAAAAGAAATACGTTAGACTTAGTATTACAAACCTCAACGACTTTGTAAACTTATGACTATTTCATCATGTAAATTTGCCATGTCCGGAGATGCATATGAATTTGAAGCACCCATCCCCTTCATTTGCATCATCATGGTCAACTGAATATCAATAATTGGGATCCAATTCTGCTTGTTCAAAATCCGTATTAGTCACATTATTTCTCCGTATATAATTGTGCAAAGTCATTGCCGCTACGACAATTTGCACTTGCTTTTCATATGGATAACTTGGCATATGAGTTAAAATCCCCCACTTTTGTTTTAATACACCAAAGGCTCACTTAATTGTCGAGCGAGCGAGGAATGGGCACGGTTGAACACTTCTCGATATCCCGTAGGTGAAGGACCTTTTCAAAACTCTGACAAATGATATTTAACTTTTTTATATGGCCCCAAATAACCAGTCGGATTTAGATATACAGCATCTACTAAGTAATATTTACCTATATAAATATATTGTAAATTTAATCAACACATACCAATTAGATATATTGATGTATAAACCATTGAATAACATACCCGGAGGAGGATGGGGAAAATGTGCATCACGTCTTCCAATAGCTTCATAAAAGATACGGGTATCATGAGCTTGTCCCTCCCAACCGATCCAAACATAGACAAATTCCATATTAAAATTATAGATGATTAACACGTTTTGAGTTGTTGTTCCTTTTCGACTAATAAAACGAATTTGATCTTGGAATATGTGTACCGTCAATATCTCCAATGCAATCCTTAAAATATGGATAAAATCGTTGATTTTGTTTTATCTTATCTAGAACTTTTCTATATTGTGGATCAGTTGGTTGGATCAAATATTTTCTCATTTCACATACTTTATCTAAAACTAAGCTGAAGTGCCTACTTATAGTTTCTCCGGGGCGTTGAAAACGCTCTTGTGCTAATCTATTACCTATACCATGTCCTAAAATATGAAGAAACATACCAACCATTTCTCTAACATCAGTATTCATAGATCCTCGAATGGCCATGTAACGTGTTATTAAATCACGTATTAAATTGTTAAATACAATTTTATGCATTATAAACATATTGTAGCACCTTATTGGATTAGCATTTTCGCCAATCAACTCTTTTAACCATACATAATCTGTATATGTTGAGGTCATGCAAAGTTGTTTGCAAATGTTGGTCGCTTGATAAAGAATTGCAGCTTGAGTGACTCAGACAAGATCCCATAATTCATTTTTCTTTTGCTCATGATTTTCCCTTGTATGTAAATCATCTATAACTGCTTCAAGTAACAAAATATAAAGAGAAACAATGTATTAACCATCGCATATATTTAAACTATCACATTAAGAGAACACCAAATGAAAATAATTTTAAAAACATTAATTGAAATTAGGTTCACAAGGATTGCAAATAAAGATCCATAGATAGAAACAAAGTGGAATGACTAAGCTTCAAGCATGAAAACAATTAGATGCTAACATCCTATCTACGAAGACTTGATTCTCTTCTCAACTCATATTTGATATAATTTACTTTCTTTGCATCATCCTTTAAGCTCATGAAAACTTGCCTATTGTCTATCTTTTTCTTTAAATGAGAAATTGCAAAAAAGTACAAGTCTTCGTCTTCTATAATCTTAGGTATGGAATCCAGTATCTCTATGAGGTCCTCATAAGGACCAACTAAACTTGTTGCTTTGGATGCAGCACCGGTTGTGCTCATACTCTCAATAATTGTAAGCAGCTTGTTAATTTGTGTTTCGAGTTCCTCTCTTGTGCTCAATTTCTTATCTTTCTTTCCTCGAGCTTGCATCTTTAAAGTCTGCGCGGCTTTCTTACGAGTTTGAGTTCCAGTTTGTTCAACAACAGTTTCATCCACATGATCCTCCAAGTTTTCATCAGTAGACCCTACAACATCATTGATACTAGGTTGTGTGGTCTCTACATCATTATCAACAAATAAACCTTGTGCAGAATTCTATGTGATTCCTCCAGTAGCAATTGTATCTCTGAACATCATATCTAACTTTACTTCAAGAACATGATGTATGCCTTTCATCTTAAAAGCCTTAAACTTTGGATTAGCCTATTATAATGAAGCATTTGCATAAGTTGTATCATTAAATGTGAGCTTAACATGAAAGTAAAAAAAGAAGTGAGGAAAACCTGAATTTTACTCTCCCACCATTCGTTACTCGCATCAATGGTTTTCTTCCTCAAATCCCATCCTAGTCCAGTTTCATTGTAAAGAAATGACCTCCATCTTTTCCATTCTTCCTTGAGGTTATCCCACTTACTCTTCATTTTTTGTTTATCATACTTTTTGTTTGTTAGCTCCTCAAACTTACTAATTATGACTGTCCATCTATCTCTTTTGTTGTTTGCAAGACGGTTGTCTTTT
Source organism: Eucalyptus virginea (assembly GCA_014182375.1). Taxonomy (NCBI): domain Eukaryota; kingdom Viridiplantae; phylum Streptophyta; class Magnoliopsida; order Myrtales; family Myrtaceae; genus Eucalyptus; species Eucalyptus virginea. Next base: position 16,423,839 of record CM024523.1, on the reverse strand, counting down.
TCAATTTGTTCGATGCACAACTTACAAAAAGTTTCTACATCTTCCGATCTCTAAAATGCATTTTCCTTTGATGAAATCATCTACTAGTAAAGTGACATGAATAAATTTAAGAGACACAAATAAACAAGATCAACCATGAACCAATCCGAATTAAGAATATAAACAAACGAGTACAAACGAGTGTATTTCTGTCAATTCACATTTGACAATTTAAGAATAGCACACAATTTTTCTCTCCAACAATTCCCTTCAAAAACAAATTGCTAGATTTCTGACTTTTTATTAGTCAAAAACCCACTCAAGCCCTCTCTTATTAAAAAACTAAAAGATATTCACTTAAAGAAAAGAAAACTAACATTGAGAAAAAATAAGGACACACAAAAACATTATACTTGCATAAAAAATCCTTGATTACAATTGGCTTTCAGCAATAACACTAGGTCGTCCAAATAATGAAGAAACTACAAGGCAAGTGAGTGCCTTGTTCATCACTAATGTGTATTAGATGGTGAAGATCAAACTCATGAACATTTAATAGTTTTATCTATTGAACATTAAATGTTATAGGGCAACTACCTCAATCCAATGACAACTTAGTGTAGGTAAACTAAAGGAAATGTGCACATATAAGGGACTCTTACTTAAAAACAAAAAATAAACCCATCGGAGCAAAGCATAAACAAAAGACAGATCACTGCCATATCATCCCTCCCAATAACCTCATATGTCTTACAACATCCACCTTCTAACTATCATCAAACCATTTAACACGCACATTAGAAAAAACTTCAGCCGAACTAGATCACCGATCACAAAGGCGAACAATTGATCCGCTCAAGCTTCATCTCATCACCAACTAGCTTCCTCAAGCTAAAACACTACTCAACCAAACCCCCATTTGGCATCCTCCACCCAAATTCCACCGTGTGCGTCACCATCAAGACGACATCAACCTCGTCGCCAACGATTCGCATCCCTACAAAACGAACTCCACAACCGCAACCGATTGCAACTACCGCACATTCCCTTCACCACACCCACACAACCCAAATTCAGCAAAGCCACAACACCGCAACCCAACCTACCCTAACGCGGACCCAGAACAGAAAAAGCCGAAAAAAGAGAAACCCATCTTGAAAGCCACCAGCTTTAGCCGAAAGTCGAGAGCTTTAACCGGAAACCCCGCATGCGTCACGGCAGAACCGCCTCCCGGTGGGCCGCCGCCGGGAACATAACAAATCTCACAGCAAATCCGCAACAAAGGCATGCAGAACATAACAACAGACTAATGACCATTCAAACAAACGATGAATCAACACCAACCAACTGGAAACAGAAGCAAACTATCAAAGAGAAACAAAACCAACCTCGAATCTCGAATTCGCTCGCTCGTTAAGAGGGTAGAAGATCCAAATCTCGGATTCGCTTGCTCGTCGCGACAAACTTCGGCCTTTATCAAGTCTTTGTCAAATGAAATTCTTCCCTCGCACGAGTTACAAGGAGAGAGATGAAGAAGAGAGCCGTTGCGTGATGGAGTGGTGCAAGTTGCAAGGAGAGAGAGAGACAAAGAAGAGAGCCGTTGCGTGATAGAGTGGTGCGAGTTGCGGGAGAGAGAAAGAGATGAAGAAGAGAGCGTTGCATGATAATAGAGGAAAGCGTTGAAAGAGTTAGGGTTTTGTTTTGTATTGAGTAAAATTGGACTTTTAATAAAATTTTGAGGGTAAAATAGGCAATCAGAAAAAAAAATTCATTAATAAGAGGACCAATATGTTGAAAATGCTGAAATACCCAAAGCAGGTCCTCACTTGCTTTGGGCTTTTAGTATTTCAAAGGCAAGCATTTTGCCAAGGAGCCTTCAAATACTAAATCAAACACCCTAAAATTTTTCCCAAGGGGTTTTGGGGGCTCAAAGCCCCTTGGAAATGCTGAACCAAACGAGGCTGCAATCTTCACTTTTCTCTTTTTTCTAACTTTTGGAGCCCCCCAACAAAGGAACCAAAAGGAAAGCCAAAGAAAAGGCTTTCTCCTTTGTGCTTTGAGTTTCTCCAAGGAACAAACGGAAAAACCTTGAAAGCCTCGAAAATCCGAAATAAAACCAAAAAAAACTTTTCTTTTCTTTTTTTAGTGTTGAAAAATTTTTTTGACCTAAAACTCGAGAAAAAGCCCCCAAAAAAATGACAATATTTTTTTCCTTCCAAGAAAGACCCCCCCTCTATGTACACGAGCAACCCTTTTATAGGGGAGAAATTTAGATTTTGGTGGAATATTTTATTTCCTTTTTCAATGCACAAGAAAATCAATTTCGTTCGTGCATAGCCTCATGATTATATTGTTGAAATATATGCATTCACGCGTAATATTCTCTTTTAAAATTCCATCCAAAACTTTCCTTTCTGTCAAAAATACATCATTTGGTGTATATCACCTAAATATATGAAAAATCTCCCGTCATATCCTCGAATATCGAAAAAAATAATGCTCATGCAAATAAAATAAAATAAAATAAATGCTCCTAAAACTATATATTATGCGATTTTAATTTAATTTTTTTGGGTAAAAATTAACCCATCTTTTATGCAAAAATTTAGGTGTCAACAGTCACAAAGCTCCATTTCTAAAGCTAGCCAAAAATCTCTCGAAAAGGAACTTCCACATCCTGCTATGTTCAACTCCCATCAACCTTAGTTCCATCAAAATACCTCATGAATATTGTTCTACCATTGAGCTGGTGGAGCTCCATGTCCCATCTTTACCTGATCTCCCTCCTCAATACCACACGACTTGGGGCATACCGCCTTGCCTCATGCCGAAACTCAGGACGGCCTTCGACATGGCTGGTCCTAACCTCTCCAACATCATCGATGATCACCAAATCCACTTGCCTGTCTTCGATTATCTCCTCCTGTGGGCGCCCGAAGTCGCAAGGTCCCACGGCATCCCCACAATTGGCTTCTTGAGCGTGGCAGCAGGGATGAACTAATACCTATTCCACTCCATCAAGAGGCCGGGTGATGAGTATCCATTCAAGGCGATTTGTCTCAAAGACTACTGGATAGCTATGAAGACCTTTAGGGAATTGGAAAGGATCGTGCAATACAACGACCAATCGTCGGGCCTAATCCCTATGAAGACCTTTAGGGAATTGGAGGGCAAATACATTGACCACCCAAGTGATCTTTTGGGGAAGAAAGTCGTGCCGGTCTGCCCTCTAGTTGAAGAACCTACCCAAGAGGATGGGGATCACATTACTGAGTGGCTTGATCAAAATGAAAGATCGTCGACCATATTCGTGTCCTTTGGCACGGAGTACTTCCTTATGGAGGTGGAAAGAAAAGAGATAGCCTATGGTTTGGAGCTTAGCAATGTCAACTTCATTTGGGTGGTAAAATTTCCGGTGGAAGAGAACATCAAGCTTGAAGAGGCACTTCCCAAGGGATTTCTTGAAAGGGTGAGAGATAGAGGACTAGTGATAGAGGGGTGGGCACCACAAATTAGGATTCCAGCACATCCAAGTTGTGATGGATTTGTGAGTCACTGCGGATGGAATTAGGTCATGGAGAGCATGACGTTCGGAGTCCCGATCATTCTGATGCCGATGCATCTCGACCAGCCGTTCAACGCGAGGCTGGTCGAGGACTTCGGGTTTGGATTGGAGGTGATGAGGAATGAGAGTGGAGAGCTCGAGAAAGAGGAAATTGCGAAGGCGATCAAGGCTGTTGTGGGGGAGGAAGGTGGGGAGTGTGTGAGGAATAAAGTCAAGGAAGTGAGTGTGGGCATCGGGAATAAGGGAGATGAAGAGATTGATGAGGTGGAGGATGCGATTGTGAAGCTTTGTGGACTGTGAATCGTTAAAAATATATCGTTTAGACATTGAGAAAATATCTTTGATATATCATATGTTATGCAAATCATTTAAATAACTACCATAATATGTATATCGTTCAGATGTGCTTATAAATTCATAATGGAATATTATACCAAATTTTCTGTGATTTTGTTTGATGGTTATAAATAGGCCAAGGTTGTAATTTTGAATTAAGTAATTCATTTGTTCCATTATTTTTCTAAATTTTTCATAGCTAGGAAAGTTTGCGAAAATTTTGAATGTACTCGGTACACATCCGAATACCCCTGCCAAGTCAATACACCTGTTCATAACATGCATCTGTCTTCATCAGTTCTCTCTAGCAAAGGTGCCAAACAAGTCCTCTAGGCCTCGCCATATACTATATCAACCTTGTCGCTTTGGTCCCAACACAACTTAATTTGGATCCTTGTCATGCAATTGACATCAAGAGATGTCCTTCATTGCATGCTTTTTAAAGAATGTTTTGCTATTTTGAAGGCTAATTCAAATCGCACTCAATTTCAATTGGAGTCGGTATCATCTACCTATAAGCAAAACTAAGTGGCACTAGCTTTCAAACGGTGTTAGTTATCATATGTTCGCATTGTTTACTAAAGGACTCATTAGGACAATGCTTACTTTTCAGACGATGCTATTGCATATCAACATGATCTATTGGAAAAGCTAATGTTGACTGCGCTAGCTTTTTATGGCATTGTCTATGCAAAAGTTTTGCAAACTCGGGTGATCCCATGCAGTTATTTCCAAACTCAAGTCAGTCTTACCAACTTGACTGTGAATGGACATATTAAAGATTCCTTCTAAATATTTTGGAGAAATCACGGATGCATCATATATTTTGTAATTCATTAAGATATATAGCATATTATGTATACCTCTACGTGGTTAGATTTGTGTTTAAATTCATGATATGAAACATACATTGAATGTCTTTTTCATCTGTTTGACTCTTATAAATACCCATTATTGGAATATTGAAATTAAGCAATCCAATCTTTCCATTATTCTCGTTTTCTAAGTTTTAACATGAGCAATGGAGTAGTTCGTTGAGTTTTTTTAGGTCTTGTAATCGGATCCCTTAGATTATTCGATGATTGCGGGGAGAGAGAGAGAGAGAGTAGCATTAAAAGATTGCACGGTAGCTTTCATAATTCTGTCAATGTTTATCTCGATGTTTTTCCTAGAGTAGCTTGTTTTCTGATTGACAGTTCATTCGAACGTCCCATCTAGGAGAGAGAATCGAATTCTTTTTGGTCAAACATAGTGAGAACTTTTTATTTAAAATCTCAACGATACATTATACCCACTCTTTTCCATATCCATCAGGACAAGGTTGCACATGAAGGTGACGTTAATCACTCTCAGATTGGATACCACTTGCTCGACAACCACAATGATTTATATTCATACAAAAAGAAAATGTTGTCAAAAATATTATGTTAATAATTGCCGGCCGTCGAACTTGGACATATAGAACTTTCTAAATAATAATAAAACATGGTTTCAATCTTGATTCCCTAACCTGAAAAAAATTAGATGGACAAATTAAATGAATAAAGTACAGTAATACGCTTACACCCATCGTCCGAGTGAAAATCAAAGTTTTGGAAACTAATCCCCTAGCAAACTTTCACATTCTCCATAAGTGAATTTATTTAGTGTACTATGAAAGGACCTTAAACAACAACTACAATTGCAACATCTTATGGAGTGTTGTCTTAAAGCTTTGGCAATAATGCTTAAATTGTTGCCTTTTCAAGGAGGTGATAAATTGAACTTTACACATACTTTAAACCTTACCTTTTCTTCTTCTCTATTTACAATGAGTAAAATGTATATAATAGGTCAGATAACAAAGATTTGGATGCACCTAGGCCTACTCATGGTGTATTTGATTCAACTTTCCAAATGGATTTTAGCCTCCTAGGCCCTTTGTAGAAATGATGGAGCATTTAACAAGTATTTTAATATAACTTTCAATCAAATGTTGGCATTGGGAATGTTGAAAGCCCAATACTACTCCCACCCAGCCTTTTGAAGTAGCATTTGTGGAATGCTGAAACTAGGATTAAAAAAAAAAAAAAAAATCTTTTCAAAACTATCCTCACCAATTCTATAATTTTCCGATTTCACCCCTCTTTGTAATTGTTCATATTCTTTGGGTGAGGGTAGCTAGCAAAGCCAAATCTGGCCGATGAAGGGCCGATGAAGCACTGGCCAGGGTCGCGTGACCCTAGTAACCTTTGCCAAGGGTTGCTTGGGTCATGCGACCCTCACTGAGGGTCGCTCGAGGTCGTGAGACCTCAGGCAGCCTTTGCTTAGGTCACGTGACTCTTGCTGGAGGTCTCTTGAGGTCGAGTGACCTTAGCCTATGGCCGGCGGCGGTCATTGCCCTTCATTGGCTCTGATGAAAGGTTTGGGTTCCTTTTTAATTAAAAAAAAAAACATTCAAAGCCCATTACAAAAGTTTTTTTACCAAACACCACTTGAACTCAATGTCATTTTGCAAAGAGTTTTTACCAAATGTAATTTGCATTTCTCTAAAGAGTTTTGGCTTTCAACATTTGCATTTAAAATTGAACTAGACCTACCCCAAACACTGCAAATGCATCTATTCAAATTTAGGCTTTGTTTTTTTGCATAAAATGAGCAATTTAAAAAAATATTTTCTTAAAAATGATTGTATGTATCACTTGAAATAATTAATCAATAGAAAGTATTTCTATTATTGACCTCAAATGTATTAGAAAACTTCTTTCCAATCAGTGCTCTCTCACTCTTTGTGAGTGAGTTCTCTCTTTCTCATCTCATTATTAGTCTCTTATTATTAAATGGTTCGGTCAATTTAGTCCTAAAAATAAATGTCTTAAACTTTTTGTCAACTTGTCAATTTAGTCATAAAACTTTTGATTGTATTAATTTAATCCTAAACCTTTTAATAAATCATCAATTTAATCCTTCTAGCTAATTTTGGTTGAAATTTACTGATGTGACAACCTAGTTAGTGCCTGCCGTCAATAGTCAGCACTAATGTAGACAATTTTTTACTTGTTAAATTTTTTTATTTTTTTCATTAATTTTTTATATTTTCTTTTCTTTTTACTCTTTTTATAGAGGGCCAAGCTCAGCGACCTCCACCGGCCACTAGCAAGGGCCGGTGGGGGTCACTGGCCCCAAGGTGAGGGTCATGAAGCCCTTGTCAATTGTGGGTGACAATCATGGCCTTTGTTGGATTTGGTGAGGCTATCGCAAGCCCTTGTGAACCACAGTGAGGATATTGCGTTGTGGTGGCAGCACCAACGAGGGTTGTAATGCCCTCGCCAGATATAATGAGGCAAGGGTGTTGCCCCTTGCCTCCACAGTGAGGGCGAGCGAGGGCCATAACACCCTCATTGTGACTTACAAGGGCTCATGGCACCCTCACCGGCCACAACAAGGGTTGTGACCCTTTCCCGTGACTAACAAGGGCTTCGTGGCCCTTGCCTAAGGGTTAGCAAAGGTCGCCATCTCTCAACTAGCAACTGATGGCCCCACCGACCCTTTGTAAAAAGAGGGAAAAATTAATAGAAAGAAATGGAAAAATAAAATAAAAAACCCACAAAGAAACAATCCAATTGCTCAAAATGCACAATGAGGATCGTATCCATATGAATTTGCACTTATCGACAAATATAGCATCTTTCATTGTTTTAAGTGGTTATTCTATTATGGGTAATGAAGAACTTGCTATTCTTAAATCTTGGGTTCAAGAGTTCCTACTTAACTTAAGTGACACAATGAAAGCTTTTTTCTATTATTTTATGACAGATTTATGTATTGGATTCCATTTGTCCCATGGTTGGGAACTAATGATTGGCTATATCTACAAAGATTTTGGATTTTCTCACAATGATCAAATTATATTCGGTCTTATTTCTACTTTTCCAATCATTGTTGATACAATTTTTAAAAATTGGATATTCCATTATTTAAATTATGTATCCCCATCCTTTGTAGTGATTTATCATTTAATGAATGATTGATCGAGCTATAATATTTGTTACTATTTAAAAAAAAAGCATTGGCCGTGTCACGTAGGACGGTTGACGCTAAGTTATCACGTCAATGATGTTTGGTCAAAATTAGTTTGAATGACTAAATTAGCAATTTGTTTAAGGGTTTGGGACAAATTGGTCTAACAAAAAAGTTTAGGTGAAAAGCCACAAAAAATCCAAAACTTGCCCAAAGTAACAAATTTACCTCAAACTTTTTTAGAGACATGAAAAACCTCAAACTTTGCTGACCGTAACACATTTACCCCAAACTTTTTTCGTGACACAAAAAACCCTAAACTTGTATCCATGTGACACATTTACCCTAAATTATAGGACATTTTTGTCATTTACTTTTTAATTTTTTTTTCTTCTTCTTCTCTCTTCCCTTCACCGGCCATGGCGGAGGGAAACCGGACTCAGGCGAGAGATGCCCTCGCTAGTGTCGGGCGAGGGTTGCCCTCACTTAGGCTGGCTAAGGCCGCCCTCACCAGTGTTAGGCAAGGGCAGCCCTCATCTGGGTCAGGCGAAGGCCTCCCTTGCCTGACATCGACGAGGGCCCCTCTAGCCAGCCCAAGCAAGGGCGGCCCTTTGCCAGCGTCGGGCGACGGGTGCTAGATCTGCCCTCGCCCGACACAATCAAGGGTGGCCCTCGTTGGCGTTAGGCAAGGATGGCCCTCGTCAGAGCCAAATCTGGCGAGGGCAACCCTCACCGAACTCAGGCGAGGGCGACCCTCGCTAGTGTCAGGTGAGGATTGTCCTCTGCTAGATCAAACCTAGGTGAAGGCCGCCCTTGCCAGATTTGGCGAGGGATGTCCTCGCCTAGGCTGGTGAGGGCAAAACCCAGGAATGCCGGCGAGGGCCACCCTCGCTGAGTCCGGGAAGCGGAGGAAGAGAGAAGAAAACAAAAAGGAGAAGAAAAAAAAAAAATGATGAAAATGCCTTTGATGGGGTAAATGTATTACTGTCAGTAAAGTTTGGGATTTTCATGTCAAAAAAAAATTTGAAGTAAATTTGTCACTTTGGACAAAGTTTAGAATTTTTGGTGATTTTTTCCCAAAATTTTATAACTAATTGATAAATTGTCAAAAATTTTATGATTCAATTAACCAAAAAAAAAAATTAGGATTGAATTCACCGTCGTGCAATGGATTTAGATTTTTTTGGACAATTTTGTCGCTCTTCAATAATTCAAAGTGCAAATCTAGGCGTGCCTGCGCGCTGCACGTGTCAAGTATCTAGTTATTACTAAGCCCCGGTTACAGCACGTCACGTTATCCAATATGTACTTTTGCAGTCCCGTTACAACCCATCTAGCAACAGGTCCTTACGGATGACCTCGCTATCTTTTGTCATCTCGAATATGCATCATTATCCTAATATTATTATGGAAATACGACAATTCAAAACGGCACAAAAGGTTCAAAAAAAGCAAAAGACGAGCAGACAAATGACACTAAGCCCTTTGCCCCTGCTTCCACGCATGCCCATCGGCACATCGTTTCGGCTTCCGTCCTCCACCTCTCGGCCACGTTTCATGCACGTACATCCTCATGCGGAAACAGCTCTGAATCGCCGTCCTCCTCCCTTATAACCTAAGCACGCTTGTCGATCGTTCCGATTCCAGTTCTTTATCATCAAAAACCAACCCAGAAACAAAGTGAACTCGAGAAGAGCAAGAAATGAGCCCAGAGAGAGACGCATTCACGAGCATTCTCATGCTCCCATGGCTTGCTCACGGCCACATCTCTCCCTTCCTCGAGCTTTCCAAGCGATTCGCCGATAGAGGCATCCACATCTACTTCTGTTCCTCGCCCGTGAACCTTGCCTCTATCAAGCCAAAACTCGTAGGCACCACATACTTCAGCAAGATTGAACTCGTCGAGCTTCATCTTCCTTCGCTGCCTGAACTTCCGCCTCGCAACCACACCACGAAAACACTACCTCCACACCTCATGCCGACCCTCAAGAAGGCCTTCGACATGTCGAGCCCTGGCTTCGCCGATATCTTGAAGCTGCTTGACCCGGCTTTGGTCGTTTACGATTTCCTTCAGCCTTGGGCGCCAGCCATTGCCTCATCAATGGGCATCCCGGCCGTCGAGTTCTTGTGCACGAGTGCAACGATGTGCGCTTTTGTCAACCATGCTAACATGAAGCCCGGCAACAAGTTCCGTACCCCGGGATCTATCTTCATGATCATGAGATCGATCAGTTTGCCAACTTGCTAGAGTGTTCTGCCAACGGGATCAAAGATCGCGATCGAGTGTTCCAGTGCTATGAACGTTCCAGGGACATGATCATGATCAAGAGCATAAGAGAAATCGAGGGAAAGTATATTGACTACCTGTCGTTCTTAATAGATAAGAGGGTGGTCCCAGTTGGCCCCCTTGTGGAGGATACTACATTTGAAGATGGCAAAAAATCCGAAATTCTGGACTGGCTCGACAACAAGGAAGAGAAGTCGACCGTCTTCGTGTCGTTCGGGAGCGAGTACTTCCTCTCGAAGCAAGAGATGACGGAGATAGCTCACGGCTTGGAAGCCAGCAAGGTGAACTTCGTCTGGGTGGTGAGGTTTCACGATGGAGAGAGAGACGCAGCCGCCAACGGCGAATCCCACTTGCCAGAAGGTTTCCTCAAGAGAGTTGCGGGACGAGGCCTGGTCCTAGAAGGGTGGGCGCCACAGGCGGCGATACTACAACACTCCAGTGTCGGCGGGTTCGTGAGCCATTGCGGATGGAGCTCGGTGATGGAGAGCATGAGGTTCGGGGTCCCCATCATTGCGATGCCGATGCACCTGGACCAGCCTGTGAACGCGAGGGTGGTGGAGGAGGTGGGCGTCGGCGTGGAGGCGAGGAGGGAGAGAAGGGGACGATCCGGAGCGCGGAGGTGGCGAGGAGCATAAGGAACGTCATCGTTGACAAAGCGGGGGGGAGAGTGAGGCAGAGAGCGACAGAGATGAGGGGGATAATGAGAAGGAAAGGTAATGAAGAGGTTGATGGGGCTGTGGACGAGCTATTGCGAGTGTGCAGGAAGAGGGATTGGTGTGAAGAGAATCATAAGATTTTAGTACCCAACTGATGATGATAGCTGTCCTGTTTTCGTGCACTTCGTCCATAAGATAAAATAAACTAAAGAAAAGCTAAGCACGTGAATGATAATCATTCCATTTCTAAAAACAATTGTTAGCTAGAAATAAGTATTTTCATTTTTATTTCCCGAAATTTACCTTGACTATACGATAATCCAAATGAATCTCAAGTGTGATAGCAACTACTATCGAACCTCGAAGGGAAACATCGTAGACAAGAAGGGTTCTCATTTGATAGGTCTTCTTAAATATTTCCCTTTCATGCCCTTTTTCTATTTATCGTACTTTAGTCGTTCGAGAGATAAAACATCTTTAATTAGTTGAATTGAAAGCATCGATGTGAAATCATACATCAACGTTGGCGGGTGGCCGGCGAGAACAAGCGATGAAAAGAGTTTTTAGTTTTGTTTATGTTTTAGAAATAGAAAAGTAAAAAATTCTGCTTCTCATTTCTGTTTTAAATTTATTTCTTTTTGACCGAAAAATTTTCACTTATTGACTCACCCTTAGATGGAGAAGCAAGATGGTGTAAAGAGAATGCTAAGATATTGATGACTTTAAGATTGGCTGGGGCTGAAAGAAGATTGGTAAACTTGAAAGCTGATAGCTTGAGTTTATTGACAAAAGGATAATGATATAAATGGTTTTTGAACGTTCACTCGATATGTAATGTGATCTCTAGACTTTTAATTTGTTCAATATAGTTCATGAATTTTTAATTAGTTCAAATATAATCCTAAACTTTTTTTTTATATATGTTCAATTTAGTCTATAAATTATACGAAATGTTCAATGTAATCCTTTCATCAATTCAAATTTAGGGACGATACTGAACATTTCATATAGTTTAAGGATTAAATTTAACATGAATCAAAAGTCCCAAGACCGCATTAAACAAATTAAAAGTTTAGGAATGGCATTGCACATTAAAATAAAGTTTAAAGATCATATTGAACAAATTAAAAGCTCAGAGATTATATTATAGATTGGACCAAAGTTTAAGAACCATTTATGTCGTTTTTCCATTGACAAGAGAACGAGAGTGAGCTTTTGACATTTTAACTGCTCTAAAATGATATTGTTCATGTTATCCTAGAAAACTAAATACGCCCCATGTTATTTAGTTTTCTAGGAAAAGTGCACACCGCCCTTAGAGACAGGTGACGAGAATATCAGTACTTCTCGCCTCTCCTAGCTAATTATCTGTAGCCTGGGACTTTGTCCATTATAACTAGCAGAAGAGCACATGCAATTTCGTCCTGAAGAACAGGAAGAGCATGATAAACATGTCCATAGCGAAACGAACATGATGCATGCGTGGTCCGATCTACACTGAGGATGACATTGTTCCGGACATCTCGTACAAGGCCGATAGTGCACAATTGTGCGGAACACCGAATTATGCTCTGATGATGTCTAGTAAACTGCTGATCATCAATGACAGACTAAAGTAATCAACCTCGGGCAAGAGCAACTTGGAATATTGTAAGATAACTGTGCCCATGTCAATAACATGCGCAGGGAATCAATCATCGGATGTGTAAAAGCATAACAAAGGTCGATTCTAACAGAATTTTTTTTTAGCATTGTTGAGAAAACCTCCTAATATATTTTGAAGTTGGCAAAACATTTTAATGTTATATCGTTCTTGATAAATACTAAAAGTGTTTATGTTTCAAGTAATATTCACGCCAGAAAGATTGTTAATGATTAAAAGACCTACATGAACAAATCTATATAAATCTTTCAACTTTTGGTCAATTTAGTCCTAAATCTATTGCCTTCATACCAATTTAATTTTAAATCTTTTAATAGTGCCAATTAAGTTATGAATCTTTTGATATTTTGCTAATTTAATACAAAACCTCTTGATGATTTGATTAATTTAAGCTAGAAATTGCTAACATGACAACTCATTCAGTGCTAATTGTCTTAGGTGGTACAGCTAATGCTAACATGGAGGATTTTTACAATTTTATTTTTTTTTCCTTTCTCTTTTATCTATTTTCTTTATTTCCCTATGGTAGAGGTCATTGGCTATGTCGAGGGTGAGGGCCGGGATTCCCTCAATGACCTCACTAGCCTTTAGCAAGGGCCGGCCATCATCATTTGAATTTTTTTTTCCCCAACCTTCTCCTTCCTCTGGCCGGTAGCTGAAGGAGAAGGTTGGGAAAAAAATAAAAAAATAAAAATCGAAAAAAAATTTAAAAATTGTTACATCAGTGTTCGCCGGCCAACTGTCCTCGGCCGGTGTCCACGTTAGTGCCGGTTGGCTAATTTTGGCCAGATGGACTAAATTCGCATAATTGTAAAAGGTTTATGACTAAATTGACAAAAAAAAAAGTTTATGATTGAATTAGCACAATTCTAATAAGTTTAGAACTTTTTTGGTAATTCTCTCATTATACTCTGACATCGGTGACATACTCATCAAAGACGAGGATGTACTTGGGGGTTTTAATTACTAGCCAGAGCCATGCGGGGAACGATTTTCATTCCAAGTTGGGAAACTTCCAGTTTTTGACCATGTAAAAGGTTTTGTTGATTTCGGCAACATTGAAAAAGGATGGTATGACATTCTGCTAGTAAAATCAAAACGTTTAGCAATAGACGTTGGATTGTAACTACAAATGCCCGCAAGGCCGATGAAATCTTATTATATTACAAACTCAGATGAACATGAGAAAGCAAAGAGGATAAATAGCGTAATTGTAATTAGAAAATTTCATTCTTACATACTAGCTAGAAATTATGGTAATAATTTAGGAGGTGGACATCAAAATTTGAATGTTGGCTTGATACGGCATAGTATAGATAAACAACTGGTTTGTAATTCGTGGTACATTAAAAAATAAATTTAAAAAATCTTAATTAGGATTGTAAAAATTTTAAGGATCGAGATTTTTCATTTTGCACTTACAAATTCAAACCGTGCTTTGATATAAACGTATGAACCTGTCAACAATGACAAGCACTTTTGGACAACTTGTACACCAAAAGTTGATTCTCGGCGGCACTCCGAAAGAAAGATATCACTCTTCTAAGTGCAAGTTATCTAACTTCTTTCTCGAATAGAGTTAGTGTTGGATACGATGTATATGAGTCAACTCAATTGTATTGTTCAATCGGATATCTCCTAGGTGAAGCTTGTCACATACACTAGAAGTTCCCAAGAGGCAAGTCGTCTTGATTAAGTCTAATGTTGCGTCTTTAGCAGTTGAATAAAATCTATCTACCATTCTTCTTTTATGGCAATCATTGAATTTAATGTATAATCCATCTTTTGTGTTGGAAACCTGTTAAATTAGTGTGCGAAAGTCATTGAATATTTCTTGAATAGAGTTAGTGTTGGATACGATATGTATGAGTCAACTCAATTGTATCGTCTAGTTAGATATCTCTTATGTGAAGCTTGTCACAAGCACTAGAAGTTCCCAAGAGACAAGTCACCTTGATTAAGTCTAATGTCACGTCTTTCGCGGCATATTAGAATCTATCTACTATTATTCTTTAATGACAATCATTGAATTCCATGTTGTTGACGCCTGAATTTTTGTTGACGTTGTAATATCCATTTATTTGCAAAAGTATAAAAATTTATAAAAAGGTAAAAATATATATAAATAAAAGAATTGAAAAAAAAATGAGTGAAATGAAGTGAAAAGTCGGGTCCAGTGGGCCAGCGTGTTCAGCCCATCCTTCCAACGAATTTTCGGCCCATTCAAAAGTTAAGCCCAGCCTCCCATTTCATTCCTTCCTTTCGGCCCACTATTCTACCCTTTTGGTTGGGCCCATCTTTTGTATTTTCTATTAGCCCATCTCTTTCAATGTTTTCATGGCCCATTAAAGTTTAAAATAACAAAGAGGGACAAAAGCCCATCCCAAAGTCATTTCTTTACCTTTGTTTGCCCGAACCAACATCACAGGGAAAGGGGAGAGTGGCGCGGGTGGGAAAAAAAGAAAAGGAGAGGATCGTGCGAGCGCCCGTGATGCAAAGGAAAGGCGGGCGAGTGACCAGAGCCAATCCACGCACCTTCTAGAATCGCTGAGCTGACGCGAGGGATAGAGACAGATAATCACAATGCATATTAGGTTAATCTTCAGGAGTCGCATTGAACAAATTAAAATTACAATAATCATATTGCATGTTGGGCCAAAATTAATAAATCATATAGGTCGTTATCCCATAAATAAAGGCGTGAGAAGCATGCCGGGTCTTTTTCTCTTGGCGGAAACAATTTCATAGGGAGAGAGAAGGAAAGCATGCTCGATCAATGCTTGTTCATGAAATAGGGGGGCGTTCGACCATTTTGACGGAGGTCTCACTGGTTTTTGAGAGTTTGAAGGCGGGCTCGAGAGGAAGCTCTCCGGAGACGAAGCAAGATCTCACCTTCTCCGTTCATCTCTTCTCCCAGTCGCCTCACAGTCCTATGAAATCCAGCCACCTCCTAAACGCCATCCGCTCATAACCATTCACCGCCGTCGCTGGCCTCATCCTCAAAGAGTACCAGACACGCTCTGTTCGTAGGGCTTCGCAACGGAGACTCGTGGAAGCTCGTGGCATCTCCTTTTGAGCGGGGAGAGCTTCGGCGAGAGGAGGAAGCTTCGGCACCATTGGAGAACCTCTTGCGCGACCGGGATGATCACTCTGTCCACGACTAAGCGCAAGTCACAGGCCTGATCCCTGGATGTGAAAGCAAGCTGTTCGTCGTCCGTATCTTACTGGCTGACCCCAAAATGATTAGTGACTACTCCTCAATCAAAATTTGCACAAGCTTAATTAATTTAAAAACTTGCATGCCTGATATCACGTAAGGTATAGACTTAGAAGAATCCGAATCAATGGAAGGCTGTCAGCCCAAAGCTGACAATACCCCTCGACCTACTAGTCTATTTCCCTGCGAGGGGTTAGCTCGCGATGCATGTGTAATCCATTTTTTGTGATTCTAAAATTAGAAACCCGTCAAATTAGTGTGCGTCATCATTGAATATTTCTCGAATAGAGCTAGCGTTGGATACTATGAACATGACTCAACTCAATTGTATCATCCAATTGAATATCCCCCATGTGAAACTTGTCACATGCACCAGACATTCCCAAGAGGCAAGTTGCCTTTATTAAGTCTAATATCACGTCTTTAGCGATAGAGTAGAATCTATTTACTATTCTTCTTTTACAATAATTATTGAATTCCATGTGTAATCTATCTCTTGCCAATTGCAATTCTACAATTGAAAACCCATCAAATAAGTGTATAGAAGTCATTAAATATTTTTCAAACAGAGTCAGTGTTGGATATGATGTATATTAGTCAACTCAATTGTATCGTCAAATCAGATATCTCCCATGTAAAGCTTGTCACATGCACCAGAAGTTCCCAAAAGGTATGTCCCTTTTGTTAAGTCTAATGTTGCATCTTTAGTAGTGTGGAGTAGAATCTCTCTACCATTCTCCTTTTACAACGATCATTCCATGTGTAATCCATCTTTTGCGATTTTACGACTAGAAATCCGTCAAATCAGTGTATGGAAGTCATTGAATATTTTTAGAACCACGTTAATGTTGGATACGATATATATGAGTCAACTCAATTGTATTGTCCAAATTGATTATCCCCTATGTGAAGTTTGTCTCATGCACAAGGAGTTCCTAAATGGCAAGTTACCTTGATTAAGTCTAATGTCATGTCTTTAGCGGTGGAGTAGAGTCTATTTAATATTCTTCTTTTTTACAACAATCATCAAATTCCATGGCCATAGGAATTCTCTTCCTTTAAACAAACTAGCTTGCGCTAATAAATTATGAACGAACAAAGAGCAAGTTGTTTTTATTTTCTTTCAATTGACACACTTCCACGTCTTGGTTTATACGTAAGAAGGAGCTCACAATTGAAGGAAAAAAAAGTAGCCACAGATCAGTCAAAATAACCAACAACGTTATAAGAAAGTAATGCAATGAAATGTTTGCTAACAGGCCACACACATAAATCATTTTCAAAATATAAAAAGCCCTTTTGGATCGGAGAACACTGATGTATATCCGAAACTATCCAAAATATTATGTCCAAAGAAGAGGTTCGTCACTCAAAAATCCAACCACTTACTATAATACTCGCAAGTCGTCGGCGAAATGATGCCGCCGGGCGTACAATGGGCTATCCGTGGGCACACCCCGCAAGGTATGGAAGCCATCGCCCCAACTCTTGGTTCCTTCGCGGCATCAGGCGACCTACTACACTTATAACACATCCTCCCAGTCGGGATGGAAGCAAACTCCCCAAGTCCATTGCTCCTCATTTCAATCACATCGTTGTCCAAAACCAATGCCCTCACAATATCCCCAATCTCGTGGCTTGAGTACTCGACCTTCAGGACCCGGGACCGCTGGATGGCATCCGCGACCATGTCCACTGTCGCAATCTTTAGATTCCTGATGTGCTTCAGGCACTGGTCCTTGAGGAAGTTGATGAACTCAGACTCGAGCCTCCCTTCGTCGTTGTACCACTTCCCGCCGGTGAGCTCTGGGGAGGGCTCGAACTCGGAGGCGAGGTAGTGCTTCCGCCCCTTGAACTGGACATTGACCACCTCCTTGATCAGACCTTTGCTGAGAAGGGACTTGAGGGACTTATCGACGACATTGTCGGGGAGGCTGGTCTCCCGCTTCATGTCTCTTGACCAGATGCCTGAGTCTTGCTTACTCTGGATTAGACTATAGAGAATCTTCTCTTGCTCAGTCATGGACTGAGAAGGAGGAACATTCGAGTCGGGCCGCTTCCTTTTGCTCATTGCTGTCACTAAACACAAAAAAGAGAGCACAATATTATGAAATCGTCATCTTACCCAAAGGAGAAAATGGCTCCCTCCAATTGCAAAACAACATCAATCTGAAAAAATAAAAAATTCATGACCCATATGTCGGTAACTGCAGAGAAAGTTACTTATAGCTTCAACTGAAGATGGAACAACAAAGGGGAGAAAAACACAGGGAACTCAAAAGCGCCATTGGATATCAGCAACAACAAAAGACACCTGCCATTGAATAAGAGCACTGAAAATTGAAGCAAAGAAGGCGAGAAGACAGAGGAGACCGAGCAGAAAGAGCTCGACGAATCAGGCACTGTTTGGAGACAGGAAAAACATGAACGGGAGAGGGGATAATGGATTTCATATCAAGCACCCGTCTGAAAAAAGCTCGCTAATTCGAGATTGTTCTGACAATCCACCATATTGGCCACTAGAAAATTCTTACAACTAATCAATCCACCAACTTTTCCATCGCGAACCAGCTACAGATAAAATTCTCACGAAGAAATAGTTCAGAACAGCCAGCAAATGTCCAAATTGGAGTTACCTACACAAACCATACAGACTGAACAATCAAAGAACTTGCGATCATACTATCGAACGGGGCATAGAAGGTCCCGTCTTCTTGATAACACAAGCGCGCTGGAACCCAGCGAGAGAGGAAGATGGGGAACCTGTTGGGAAAGCAGTTGGGCAGGGGAATCTGGACGGAGCACGGACTCAGCTGTGCGCCGAACGAAAGCAAACGGCCTCGAGCGTCCGACGGAGCTCGACTGAGCAAGGTTATTGAGTCCCGCGTGGGCAGAAGGAGAAGTCACGACAGCCGCCCGAGCCCGTTACCCGGCCGAGGCTGCACGCTCCGAACGAATTCATTTCCGTCAATAAAGAGAAAAACCCATCGTTCATCAAGCCAATACGAATCGCTAGACGCGATACCCAGCGACGGAATCGAACGTACCATGTCGGCGGCGCCGTGGAACGAAGGGGAGAAGTTACTGTAAGCGTGACAAAAGCACCGGCACGCAGGGCTTTGCTCTAAAACTGAAAGACCCTGCTGTCTTGTTACCCTACTTTGGTTCTTGGTTTGGGTCGTGTGTATGGGCTTTTCTCTTCTTCTTCCTTTTTGGGCGAGAGTCCATGAACAACCCAAATCGCGTGTATGGGCTTTTCTTCTTCTTCTTCCCTTTTGGGCGAGAGTCCATGAAGAACCTAAAATCAAGTAAAGACGCTTTGTTGGCACTTTTCTTTACGGTAGGTTTAAAATATTTTATCAAAGTTATAATCGCCATGAAAATCATGATTTTTGTTACGACTTTATAACGACTTATAACGTTTAATTTATTCATTCATAAACTTCTCATTATCTTATAAAGATTATATTATTAATTTATTTTGGAAATATGACCATCTCTTTTTCTTTTACTTGCAAATTGTTATTCTGAACATATTTGGAAAAGTGATATTGATGTATACATTAATGTTTCTTTTTTTATAAATATTTTATTTTATTACTGGGTTATACACAAGGCACCGTTCATGTTTTTTCTAATATTTAGTGCGGAGCATAAAAAAAAAAGTTTATTGTATTTTTGGAGAATAGCCACTTGAGTCTTGCGCATTGAATTTCGTACTTTGAAAAGTGAATTATCCTTCAGGATGATGACAGGCCGATCGATTGGGATCGTGACCGTGTGGCAACTCAAGCTCTTTTGGATCACTTGGATCGTTGGGGTGCTTAAGCCAAGTATTGCTCGGATCGATCGCTCGCTCGCTCACCCGAATCATAAAGAGAAAGTTTCTAGAGAGAGAAACTTTGGAAGAGAAAAATGAACCTTTGATTACTGAATGGTTGAATGGATACAAATGAAGAGGGAGAGCACCATTTCTTATACTAGAGGCTCTTAGATTATAATCATTGAACGAAATTTCATCCGACGCAAGATCGTGCCACCCAGCCTACCAACTACCAACACAGGAAAGTTCTAGACCTCAGTGCAATTACTATATCGCCCGCCCTTAGAACGTTTCGGAATCTCTCTTGCAGGAAATCATGGCAATCTCAAGAGGTCCTCCTCGAAAATGCACAATCCTTTAACCACAGAAACCTCTTGACTGTGACACTTGCAAGTCTCATACAATTAATCTTATTTTATCATCTTTTCTAATAGGCTTTCGACAAATATCATTTTTTAAAATAAATAATATTTTTCTTTTTTTATATTATATAATATTTTTCTATTTTTTATATTATGTAATATTTTTCCAACAACTTTTACAGCAAACCATATGATGTTCCTAGTGATTCTTCACCGGACCTAAAACCATTCTTATTTCTTTTCCCCTTTTTCCGGCATTTCGAGACAGTTTGGTTTTGAATAGGTTCAAAATGGGTTATACTTGAGAAACAATCTTGAAACCAGTTAAAAATCGATTTACGCAGGGTTAGTACTGGTCTTTACATGAACAAACCTGAAAATCAACTAGTACGGCCGGTTCAACTTGAAATCATGCCTTGGTTTGCCTTCATGGCAACATTTGTCTTATGCAGTTGTAGGGCGACAAATGCATCAAGAGTTTTAACGAGTTTAAACTTAGACACTTAAATATTCCTTGAAAAAAAAAATATATATTGTTCAGTTGTGATCACTTAAATATTATTTCTTGAAAAAATTATCCCTCAGTACACATAATTTTTAAATTTATTTACTTATCATTTTTTGCATCAATTAACCATTTGAAATAATCAATTTGGTTATATGACCTTTTTATTATTCGTACCTTTTTTCCTATTTTGTCGTGTTTAGTTCCTCTATCAAAGTGGCTATAATTCACCAAATTCTAAAAAAAAAAATGTTATTTATTTAATATTTATTATTCGTTACTGACATTATTTAAGTTGATCTAGATTTTCCCCTCTCTCTAGCCTCTTCATTTTCTATAGTAATTGAGAGTAAAAAGAGAAATTCTTTTTTAAAAAATTAGTTGAAAATAGTTTTTTACCCTTTGAAAATCATGTATATTGCACATGCTAACATAAAAAATAATGGAGGGTTAACGGGCATAGCAAAATGAAAGTTTAGAGGACATTATGTAATATTGAAATATTGAGCATAAACATGTATTACCTTCAAAGTTGATGAAAGTTTTGGATAAAGCTCTCTAATTTTTCAAGTCAGTTCACATGATATTATCGAAAAAATAATTTTGTTTGTAGATTTAAGTAGCGTTTAAATTCATTTGTTTAGGGGAAGTGTACTTCTTTCTATTGGAGAAGCCATTTTTCCTAGATCTAAATTTGTTATTTACAACTTATGAAAAACGATTTTCATAAATCGATTAGTTTTCTATCATCCAAATACCAGAAAGTAGAAAAGTTATTTCCTAGAAACAGTTTACTTCCAAATAAATGGACCCCGAATTACACAACTCAAATGCGTTTGAATGTTCATACACAATCGTTCGCTCTCTAAATATCCACTCATTAAGGAAAAACGTTCAAGTACACACTTGTGAAATCAAATAAAAACGACCATATTGAAGCGCTTAAATAAGCACAGCTCGATCACTCCTATCAGGAAGCATCATCATATTTCTAATTGTCAATGCACGGACTCTGCATTCTTGCTCAGCTCCTCAAGCTTCTTCATCCTCAACTGCTCACTCTCAGATAGAAGCTGATACAAAAGATCACAACGAAACAAGCCGCAAACGGTTGTGAGGATACACCGAGGTTATGCAAATTGCAGACTGCGCATGCGGTGCTTGGCCATAGAGGAGGAGGAGAAACAAAACGGAGAAGATATTGAAGGGTTTGAACGGAAGATACCTCCATTAATGTGGCCATCAGTTGAGCCTTCTCCTTGCTCTTCTCATTGAAAGCTTCCATGGCTTCTTTGTACTCCTTTTCCTGATTGGATCAGAAAACCCACATGACAAACTGAAGTTAGTATCGATGCTCGCGCAAAATGGTCCGACAGTCCCCGTATTTGTCGAAGCAATTGATAGTGCTTTATCCACGGCGAACAATGTAGAACGGCATTACCATGATAGAAAAGTTCGTGCCAAGACTAGACAATAGATTGGAGAGTTGAAAGTTTAACCTTTCTGTGGCAACTCTGTCCGAGCGGCTTCAGCTCACGGATGACCACGTCAATCTTCTTGCGAACAGTTGCGACTTCCTTCCTCAAGGGGTCTGCTAGCTCTTCCAGCTCCTAACAGATCATCGAGACAAAGTTGTCGGCAAACAATGCTTCATAGCTAGCTCTGAGTTCTTTACTAGTGCAACCTAATTTTCCAAGACATGCAACTTCATCTACTTACAGATGAGACTGTAGAGATGTTTGGTCGTTTTCTAGCTACATATATTGGGTGGCATGTGTAATTTGGTGCAACAGAAGATGAATGAGTGCAAATAAAACTTTGATTATGGAGAGCTTATCAAGCGCTGACCTCCCAAATCTGAGCTAGCCGCCTGGTCGCTTCCTCAGCACGCCCCAGTTGGAGTTCCACTCTCTCCTTCACCTCCATCTTCTTCCTCGCGATCTCTTCTTCCCGAGCCTGCAAAGTCGATATGGCCAGCCTCGAGATGTCCCCATCTTCCTTGACCTGGTCTTCATCCGTGGGTGGCCTCCCGCCGCCATTGACGCTCCCATGGTTCTTCATTCTGTGCAACGGTAACATGGCAATTCGATTGTTTTCGGATTCGTTCGAAGCAAAGGGCTCATTTTCTCTTTTGGTGGTCCCTTTTTATGTGCCCTCACTGCATGCTTTTTTCCCTTTTGCTTCAATCCTCTGCTTCCGAATTTGCAGAGAGCTTGCTTCCCTTTCAAAACATTCCAAGAGAAAGCAATGGGAATATAAAATCCTGCTCTGCCATCTGCAGAGCCAGCTACTGGTTTGGAGAATAGCAGACTACGAACTGACGCCAGAATTTCTTGTGCCTTAATTTTCAATTAAAATTGAGATTTACCAGAACCATTCTTTGATGTAGTTTAATTTTTTACACATTTGTATGGACAAATCGAAGACAATATTAACAATCAGCAAAGCAAACCTTGCTGTCTCCCAAAACAGGATAATGACATTATTGGTCCCTAACTTCTCTCCTATGTTTAATTGGTTTCTGAATTTGTTCTCTATTCAATCTAATTCTTGAACTTTCAAAAATCTACTTAAGAGAGATCTTTCCCTTGAAAATTCTAACCCCATTGACTTAAGTTAGGTCCCATTTGGTTTGGCATGTGCAATGGGCTTTGGAACTCTATAGGCCCTTCTTCAAATGCAAACACATTTGGTTCGTGTTTTTGCTCAACTTTGGGAAAATACAATTGCATCTCCAAATGGTTCTAAGGGCCTTTAGTCCAAAGCAAGTCCCGAGGTACTTTTGAAATGAAATGCAAGTGTTGGCCTCAATTACTGTTCATATTCTCCGAATACCAACGAACGGAAAGCCAATTGGACGGTGGAGATCGTTGGCCAAGGGGTCGCACACACTGGCGACCTTCGCCCGAGGGTTGCCCGACCCCAGCAACTGTCGCCAGACCTCAGGCGACGACTGGGTCGCGCAACCCAAGCTACTGATGGTTTAAATAGCGTGACCCAAGCAGCCGCCTGAGGTCGTGGGACCCCAAGCAACTGTTGTCTTGGGTCGCAGCCGCCTTGGGTCGTGTGGGCGATCTCAAGCAAGGCCATCCAAGGGCCAAATCTAGCCGTCCGGCGGCCAAATCTAGCTAGTCGGCCATTGAACTTCAAAAAAAAAAATTTACAAAAATCTCTTCTTTTTTTTAATTTAGTAAAACTCCTTTATAAATGCAAATTTTACCAAATGGTATTTTAGTCAAAATTGTTTCACAATATACTTTAAAATTATAATTCATAAAACGTTATTTGCATTTCGGAAAACTTCTTATCCCAAAGGTATTTACATTTTCTCAAAGATATTCCCCCAAAACCAAACTAAACGGAATCTTAGTCCACGCAAGTTCCATTGCATAGCTCTCTCATTCATTTGGCCCAAAAAGAAACGAAAAAAGATTTGCCCACATTGAAAAACGATGTGTTAAGATACATTATTATTTTACCCTAATAAACGTTGATGTAACAGTCCATGCCCCAAAAAATGCACGTCCCCGGTATGAAAGGATTATATCGAGTGGATTTTTTAAAATTTTAAAAATTAGATTGAAAAAAAAAATTCATGAATTACATTCAACACCAAATCCACCTCAGCTCGTGGTAAAACTACCCCTAGGCCAATGAAGGGGCCCTCCACTCCTGGAAAGGAGCCAGGTCAGTCAAGACCTAGGTCCCAATTCTTTAGAGACGTTAAAATAGTTGGAGTAGAGGCAGCTTCCACATCTCAAAAAACATAGGAACCAGGGACCTCCTCGTAAGATAAGGGATTCAAAGGATAGCCCTAAGTAGATCTTCAACTGCTTCATCTAGAAGTCGTATGAACGTCAAGATCCCACAGACATTAAACCCCAAGAGGGTATAGCCAGGAACAGGGCTCCAAAAGATACTATTCCAATGAGGGGTATTAAGTGTGCAAACACCGGCATGTATAAATAAGAAACACATCCCATGAAATCCATCTTGCTAGATGACAGGCCATGGAGGCCTCAACAAGTGGAAACACCCCGTCCTGGTGAGGTAACTCTTTAAACGGCACCAGAAAAAGTTCATGGATCACTCCTATAATTATACTTTCAGAGAAAATGGCATCTTGCTGATTAGCCTCGAAACTCTTACAAAGAAGGAAGATCATGGGAATTTGTTGTTACCGTTTCTTACAGCTAGGACTGTTGAACTGTCAATTTAGTATACGACCAACTGGGTCCATTTTCCAATCTGGGAAGCTTGTTCGGTAAGTCATCTTGAGGCGGAACCAGAAAGTTGCTTGAACCAGAAGAATTGAATCTCCTAGACCCCTATGTCATCTATTTGGCAACATATATGATTTTATAATCATAGACAACATGATACATGTGTCAGCTCTGATCTGGTGGTGCAATATGACAAGGGCCATCAAATGGGTGAATCAAGTCTTGCCCACTCATTTAAAGCCCATTAACACCCATATTTACGTATTTATTCTTTTTACTACATTTGTTCTACTCTTTCTAATATTCCATGCATTTTGATATTTTCCTTCTTGAAATATAAAAAAAAAAAAAAAAAAAAAGTTCACACAATCAAAGTAAATATAATTACTATTGTGTCTCATTATTATGAGCCTAATACAACCATGAATCCCAAGGTACACACGCTGAGTTTCGCACAAGTACAATCAACGGAGGCGCATCGGCCAAAGTTCAGGAAATGCTTCTTGGCGAAGAAGAAGAAAGAAATGACGATGAATTCAAAGTGAAACGAAGCAAAGACAGCTTATTTGAGAAGATCAGCGGTTGGCTATGGATACAGTCAGCATTAACGAATACAGTAGCGAAAGCACATCGACCATGGATGCAGCAACTTCCTCGGCTGAAGGGGGAGGCAGTGATGGTGGGAGAGGCGGCGGCCACTATGGAAGAGGAGGGCAAAGTGGAAGAAGAAGAGGAGGAGGAAGAGTGGACGAAGAAGCAAGTGGGGCCAGGGGAGCGGAAGATTGCAATTAGGTTGGATTGGGTAAAAGTGTAGACCCATTAAAAACCCACATTTAATTGAGTTTTACAAATCAAACCCACAACAATCCATTTTGCTAATCCATACCTAACCCACTTCGTAAGAGATGGGTTAAAAGATAGGTCATCAACCCAATTTTTCACACTTCGAGATGTGACAGATTTAGGACAATGTCTCATACTCTAACACGAAAAACATATGCATTTAACGAGTGCTCTTTATTAGCTTTTTCTTTTTATCAATTTGTTAGCATGAAAAACAGAAGGTGTGTTTTTTTTTTTTAATAACATTTGCTGTGCAATCTATAATCTTGTACATGATAAATAAAGAATAGTTAGTAAGGCCATATTTGGTAACCTTACAGGGAACAATTATTTTTGTTCTTTTGTTCCCCGAAAAAAAAAATAGAATTCCGTTTGGTAAAATTTTGTTTTTGAGAATAGATTTGGAACAGAATCAAGAAATAGAAAAAAGTAACTTCTCGTTTCTGAGAACAATTCCTAGAATTATTTCTTATTTTTTTTTCTTTTTCTCCTTTTTCTTTTATTTTCTCTTCTTCTCTTCCCCTTTCTTCTTCTTCCTTTTGGCCGGCGACCTCGTCGGAGCGTTATTGGCCCCTAGCGACATTGAGCCACAACGAGGCTCAGCCTTACCAAGCTAAGGAGAGGCCGACCTCTCGCTGCTTGGATGAGGCCGAGGCTTACCTTGGCTAGGCAAGCTCGTTGGACCTCGCTCTAGCTTGATGAGACTCTAGTAAGCTCATCGGACCTTGCCCAACTGGTCACCGGCCACCGCCGTGGCGGTGACTACCTACAAAGAAGAATGAGGAAGAAGACAAAAAGAAGAAAGAAAAAGAGAAAAGAGAAAATTAAGAAAAATATAATAGAAGTATTAAAAAATTAAAAGAAACAAAAGAATTTAGGAATCCTACCAAACGTATTTTTATCCCGAGAATATAAATTTTGGATAGTTACCAAGTGCATTCTTTTATTTAAAAATTATTCTCAAGAATAGAATCAGAAAAAACCATTTGATCAAAAATTGTTTCCAAGAACAGAATTGTTACCAAACGTGCCCTAATTTGGTAGATTCAATATTCAATGAAAACTCTTATTGTTATGTGTTGTTGATATTAGTCCAAAAAAAAAAATACAACTTCACTTTGGAATTAATGTCACTTAAATTATCGATCTCTACAAGATACGCTCTATAACATTCTCTCATTTATTTACCTATTTGGTAGGAAATAGGAGGCCAAAGTCTAAAATGGTAGCTAAGTGATATTTCGTCTTGGCAAGATGGTAGGAACTTGGTCGCTGAAAATTGAAGTCATAAATTTATCATAAGTGGGAGTAATTGTTGGTCAAACTATCAAACTTTTCAATACTCGAAAGAAATGTCTTAGAGCCTAAAACCGTACCTAGAGGACTGGGAATTGAATGAAACAATTCAAACCTGTAACGTACAGTAAATGATGATTTTTAAGAATGAAAAACCATTGTAATAACACTTGGTGAGTGCTGAATACCTAGAATGCCAAAATTTAACATAGAGAGATACTTAAGTGCCAAAAATTAGGAAAGTAACACTTAAGTGCCAAAATCAGAGCAAAATAGATCACTTAATTGCCAACGGGGAGCAAATCCGGCTAAAATATTGACGTGGTGATTTTCCGGCGAGATAAGTGCAAAACGACGTCGTTTTGCATGCCAACGTAGCTAGACAAATGCAAAAACGACGTCGTTTAGTCTCCGACGTGGTAAATAATAAATATAAAAATTAATTAAATTAAATTTAAAACTAAATTTATTTAAAACAGTTAAAATTTAATTATATATATATATAAAGGGTGGAGAGAGGAGGCATGCGGCTAAGGGGTAGGGGCCGCGACCCCGGCCGACCCTTCTTGGCAACGGCGGGGAGACGGCGGCGACGGCGAGGGCTTAGCCCTTAGTCGCCTTCTTCCACCCCCTTTTTTAAATTTTTAATTAATTAATTTTATTTATGTTTATAATTAAATTAAATTAATTTTTATATGAAAATTCGAATCTGCTCAAAAACGATGTCGTTTTCGCATTTCTTTGCTGAGTCACCTCTTCGGCGAACCATTTAGGCAAGAAAAATAATAAAAAATTGTCACGTAGAATTTTCGGCAGGGTTCATTGGAGATGGTACTTAAGTATCCTACTTATAAAAAAAAATGTTACTTAAGTGTCACTTTTAACTTTCCTAATTTTTGACACTTAAGTGTTTTTTCGTGTCAAGTTTTAGCACTTGGCTATACTTCTTCCAACACTTGGTTCATAAATCCTGTTTAAGCCCTCGAACGAGATGAAATCACAAATCCAGCTTTCACGATTTTACCTAATAGTATTGGGCTCGTTGGAAAGTTCTCGTCATAAGCCTTTTAGAGCGCGTTTGTTTGTGTTTCTGTTCAAAAAGTGTTCCAGGAAGAGAAATAGAAAAAACTATTTCTATTTCGGGGAACAATTTTTGACCAGAAAAACACGTTTGTTTAAACTTGTTCTAATAAAAAAAGAATAGAAATATGTTTGGTAAATTTGTGTTCTTTTTTTGTTTATTTTAATTTTATTTTTCCTTTTTTTCTTCTTTTGGCCGATGACGGCCGGCGGCCTCGCCTTGGCTGGGCGAGCCGGGGCTCGCCAGTTCGGTGAGGCCAAGCTCGCCCAGCCACCGGTCGCCGGGCCACCGCCAAGCGACATCGACCTGGCGGTGGTCTGGCGACGCTGAGCCTCGCCGGTGGCTAGGCGAGCTCGACCTCGCCGGATCTAGGCAAGCTATGGTATTTACGCCGTGGAATCAAAGAAATATGTTAACTAGAAATCCTAAAATGTATTACAAAAGTCCAATTGAGTCTTAAAACTTGAAAATGTGTAATCAAATTCTAAAATTCGTCAAATTGATTTGATCGAATCATTCTATTGATTTCGTCCAAATAAGTTAACAGAAAATATTAATGTGCTTTACTTTATTTCTTTCTTAAGAAACATGGTGATGATGTGGTGCCCTACTAAGCGCTACATAAGAAATTTTTTTTACAAATACAAATAAATAAAACAGTTAATTTTTTTAAATTTATTTATTTTAAAAAAAAAGCAAACAAACTCACACCAATGGATTCTCACTAGTGGTCACTGAGAAGGCCCGATCGAGGTCACTTAGGCCTTCTCAAACCTTGATCGACCTTGGTCAACCTCAGGTTAGGACTTGGCAGCCCTTGATTAGGGCCTGCTAGCCCATAATTGGGGAAGGGTGCGACCCTCACCCCAAATCTAACCAAGGGTCACTGAGGTTCGAGAAGGCCTAGGCAACCTCTGTCAGCCCTTCTCGGCGGCTATGGCGGCTGCCAATGGCAAGCCTAAGTTTTATTTATTTATTTACCTTTTTATTTTTTTTTTATCTAATTTAGTTTGCTTTTTTAAATTTTTCTTAATTTTTTTTTGACGTGGCATTTGGTAGGCGCCACATCATCGTCACGTGCCTTTAAAAAGTAATAAAATAAGACACATTCACATTTTCTATTAACCTATTTAGACAAAGTTAATGAAAAGACTCAATTAAATCAATTTGACAAGTTTTATGACTTAAAAATATTGTAAGTTTTAAGACTCAATTACATATTTATGATAAGTTTTTAGACTTTTAATAAATTTAGCTCGTAATTTTTAATTGGAAAAAAATGCGTTTCTTTTTGGTTATTCAAAGGAAAAGACGTGACGGAATGTTCGTATGTTTTCCTTTAAAAATAAATTTTGTAAAGCAGCAAACAGAGAAAATTTTTGTCGATTCTTATTTTATTCCCCGTGCTATTGAGTTATGAATTTTATCGTCAGTTTATAATGTTGAACAAAAATTAAAACTAAGTTGAGCACGCTCTTAGCGGGTGTATGAAAATTAATACATCGTAATTAATCCTCAAGATTTTTTGATAGTTAGAAGGATCATCTCTCATATTCACAAAATCAGAAAAAGAACCCTGGAAGTACCACAACTTTCATACAACGCTTAATTGATTATTATAATTTTTTTTATTACTTAAGTGTCATAAATTTTTTTTCTTGATCACTTAAGCACTATACAACTTTAATCAATCATTTACATGTCATGTATTTTCAAAATCGTTCTCATGAGTGCCTTACCACATAGAATTTTTCAATACTTGGATAAATAATATTAATAAATTATGATATTCGAGTGATCAATGGAAAGTTATGGTATTTAAGTAAATATTTTATAGAAATAAAAACAGTCATTTTTGGGTTGGAATGGGAACGATATAGATTCAGATGTGGGTTTCGGCTCCTACGCCTTGCAAAGAGGTAGGGTAAAAATCTAAGAAAGAAAATTAAAATATGAACAAACGACAAAAAAAGAAAAAAAAAGTGGGCCCAGTGCAAAGGGCAAGCCCACCGTCTCCAAAACGCAATTGGCAGTCGCGTCTCTTCATCTCGCCATCAGCGGCGCATCATCATCGCCATCATCATCGCCATCATCGCTCTCTTTTAGAAAAGCAAAAGAGACCTCTCCTTCGAGAAAAGAAAAGAAAGAGAAGTAGTAAAATTACGATCTTGGCCTCGCTGCTGCTGCTGTTGCTCCTCCTGCTCATGGTGGTGCTCCCGAGTCGGACGCCCTCCATCGCTCGCGCCCCGAGAAGAGCCTCTCCCTACGTCGCAGCCCATCCGTCGACGCGATTGACGACGGCGACGGCGACGGCGACGGCGACGAACGATCCTTCGCTGTCTCTGCTCGATCAGGTCCGAATCTGAAAAAAAAAGAGACGAGGAATTGTACCTTTTTTCTGCCTTCCTGCTGTCGTGTCCAATTGCTCAGCCGTCGCGATCTATTCGGCATCGCCGCGCCGCGATCGATCGGCCGAGCCCTCTTTCGGGATCGTGAGCCGGTGATTGTAGGTGGGCGCCTAGGGTTTCTGGCGATCGCGGGCGTGTGCTGCTAGCGCGCCCCCCTCGCTTGGTGCGAGTTTTGAGAATTTGAGTCTTGGGGGTTTTGGATTTCGCTTCTTCCTGATTAGGAGCGGGCGGGCGGGCAAGCGAGGGTTTTTTTTTTTTTTTGAGCAGGGATCGGGAAAATAGTGTATTTTGAGTTGTTTGAGTTTAAGGGAAGATGCAATCGCAAAAGCCTCGGGACCGTGAGAAATTATCTCCGCTGGAGAAAGCCAAAAATGGTAAGCCTGTGGTGAGTTCTGAACCGCGCGCTGTTTCGCAGCGCCGTGGTCCGGAGGGATCACACAGCGGTGGCGATGATTGTAGGAGTTTGAACCCTCCTGGATTGGATGAGCCTTCGGGGGATGGGGGAAGAAGTTCGCCGAAAAGGAGGAGTTCTCATTTGCCCTCGCATGGCGCTAGAGATGGTTGGGTTGATTCAAGATTGGCGACTTCAGGACATGTCAAGAGAAGGCCTTCCAATGATAAGGTTAAACAAAGGGAAGTTGAATCGGGTGAGTTCATTGGGGATTCTGATGGTGACACAGATGATAGTAGACTGATGCATGGACAATCTAATGATTATGTGACTCGTAGATTGATAGAGGGAAGAGATTCTAGTCAAAGTAAGAACCTAACCTCTGGTCGGGAATATGCAATGGTGGATAGAAAAGCAGTAGCCATGAAAGATGGTGTTGGACGGGAGCCTTATTGTGAAATTTGTGCAATGGAGAGGCAGTCAGCATTACAGGACAGTGATATGCGCTGGTATGAAAGTGAAAGATATCGGTGCCAAGATCGCATTCACTTTAATAAGTTGGAACATCTTAAACCTCACCAGCAAAGTGATGCAAGATTTAATCCAAGAGCTGTTGCTCGTGCAGCTCCGCCTGCAGCTTATTCTAAAGAATCAAGTTTTCACAATGATTTTGGGAGGTCATCAGGCAATCATTCACGGAGAGAACTTATATACTCTCATGGGGTTAGAGAGCCCTCGAAACCTACGAATAAAAATTCAGAGAGGCAGAAATATGCAGAAACTTCATATGGAGGTGCCCATTACCAGAGAATGCATATTGATTCTGGAAGAGAATCTGATATGGGACTGAGGAATATGCACATCCCCAGGAAGCATGCTTATGACACCCTCGGGGATGAGCGGGAGAACTATTTTGATGTCAAGCCACAAAGACTTGCTCATGAGATTGATAATTTGCATGAAACAATACCTGTTCATGACCAAGTAAATGATCAAGTACAGTACAGCCATGGTGAAATAAATGATCATGCTAGAAAGGTGACAGGACCAAGTATTGTTCGGTCTGTAGACAATGATGAAGAAAATGCTGATGATTATAGGAATTTCGAGAGGAGAAGTGCATGGAATCATGCTACCATGGAGGAGTCAACTGTTCCAAAGAGTTTTAAAGGATCAGATGTTTCACATCAAGATTGGACACGTTCTGATTATGGTTCTACCCACACCATTCATAAGAGCAGAACATCGCAAGAGTCAGCCTTTCTACGTATTGGTGCAAAGCAAGGTAATCAGATCTCAGAAGTTAGACCAAGATATGATATTAGAAGAAATGATGACTCATTGAACCCAAAAGAGATCTATTTTGATGACTCCATGTCCAAGTATGATAGAGGCATGCATAGAGCTGCTCCAAGAGTGAAGAGACTGAAAGTGGAAGAAGGCTGCAGCTATGAGCCTTATAATAGGATACCGAAAAGAAGAATGTATGATATAGAGGAAGAATTTGGTGACTATGCTCATAGAGGTTCAATGCCTGCAAACAGAAACTTATGTGAGTTTGAGGATCTAGATAACAGTGAAGAGTTGGTTGGGGAAGATTATAGGACCGAGTTATACTCACCTAGTGGTGTAACATATAATTCTGATGAAGAGAGATCGAGTGAAATGGCATATTATAGACAAAAGTATCATCAAGATGATTTTTCAGATGGTTGTTGGTCATATCAAAATGGGTTGGAGCATCAACAAGTGGATCCAGTGAGATTATCTGAACATGGACAGAGATACTTGAAGGGTTATCATAAATCCCAGCCTTTGAAACAGTACAAGTCACAACATTTCGGTTACAAGAAGCGATTTCCCAAAAACCAGAGAATTAGGAAGAGATATGATGAATCCAATGAGGGTCAGCATTCGAATGATGGTGATGGATTAGAAGAACCAGAAAGTGCTGTAGTATCTGAATTTCCCGAGGAATCAGAGGAATTTGAGAAATCAGTGCACGATGCCTTCTTAATTTATTCAAAAAAGCTTAACACTAACTCAAGGGTTCAAAGACGATACCTGGCTCAAGGAAAAGCTGGAAGTTTATTCTGTGTTGTATGTGGCAGGAGGTCTGTTTTCCTATCCAATTTTTCTTATTTGAAGGTGGAGTACTTGCTTTATATTTTAATTGATTGTCTAAGAATTATGCGATTGTGTTTCAAGCCATGTCAGCCGTAAGCGAATATCTTACTGATGCTTAGGCAATGCTTAGGATAATATGGTTTCTTAAGTCAATTGGCTGAGCTTCTTTTGCAATGGCAGTTTAGATGGCATTGTCACTGACTCTGGCATCCTTAATAGGAAAACGAACTTCTCTAGGGCTGGTGCTATATGCTTTCTGACATTGACAATGGTTGTTGTGACTTCATACAGTGAGTGGTATATTTTTAAGTTAACCTATATGAAGAGGAGACGTTGACGCTGTTGTAGTCAGGAAGATTTTTTGGTTCTGGTCCCCATCTGAGCCTCTTATGCCATGCCATCAGTAAAGTGGGTCCCTTGTGACATGCTGTCTCGGCACAGTTTTGTATGTTGACGAGCATGAAGTTAGTTTTGCTTGAGTTCCATGCTTTCATATGCTAGTGGAATACTATATCCATTTTCTTGCCAGCTAAATTGTCTGCAAGTTGTTTGGAGTGGAACCAAAATGCTTTGGGCAGCATATCATATAAAAGAAACTAGCTGATGTAGCAGTTAATTTCAACAAGGATAAATTAGCACGCCGATTGGAGTTTTTGAGCTCAGTTAAATGCTTTTTATCTTGTCTTGGGTATTCA
This sequence comes from Eucalyptus virginea, assembly GCA_014182375.1. NCBI lineage: Eukaryota > Viridiplantae > Streptophyta > Magnoliopsida > Myrtales > Myrtaceae > Eucalyptus > Eucalyptus virginea. The sequence continues at coordinate 16,390,383 of CM024523.1, read as the reverse complement.
ACCCAGTGGCAAGCGAGCAGTTTAGATCTGGGTTGGAGGTGTGATACTTGCATAAGAGCAAAATTGAAGAGATTTTTGTTTGGAATCAGAGTTCTCTGATTTTTCTGTCAGACTCACTCACCCAGTTTGGGCCCTCTCATCTTTACAATTAAAGTTAAGGTGACATTTCAAGGGGCATAGGTCTCTCTTTAGCTATGATTATGCAATTGTTGGACTAGTCATTCTCGAACATAGAGAAGAGGGAATGTTAAATGAGTTGCATACCTCTGTTTTGCTTGGTTTGGATGGTAAGGGTACATGCTTATGAGCTTCTATGGTCAAGAATCAGTGTTGACAAGCTTGAAGTACCTGTAGCTTGGCAGCAGAACTCAAATCTTAGTAGATCTGCTGGTGGTGTATGTTATTCTACTTAATGCGTAATCCATATTTAGATCAAACATGCTTGAGGACTTTATGATTTTTCAGCTTCCTGCTCAAACTGGGAAATTTGGGCGTGTAATTACAGCATCCGGAGGTTTTCTTCAATTGATACTCACATCATCATTTTGTTTTCTGCGTCAGTCCCTAGAATTGACATATCTACTTGGAGAAGCTTTTTATGCCATTCTAGTTCTCGGTTTATCATATTTTAGCCAAGCATTCTACTTCCAGTGGTCATGCTGTTAAAAGTATTTATATGTTTAGCTGATATGAGCTATGTATTAACTCATTTTGTTTAACATCTGGACAATATTTATCTATATTGTGACATCCTGAACTTGTTTGTTAGAGAAGCTGCGCTCTCTCTTCACACTTGTCACATAGCATGTATGTGCCTATGCACGCAATTGGAGATGCACGCACATGTATGCAAGCACACCAGCACACATAAACACACCCAAGAGGTGTTGTTTTAAAGTTCAGGTAGCTTCAATTTGAAATTATAGTTTTACAAACACCCTCATACACCCATTCACCCACCCACATGAACTCAATTTTATACACTTCACTCACTGATTTCTGTCAGGTCTCTTTGAGGTCTGCTTTTCTAGTCTGATTTACAGGTCTATTGAGTGCATTCTGATGCGCTACAATTAGTGTATTTTTCTGACGCAACATGATGTATTTGTAATTGTCATTTGAAGGTTCACATATTTTCTGCAATACTTGGATAACAATGAGGTGTTCTAGGGAAGCTGCTATTAAGGGAGATGCTACTACTGAATGTCTCCTACTACACAGCATAAGCTTAGTTTATTTGGTTCATTATACTGGTTTATAGTCACTGGTTCTTGATCACCTTTGTCTTGATGACTTTCGTCCTATTTGCACATCACCTGTAGGCCTTGTTCCCCCTTTTGGTTTTTAGTGCTTTTTTTGCACTTTAAAAGATAATTTTCTTTCCAGGATGGGTTAATGTCTTTATTGAATAAGATCTGCCCCTTATTTGTAGAACAAATAATTTCCTCATGCTGGTATTACAATATGCCATTATACAGTGTACTGATGAATTTCATATCACTATCCTACAACAGCTCTTCCAAGGAGTTCCAAGGTACTCAGAACTTGGCAAAGCATGCCCTCATGTCTCGGAAGGTAGGGCTAAGAGCTCAGCATCTTGGACTGCACAGGGCAATCTGTGTTTTGCTTGGGTGGAGTCTTGTGACTGCAGACCCGATAAATTGGGTTCCAGAACCGTTGCCTGATGACATTGCATTGACTCAGAAAGAGGACTTGATTTTGTGGCCTCCCCTTGTTGTCATACACAACATTTCTATGGCAGTGGATGATCCTAAAGACCAGAGAGTAATCCCAAGGGAAAGGATCGAAACATTTTTGAGAGGTTTGTGCTTGTGTAGATGAGAACATGCTAATGCTTCTGAAGAGGACTTCTTAAAAATTTTCCTCCTTCTTTGTGACCTCCTTTAAGAAAAAAAGTTGGCCTTTTAAGATTTGTATAAATGCAGCATTTAAATGAATTTAAGAAAGCACTACATATAGCATTTCCCTTGGGCTGTCTCAGATCTTCTGATCATTCCTAATTCATCATTGTGGGATGTGCCTGAGGTTAAGACCCAATATGCAGTGTTCATTCTCTAAAAGTGGGATATTGCTTCTGTGATGATAATGTTGCTTGGTTTGTTCTTCATCTTATGGCAGGTAAAGGTTTCGCAGAGGGTAAAATGGTGGTTTGTCTTGGGAAGCCTGCCGACCAAAGTGTCATTGTGGTGAAGTTCCTAAACACGTTCTCTGGACTTGGAAATGCCGGTAAACTGCACGAGTATTTTGCTGAGAATAAACGTGGGAGGGTCGAATTTGAGAAGAGAACTACAGATCATGGTGAAGGCAATAAAAATGAAGCACCAGGAATGCAGGGAAATGACGAAGACGAGACACTTCTCTATGGATATATGGGGATTGCTGAAGACTTGGACAAAATCGATTATTATGCTAAGAAGACCAGTTGGGTAAAGAGCAAGAAAGAGATCTACGATCTTGCAAATGCTCCTGTCAAATCGAAGGAGAGCTAATTGTACCTGGCCGCGCTTTCCGTGATCAACAAAATTACGCGGCATCATGAGTTGCACTGGAATTAGAGTGCATTTTTAAAGGCTGGACTTTTTTTCTATTGTGAGATCTGTTTATGACGTGAAACTTTTATTTCCTGGAGCCAACTATGTTTATGCTTATAAAGATAATGTACAGGTGCAGTGACCTTCTGCTGCTTTGCACTTTGAGTCTAATTTATGTTACCTTTCTTTATGGTGCTGTTGTTACTTACGGACTTCGTCAAAAGTATGGCTGTTGAAGCTAGAACAAATTGGCCAACATGGGTAAAGAAAGGGTGAAGGTGTTGCCTGTCCACTCCTTGGCAGTGAGTCTCTAAGGAGTGTTCACATATTCAAGAACAAAAGGAGGGTTGAATTTCCTTAAGAGGGGAGGGTGGGGGGTGTGCAACAATTTGATTCGAATGTCACGAGTTTATTAATTTTTCAATGCTTATGAAGTCTAAGAGTATTTAAATTGACAGGATTATGTGATACATAATGTGCCCAAAAAAAAAAAAAAAAAAAAAGGCATGGAAACTCTTGCGACAGTCAGCTACCAAGCAGCTACAGTATTAAAACTTTCTCAACCCCTCTTCTTCTAAGCACTCGCTTGAAGGCTGTGGCGACGCTTCACTGACTTCGCATCAAAGGTCGGGGAGGGTCGCGGCCTTCAAATTTCGGTCAAGGTTGGGCACACACCTCCACGGCCACGGAGGTGGCTCAGATATGCAAGACTCCCAGACAAAGCTTGCATAGCCATCGCAAGCTCGAGTGGCATTGAGCTCACCCAACCATGGCAAGAGCTCGAGCTCGAGCTTGCAGTAAGCTTCTTGCATGGGCATTGGTCTAATAATGATGCAGTGGCGCAACCTTATTAATTCACACTCTAGCGTTAAGGTCATGGCCACTTTAGCTTGATTGAGCTAGATTCGATGCCGGAGGGGCTTCAAGGAAAGAATGCCATCTGAAAGCACTTCAAGTAATTAGATTAGTAGAATCTTGTATTACCTAGTGTTGTGTTCAATCTCCCATCCTAGAAAGGTCTTTGCCAAATGGGAAATCTTCTTTTTCTATAACATGAACGTTTAGGTCACACATCAAAAGAAAGAATTGCACGTTTGATCAAGGACAATATACTCATCTCTTGATTTAAGCGACATGAATGTGTTGAGTGCATTAAGGGGCAAAATAACGAAGACTAAAAAGAAAGGTTCAACTCGTTCTGTCATATTGGAATCATTCACTCTGACATCATGGGCCCAACTCATCCAACACATATTTTGTAGCGGTGGTCCATAAGCTGTTTCAAACACTTCTCTTAACTGAAATATAGGACTTTCAGGGATGAGAAAGAGTCACCGACGAGATTGTAATCAAAAGCAGTAAAAATGGAGATTGTGAGGCCCCCTACTCTCGTCGAAATTACACTTGTCACGAATTTTATGGGAGAATTACCAAAAAAGTCCTAAATCTATGGCAATTGTGCCAATTCAGTTATAAACCTTTATTTTTTTTTGCCAATTTAGTCCTAAACCTTTTATAATTGTGCTAATTCAGTCCTTTTGGCCAAAATTGGCTGGCCAACGCTGACGTGAACGCTAGCCGGAGACAGCTGGCCGACGAACAATTTTTTAATAATTTTTTTAATTTTTTTTCGAATTTTTTAATTTTTTTGAATTTTTTTGAATTTTTATTTTGAATTTTTTTCTTTCTTCTTCTTCCTTTGGCTGGCCGGCGCCAGCCAGAGGCAAGGGCCGGCGAGGCTGACCTTGCCGGCCACCGGCGAGGCTTGCCTTCGCCGGTGGCGGGCGGCGAGCCTCACCCAACGACGGCGGCCTTACCTTGGTTGGGCGATGGCGGCCTCGCCATTCCGGGCGAGGCTCGCCTTCGCCAGTGGCCGGTGGGGGCGAGCCTCGCCAGTGGCTGGTGAGGTCAACCTCTCCGGCCCTCGCCTCTAGCCGACGCCGGAGGAAGAAGAAGGTAAAAAAAAAAAAAAAAAAAAAAATTCGAAAAAAATTTAAAAAATTATTAAAAAATTGTTCGCCGGCTAGCTGTCTCTAGCTAGCATCCACGTTAGCTCCGGCCGGCCAATTTTGGCCGGAAGGACTGAATTGGCATAATTATAAAATGTTTAGGACTAAATTGGCCAAAAAAAAGGTTTATGACTAAATTGGCACAATTACAATATGTTTAGGACTTTTTTGGTAATTCTCCCCGGATTTTATGGATGAATGAATCACCTTTTATCTGAATTCTCTTGTTTAGTATAGTATTAACACTAGCTATCCATGTAATGGAGAAAAGAAGCCACGGACAATTCTTCAACCGAAATCAATGTCAAGCGGCACCGGATCCAAGGTCTTCGCGATTTTCCTCCCAGATGCGGACCTTTCACCCTAGGGATCGATCATCTGACGATTGGGACTAATGAGGGGAAGATGAGTGATGATTCGATCTCGGAGAGCATTGTTCTTGATGGATGCGAAAAGTCAATTGATGAAGAAGAAGAGGGTGAAGATCCAGAAGAAGTGATCATCTCTAACCACGAGAATGATGGTTTGGGGGATCCTGACCCAATTAAAGATGAGTTTGAAGACGTAGAAAAAGATGAGGATGGCAGTGACAAGGACGAAGACGGGACAGTGAAATGGAGTGTCTTATGTCGGATGATGATATTAAGGGTGATTAGCTGGGGTTTCTACCTAGTCGTGGTTGTGACGATAAGAGAGTCAAGTTATTGAGAGCAATGGAGACAATTAACCAAACCTTGGATATTATTTTCATGACACGCTCCTTTACATCCAATTACATCTCTCAACTTAATTGAATACTTGTGAATGTTTTCTTCAAGTGCTATCCTTACATAGATATATCTTGATTGATTAGCTGTCAAAATATATTGATCATTCACAAATGAATTTGCAAGTGAATTTACAAGACAGTGCACAAGAGAGAGATTTAAGCTTTTCTAATTTGAGGAATTTTATGGACTAAATTATAGCTGTTGTGTCAATTTTCAAACAATATTCTTCGATAAGAAGCAATGAAAACAAGTTTTCAATTTCATGGAAATCTTTTACAAACATATAACAGAGGAGTTGAATATTTAACAAACAATGTTATCAAAATTTTCTTAATCCATATTTCTAATTGGTGAGTTAATAGTATGATCATTATATTGAAGATATTAATCCCATCCTTTTTTAGTTAAATCTTACTAAAACGCTGCCTAAGATATAGCCTGGTTATACCGACATTATCATCATGATTGCAAAATTAAAATTCTCATGACATTTTCGCCTCCTTTTACTCATCTCCTTAGAGAGACTTCTCTCGGAATATAGTGGAAAGTTTGAGTCTCTTCTTGAGCTGGATTCTCAGGAACGTCAAATGCTTTTGACTGTACAAATCTCATGATGGCCTTTTGAATGAGCACGTGCACTCTACAACAATCCCGGCTTTTGTTGGTTTGAGAGGTCAAAGGGTTAAGACTGCTTCGGTGAAATGAATAGTCAATAGATGCCATCATTACTACCAAACAGCAATTTTGTTCCCAAGAACTAGCATGAGAGCTTTTAGTTGCGATGGCATGTCAAACTATTATCATGCTTCTCGTTCTTCTAGGAGTGAATAAAACGCTTGGTTTTACACCTAATTAAAACCCATTTCAATCTTACGAACAAAAAGAAAAGATTAGTATAATAAAAACTCAAAGTTAATATACTTATGACAAATTTATGAAAAATTAATTTTACAATGAAAATCACAAAAAATCCTAAATTATGTCCAATATAACATAACTACCATAAACTTTTTTTGTGACATCAAAAATTCTGATTTTTTATTTATGTGACACATTCAACTCAACCTTATATAGTATGATATACATTTATCTTAAATTTTTTCTTGTGATATCAAAAACCCTAAAGTTGTATCCATGTGACATAACTTAGTATTCCAGCAAGTTCCATTGATATTCCGACAAGCTCTCATTAGTCATTGTCGCATAAAAAGTTTGGAATTGATATAAATATATCACACGGGTAAAAGTTTAGAGTTTTTAGTTTCACGGAAAAAATATAAGATAAATGTGTTACATGAGTACAAGTTTAGGGTTTTTGATATCACAAAAAATAGTTTAGGGTAAATATGTTACATTGGGCACAGTGTAGAGTTTTTTGTGGCATTTTCCCTTAATTTTACGACTACTAAAAATAAAAAATTGGTATATCTATAACAAATTTACCATTTATTAGTTTCTGTTAAATTTTATCATCAAATTTTTTACATTAGACAACACGTGATAGGTGTACTAATTTGAGGACCACAACGAATGATATAGTCGTCATATGTATATCGGTTTGGAGTTTTCGATTGTCAAAAAATTATTTTTAGGTAAATTTAGCGTAGATAGACCATTTTAGGGTTATTCGTGGTATTGACCTAGAAAAACCAATTTGAATCTAATTGATAAAGTTATTAAATCAATCTGTTGCAATCTCTATGGGCTACTCTTAATAAAATTAGTCTATTAATAATAAAAAATACAGAAAATTAGTTTAGTACATTGGGTTAATTACATTTGCAATAATTTAGACTTGACTTATTTCATAAAAAATACATTAAAAATCTTAAAATAATTGTTTATATCGCTTACAGGCGATCATTTTCCATTAACTAATTATCAAGGAAGAGAATTTTCATCTTTTACGAAAATGTCTAAATATAAATTATTATCGATTAAAAAAATATTTTCAATTAACTATTTATTACAAGCGATCATTCTTTTAACGGTTGATAAAGATGGCTGCGTTTTTTAGATAGATTGCTTTGAAGAAAGGAGAAACCAAGTAGAAAAAGGCCGCTACGATGATTGTCACTTAGAGTCACCTCGCGACTTGCATTTTGACGAGCGAAATACGGATTTCCAAAACCAGCTTGGAGAGCAACGTGGCACACCAAGTGTATATGTAGACACGTGATCCGTGTTATGGTACCAAACTGAGTTTTTGCCTAATCACTTTATATACTTGGGAGATTGATCATCCGCGGATTTTTCTCTCACTCTAATCGTCAGTTATAAAATTAGTTTGTTAGTATTGCCAAATTTAAGACTTCTCTCCATTAACAATAGATGGAACAGAGAGACGGGAACAATACAATACCCGACTTGCCCAACGTCTAATTGGACGTAAACGGGTAGCAAGTTTAGAAAACGGGTTGTGTTTAGGGTCAATTACCATATGAACACCGATGTGTACATTTTAAATAATTTTTTTTTAAAATTTTTTAAATTTTTTTAAATTTTGATGTTTTTTCTTTTCTTTTCTTTTTTTTTATTATCTTTTTGTTTTTTTTTCTTTCACTTTGGTTGGCGAGTGCCAACAAGCCCTTGCTAGCTGCCAGTGAGGGTCACGACTTCACTAGCGAGGGACGCAACCCTCGCTTGAAAGGAAAAAAAAAAAAAAAAAGAAATAAATAATAAATAATAAATAATAAATAATAATTTATTTTTTAAAAAATTATTAGAATTTGTCTATATCAACACCAACCATGCCATGTCGGATGACCATCATCCATGTCGATGATTTTTAGCCAAAATTAACTAGATGAACTCAATTGGTATAGCTGCAAAAGATTTATAATTGAATTAATACCAATACAATAAATTTAAGACTTTTTAAACACTTTCCCCACAAAGAACATGAGAATATATATTCAAGCTCTCTTTCAAATACAACTTCTAATTGATCATTCAAGCATCTAAAAAAAAAAAAACCCTTTCCATAGGTCCTTTTTTTTTCGTTCATCTTACTCTAACTTTTAACTCACTTTTACACTTCTACCCCACCTCTTTGCAAAGCATAGAAGTCAAACCCACATCTGAAACTAAACGTCATCACCCCTAGCTCTTATACTAGAAAATTTGCCCATGATACAAGCCAGGGAAAACAAAAACAGAATTTGTGCCCTCATGCACGGTCTACCTTTAGGCTCAAAATAGAAATTGCCTGTTAGTCATCAAATTCTTTTTCATTTTTTGACTCATATCATAGCAAATTTTATGGTAGCAAAATTTTGATACACAAGTTTCACATTATGGCAAGTGTAGAGTACATTACTAGCATTGATCAAAATATTCCTAAGTTTAAAGAATTATACTAGGCAGAAAGGAAGAGAGGAGAGAGGTTTTAAGGACTCATAGTAAACCACACAATATTATTTCTAGATAGGGTGCATTCTGCCTTTTAACATTTACAAGCACCATCTTATATATGCAAGCACTAAAGACAATTTTACAAACTCTTAGTGGCCGACAATGGCCAATTATTTGACTTTTATACTGATAGATGAAGATCTTGCTTTAAGCATATTCTTATCTTACATCTTCTGTTTATGCTACAATTCCAAATAGTGTCAAATAGTACCAAATAGTACATGCTTAGTGCTGAATAGTGCTAAAAAGTGTTTCCAAGCCAAGTTTTCTTTCTCTTCACGTGTTTGGCTCAAATTTCTTTTTCCTTTGGTGCTCTAGTCTTTTCTCCCGAAGGCTTTTTCATGTTATTTTAAAATGCTTCAGAAATCATACTTATGGATTAGCTCATCATCATCTGAGCTATCAGAGTCATCCCCGTCTTTCTATCTCATGTATTTTCTAATGAGTCTTTCAACTTCGAGAGCTTCGAGGTGGTGAGTGTCTGTGGTTTCTAGGGACTGGTTAGAGCTTGATGGAATATTAGTAATACTTTTCCCTGGATTATTTTTATATTGCTATCTAAGTGCTTTAAGGAACTTCTCTATTTCAATTTCTAGAGTACCTTCCATATTTAATTTAGACGGTCTTTGTCTTTTGGATGAGTGGTGAGAGCTTGTCAAGATTAGTGGAACTTGTTAGAATGCAAGGTTGGGGTAGGTACTTAAGCTGAAGCGATGGACTTTCTTTGTTAAGACCTAGTCTAAGTACAAGCTACAATTCACCATGATCAAAAGGATTTTATGACAATGATCCTCCCCATAGGTCTCGTGATGATGATGAAACTAGATATTGTGAATTTTTTGGTGACTTAGAAGTGTCCGATACATTTATTCCATAGTATTTTCTTAGGCAAGCATCAATCGTTGCATGGGTTGCACAATAGTCATCACAATGATTTTAAGAAATACGACCATTTTCTGTTGTCCATGCTTCTGGTGGAATAATTTGATTGCGTTGGCACAATATCCTCTATAATTCTTGATACTGTTGAGGATATACTAAGATTCTACAAGGAAGTGTTGTAAAAATCCTGTTCGTAATAGGTTGGGGTTTATATGTGGATACTCCAACATCTGCTGGAGTTCTACACATATCTCTACTAGGTCGGACAAATACCAATGGCCTGAAAAATAAAACTATTATCTAAAGTTCTAGGTTAAGCCTACATGCTCTAAGTTAGGTTTGAAAAATATTCTTCCATGCACCCAATGATTTAAACTAACTAAGCATTTCTCCATAATATTTATACTTGACTTCTCATTGAATAATTCTGCTGATAATAAGAGGCATCTTAATTGTTGAAAACTCAATGGCAATAGTACAAAGATTAAACAAATACCAATAAAACCATTTGAGTTTCTCCAGGAATTCCTCTTCTAGGAAGAAAGTGGGAGGATGAATAAATGGATATTTTGGATGTAGTCCATCTAGCCTAAGGAGAAGACCACCATATTTACTAAAAATATGGAAATGATATTGCCACATAAGTCTTCCAAGATTTTCAACAAGAACATTGTATTGAATTAGCTTAAGGATCTTTGGTGGATATGAATACGAAGGCCATTTGGGCTTTATCTCTCCGACCTTGAAACCGCCTCTTGGATTTCTGACCACATCCATATTTATGGATATGGTAGCTAAAAATTCTTTTGATTTGGACCGAAAATCAACAAGTAATTTTTTTTTTTTTTTTTGCAATATGTTTGGTCTTAAAGGAATACCTTGAAAACCATTTTACTCATCTAAGAAGCTGTGGATGTAGAATTTGCTTCTGCTTAAACTTCAGCATTTCATAGAATGAGGACATGTCCATTTCCACAAGGAAATGATGTCCTACAAGATGGAATTCAAATTTTTTGATGCCATATTTTACTGCCAAAATTTCTTGAAATGTAGAGTAGTAATGCATTTTCGCTGGCATGAACCTTCCATTCTTATGGTCACAAATTTATGGCTTTCCATCAATTTCTTTAAGAAGAATAGTAGCCCAATATTTATCACTGGCATCTATTTGCAAGACCCTTTACCCTGTAGAAGGGATTTGCAAAGGAGGGAGATGCTGCAGAATTTCCTTAAGTTTGCATACAGACTTATATTGCTATGGTCTCCATGGAGGAGCATCTTTTTTGAGCATTTGTTGTAGGGGACTTATAAGCTCTGTGACTTTTAGGATAAAGTCCCTAAGATAATTTACAATCCTAAGGAATTGTTGAACATGCTTGTCAGAAAGGTTTCCATCAGGAAACTTTTGTAATTCTTTAGCCATATGAGGATCAAGATGATAAGTTTCATCTTTGAGATGCATCCCAAGAAACTCAATTTCTTTTTGGGCAATAATCATCTTTTGGGATAACACGATGCCATGCTTTCGCACCAAGTTTACAAATTGGGCTAACAATTTACAATGAGAATCCTCATCTGAACTATAAAGGAGGATATTGTCAGTGTAAATTTGAGCATTGGTTAGAATAGGTTGAAAAATTCTACACATAGCATTTTAAAATAACGAATGAGCTGTTTTGAGGTCGAAAGGGAGCATCGTTTACTGGAAATATTGATTTGGAATACAAAATCCAATTTTTTGTACCTATCTTTAGGGTGAATTTCCAGCTGCCAAAATCCAGCTTTAAAGTCAAATTTGGAATAGACTTTAACTTTGGTGAAGCTGGAGAATTAAGAATTACGATGTGGTAGGGGAAATTTATCATCTTACGGGAATTGGTTAAGAGGCTGATCATTGATAACCAGTCTCATTTTTTCTCTATTCTGCTCCGCTCGCTTGTTGATATAGAATACTTCGCAAGCCCATTGAGAGTATGAGGACTCGACTAATCCTTGATGAAGCAAATCCGAGCATTCCTTTTGTGCTAAAAGCAAATGTTCTGAGGTCATTCTAGAGTGACTAACTTTGATGAGATTGACATTTTCGTTTTCATGAAAGGAAGATTGATGAAGAAATCAAGATTTTTCCATGAAGGGTTAGAGTATTTTTGGACAAAATCTGAGTGAAAGTATGTACATGCTCTCATAAGGACTTGCAAGATGGGAGCTAAAATGATCATTTGAATAGTGAATTATCTTTGGATGTCTACAAATTCCTAGAACTGCCCTTTGAATTGTAATCCATTAGCCACAATTCTAAGTTTAGGAATTTGTGTAAGAACATCCCAACCAATAATGATATCTTTATTTGGTGAACTCGAACTAAGGATTTTGGTGATGATTGAACATTGGGGAAAAATTGTATAGTGATATGTTTGCTTTAAACTCTTATAACAAAGGTATCTCCAGAAGCAAAGTTAAAATATCAGGTGTATGGCGTCTAGTATTTTTTTGAAAGTATCTTTACATCAAGAATAGAAGCACTAGCTCTAGTGTCGATGAGGGCAATAAGAGAAATAGACTTATCTTACTTAGATGGATATATTTTTACTGGGAAATATGGAAGGATAAAAGGAGTATAAGTACAAAGATCTTAGATTGTGGGGGGTTAAGAGAAGAAGAATTCCTCTTCTTTAGGTTCTTCTGAAGAGCTTTTAGAGTCACTATTTTGTGACCACATCTAGATGGCGCACACTGTGTGTTTGGTTGGTTCATCTTCTAGGGAGAAGACTGACTCTACATCATCATCTTAGAGTGATACTCCAGTTTGCTTCTCTATCTTCTAAATTAAATGGGATTTCTTCCTTTAACCTTTGGACAATTTTTGGCAAAGTGGTCATTCTTGTTACAAATGTAACACCTATCGGATTTTCTACACCTTCTAGAAGAGCTTCGTTTGGAGCATCTTTTTTGTAAAAATTGCCATTTGCACCTTTTCTTCATATGTTCTAAGGAAAATCTTTTAAAGTGTCTTCATTTTTTCCATTGATCCCCACAAGAATGATCATCATAGGAGTTTTTCTTTGAACACTTGATTCTTAACTCAGGTTTTTGACAAGTTCGATCAAGTTCTTTGTTACTCTTGAGATAACTTCTGAAAGCCTTCCTACGGATTCAAAAATCATCAATGGCAAGATGTGTCTCCTGCTAGAGTTCTCCAAGAGGAACATTGGCAACAGTCTTCTATTTATTTTGAATGAATCTTTCCACAATTTGTCCATTTTTTGGAATGGAAGCCCAAAAGACCTGCTTCAAATTAGGGTCAACTTTGAGGGCATAGAATAATTTAAACATTTCTTGGAAATGCCTATTCAAATGCTTTTTCCACAAAGAGCAGTATTTTCTTTCAAAAATTCTCTTCTTTTGAGCTCAAGAAGATCTTCTGGTTTCCCAATAAAGAAATGGTGGTTAACTTGGATCACATAACAAAAAACTGTTTGAAGTAGAAATGTCATTTGATCCTGATCAGAAATAGTTCTTTACCAATCTTTTAAGCTTTTGGTAAATCTGCTCATGAACTCAATTAGTATTTCATACCAATTTTCAACAAAAAGTGCCTTGGTGTTGAGTCAAGCATGAAACTCTTATAATCTATCTAGCCATTTGAAATATGAAATATCATCGAGTATAAAGTAGTATTTTGAGGTCGAAGACTTCTATTCAGAGTTGAGTCATGAAGGTGTACTACTTCTAGCTCGAATGAATTTGATTCCAGTTCTTCTTCAGGGAAATTAGCCATAAAGATAATAGGCACACGGGATATTAGTGTTTATGGCTCAAAGATTGAAGTATTTTCAGAGGAAAGGAATTCAATTTTGAGGCTTATTTAGAGGTAGTTTGCTTAGCAGAATCAAATGCAGCAATAATTGGTATCTTTTGTCTGCTTTAATCTTGTAGGAAAGCCTCAAATGGATTTAAAACCATATGAGCAAAAGAGGCCTCCAAAAAAGGTTTAGGAGCTGGCTTTTTTGCTTCACTAATTTTTCTTTGCTTTTTTATTTCTTTGATACAATTTCGAAGTGTGACAATATCTCTTTGATCTTGCTTTGGAGCTTCATCAATAATTGAGGCAATTGATGTAGCTTTAGAGGGGCCCACTTTCATTGGAATCGTTTACCAAGGCTCGGAAAATGGATCTGGATGAAGAACAAATTTTCCATCCCACAAGAGCTTAATTTGTCTCCTTAGTTTTTCCATTTCAACCGTCTAGTATTCCAAATAATGATGAGAGACATATTTATCATATTCCATTTGCTGAAGTTTCTTCTAAAATGTCTCAAGCAATTTATTTGTGATCAAAGCTATTTGATCAACTTTTTGGTCAATATGATTATGACAAGCCTGAACAATTGAAAGCTTGGTGTCATTTGTCTTGAGAACATTATTCTGGGCGAAAGCATATTCTGACGACCGATCCAGGATAGCTTTAGTAGCGTTGACTTACTTTTGTTTTCCATGGTCATCATTATCTATGGGATTTGGGACCTTAGGGATATAACAGAACCAATTATAAGCATTTGTAATTTTTTTTTAATGTTGAAAATGGGACACTAGTATGAGATCTTTCCAAAAGTGGAAAGTTTGAGGATTGGAACATACAAAGGATGGAAGGACAGGTGGTGGTTTTGGTTTTTGGGAACATGGGGGATGAAGTGCTTTGGGTACTTCTAGAGAGAAGGAATTCTTTTTAACCCATTAGTGGATGGGTTTATAGCAAGGTGAGATATGGGGTGAGGGTTTCATTCTGGATGATGACTAAGGAGGTGGAGGAGGTTCACATGGTTCAGGGAGTTTCGTAGGAGGGTGTGATCAAGGTGGTCTATATGAAATCATGAATTGATATTTTCCTCCATCTTCATCAAAAGATCCAACAGTGGTCTCCATCAAGGTACCTTTGGTAAAATTGATCTTTTGACTAATTCTTTATTCTGGATGGCCCGTCGTCTTCTTCTTCATCCGGAGGATTTGTTCAAAAGGAAAACCGATAATCAAGATCCCAAAAGCAGTGTCCTATACAAGGGTCTTTATAGTAGTGAATAGGACATCCCTTTGGGTTAAAATATTCAATTATGGATTTTGAATCTAGGTGGCCATTGATAGCTGGAACGTGGGCTGCATAGGGTAGCACCATAAGAATAGTAGGAAAGATAGAAGAAATTGTTTCTTCTTTTTCCTTACAAAATTTAATGACAAATGTGCCATCTTTTTTTCTGGGTGAACTAGGACTTTGTGGATTGGATATGCCTAGAGTTCTAGTGGATATTTTCATAATTAGTTACCGACATGTCTTGGGGTAACATAATTAGCTGATCTCGAGGAATCTGTCTAAGCACATGAATACAGGAAGTTTGGTCATTATTTACCAAGATGAACAAGGCATCTTCAGAATCAGGGAAGTTGAGGTCTATGGCGTGATTTTGGACTCCATAAACCATTCGGTAATGCAAGATAGCGGCAATAAAAATTGGAGTGTAAGGTGCTCTAGTAGTCTATAGCTGAACCTTAAGGGCTGAAAGAAGTCATGGACCTAAGAGAGCCATATTGAAGTTGGGAAACAACGTAACAAACACTATTCCTGCATTGAAGGTGGTTTGAATGGTGCCAATGCAAGTATGCTAGTATTTTAAAAAACAGGTGTCTAAGAGAGCCATTTGAGCAACCACGGGTAAGCCCTTCCTTCCACGAAAGGATAAAGTAAGTCTAGTGGCACCAAAGTAAAAATGCATTTAACCCTGCTATATCCACTATCATGGAAAGTCAAAAAGGATTTTAAGGGTGACAAATTGTTATAGCTGGGTAGTTGGGATAGAATGCTGGTTAAAGGTGAGTTTCGGAAATTTTGCTATCTTCATTGAGGTAGGAGACCTTATAAAGATAGTCAATTTTTGAGACATCAGAAGTACGAAGTTCTAATGGGGGGCTAATGGAAACGGGAGCATTTATAGTGGAAGGTGTGGAAATTTCGGAGGATTCCGTCATGGTATTGAAATCTCCCTTTATGTATTGGATATTGAACTTTAAACTAAAAATGTGCTAAAAAATGCCATCACTCTGATACTAGAAAATTTGCCTATGATACAAGTTAGGGAAAACAAAAATAGAATCTGTGGCAGGTATGCTATCCTACACATACGACCATCTCTTAGCCTTAGAATAGGGACTGCCTGTTAATCATCAAATTCCTTTTCGTTTTTTTTTTTTTTTACTCATATCATAAAAATCTTAGAGTAGCATAATTCCGATGCATAAGTTCCACATTGTGACAAGTGCATAGCATACTACTAGGATTGATCAAGAATCAAATTTCCTACCTCCCCTTTCCCATGTGGAAAGGGTGGCTACTAAGGCATCCCTCAATGATTCATAGGTCATTGCTTAGCGTATTGCTTCAACTTCGACTAATTCGCAAATCTCTGTCCTAGAATTAGACAGTAGTTACCAAATCTAGTTCCCCTATCAAGTATCTTAAGTTCATAAATGGAAGGAGACTATTTGTATATAAAAAGTACATGAACTCTATAAACAAGCAATGTAACATACTTTAACATAGTAGTATTTTTTATGATTGTAGGAGGACTATTTCTATTAATCAAAATGACAACGGTGCGCTCTCATGAGTGGATGCATACAAAGAGATTGTGATAATGCGCAACAACACAAGCTAGCCTTTGGACATATGCCCTCTCATGGTCACTAGTGATTCGTTATCATCTTGAGTTTTGAGGTGGGTGTTAGAAACATTTTTTAAATGAAGAATTTTTTTATATGTGTCTAATATGTTGTAATCTTTTTATTAATTTGATTGTGTATGTAATCCACGGTCCTACACTTGAACTAGATTCCCCTTTTCCTATTTGTAAATTTTCGCCTCTAGATGTAATTTTCTTTTTGGTGAACACAAAATAGTTTTTTTTTCCTCACTCGTAATATATTATACTACCAAGATTATTGCAGTTAGAGGGTATGAAGTCATGCGTCTATCCATCCCGTTAGTTCCTAGACTACCGTTTCATCGAATCAAAATGTCAAAAAGAATAACACGTTAGCTTGCACCAAACATAAACCAATCTCCAAGCACATAAAACTTGGCATCATCCACATTAGGAAATGAAATGGAACATTCGACAAATGTTTATAACTTTACTGAATCAAATAACACTTTAATTCACCCATATCTACTTGGAAATAAAATTTTCGTCAAAGTTCGAGCACAAGAGCACAAGATAAAGGAAAAACTCAACAAAGTCCAAAAATCTCTGAATGCAAGGATTTAGATGAACAATTGCCTCGAAATTCCTAAGATGCATGACTACTTTAGGGTTTGGAACAAAACCTAACATCATGAAATTTACTAAGAAGAGAAACCATTTTTACACTTTTGGAACATATTTAGACAAATTCACACAAATTAATTAATCGAATAAGCCCACTCCCTTCATTTTCAGGTGCATCAAACCAATGATTATGTCTTGCAAACCAAATGATAGAGAAGGAAGAGAGGCAAATCCGAAGAACGAGCAGGGAATTGCATAAAAATGATGAAATGAATTAAAGGGGGAAAGAGCTAAAAGGAAAAAACCAACAGTATCTTGTATCATCAATTCAGCGAGAGAAAATCTAATTAAACTATTCCTAGAAAATCAAAAAGCTTACTCAAAATAAGACTTTTAGGGGCTTTGTATATAATTGTCATGAATCTTGAGCATCCTAATCTAATGCCTCACTATAAATTCTTCTAAATATTGAGGGATAAATTCGGGTAAGCCACACGATACGGTTTCGATTCCTTATACCACCAAATAAATATAGTTCCATGTTAGCTTGCATTTTATCTAGTCTATGAGGTTAGTGGGTCAAGTTATTCCTATAATAAACAGAATCTTGGCATTATTATTTCTTACATGTTTCCGGCCGGAGGCCGAAACAGTCGGAAGGCATATCGTAAATAATCATCTTTTTTCTTTGGTATAAGCAGCTATCTCGGAAGAATCCAAACGGTATCAAAAGAGATTATGCGTAGATAGAATGGAAAAGGGATGCCATGCCTTAACCCCCCTTTTTCCGGACACAACACAACAGTGCCAGTCAAATGCTGCATAAACTAATCCACAAGATCTTGGCTGGACTACATTTAATGACAACAATCATATGATCTTGTCTTTGCCTTCAAACCGCCTTAAAAAAAAAAAAGAATTAACGAATGTTTCAACCCTAATGCCCGCACAGTATCCTAGATATGCGATGCTTGATGGTGAGATTTCAATTTCAATAGCATTGAAGTTTAATTGGCCAAATTTAGGGCGCCCCCACTTGGCCCACTCTAGAAGAAAAGGCAAATAAAGAAAAGGCAAATGGCTAAAAATTAAATGTTAAATTATATTGGGGCATGGAATAAAGATATCTAGCTAGAATTAGTATCCAGCTATTGGGCCCACAAGTGGGTCCTGGCCACACAAAAGCAAGCCACATGGCATAGCTTGATTTTGCCGGCCCAAACATTCCTATTCCCCCCTCTCTTCAAAAACCTCTTATCCTTCGAATTCTCACTCACTCTCAACACAATTCAATTCAACTCAATTCAATTCAATTGTAATCTCTCTCCCTCTCGCCAAGCAAAGTCCCACATATCCACTGGGAGGTGGCCTCGCCACCGCCTATGGCCACCGCCTCGCCCTCCCCGGTCGATGCCCCGGCTGTCGTGAACCAACCGTTTGTCGACGACTTGGCCGATGACCTACGGAGCCTCAGCTTCAATTCCACCACGACGGCATTCGACACTGTGAAGCGCAGTCCAAGCTCGGGGTCCGAGACGACGTGGACGGCCTCGAGCGACTCCGCCTCGTTTGCCAAGCCCCATGCGCCCTCTGACGACCCGCGGTGGGACGCGATCCGGCGTGTGAGGAAGGCCCGTGACGGCTCCAAGCTCAGCCTCAGCGACATCCGGTTCATGTACCGACTCGGGAGCGGTGACATCGGGAGCGTCTACCTGGTGGAGCTGAAGGGCGGCGGCGAGTGCATGTTCGCCGCGAAGGTGATGGACAAGAAGGAGCTGGCGGGCAGGAACAAGGAAGGCCGGGCGAGGATAGAGAGGGAGATCCTGGAAATGCTGGATCACCCCTTCTTGCCCACTCTCTACGCCACGCTGGACTGTCCGAGGTGGTCTTGCCTGCTGACTGAGTTCTGCCCCGGCGGGGACCTCCACGTCCTCCGGCAACGGCAACCAGAGAGGCGGTTCAGCGAGTCGGCCGTCCGGTACGTCCAATTCCCTATACAGTTCACGTTGACATACTCTCTTTGGCCTCTCCACTAAGTCTAAACACCCAACACTATCCCCAAGAGACGAAACTACATCACGACTTTTTTCCAGTTTGAAATTGAGTTTCTCTTTCTTGGCATTATTGCGAAATAGCGTGATGAATAATCGAAGGGTAGGTCCACAAATTAATAAATTTCGTGAGGATGAGCGATGGGACATGTGGGGAGCCGATCGGTTTTTGTCGGGCTCGGAACACGGGAACGGATTTTTATTACGGGCATGAGCCAACAACGTATTCAGTCGTGTCTGTCGTGCACTGTGCATCATGATAAATGCTCCACCCATCCGATAAAAGCACGTCCCAAGGTCAGCTTCCTCTTCTTCTGCAATGATCACTGCTCTATTACCAGTTCCGGGCGAATCTTTCGGACAGAATTATCTTTATGCTAGTACCAAGCTTTTGCCCCCTAAAGTTTTGCTTTTAAAAGAGAGGTTTTCCTTTTATCGAAAGAAAGGAATTTTCCATATTTGATGTATTTAAAAATACCAAGTTCGAAATGTCATGGATTTACCAAGATCCTGGAAAGATTTTTTTTAGTGTTTTAAGGGAATTGTGTTGAGGGTTTTGTTCATGTGCCCCTCCTAGGGCACTCTTTAACCATGCTTATTATGGAACTTTTAATATTTAATGCATTAATTTATACATTACACGAGGAACACCGTGAATTAGAATTGATAAAATCCTTTCGTTAATCACATACCATAAATGACGAAGTACGAATGATTCGCACTTCACTGTCTTTACCAAAACAAAATTATTTTTTCAATCAAGATCTTATAGTATTTCAATTAGATGAGCGGAAAAATGGGGTGACTTGTAAAATGACTTAAATGTCTCTCAAGAAAACCAAGACACCGCACGTTCAATAATTGATCTACTTAAGCTTTGATCTGGCAAAATAAGTAAGCTTAACCTTTGATATTAGAAGAAAAGAAATTTCCCTTCTAAGGAGCTTTTTCAAACCTCCCAAAAAGAGAAAATTTGTGCATTAGCATTAGGAAGATTTGAAGTTTATTTTTTTTATTTTTTGGGTGGTTGGATTGTGCGAGGCCCACTCAAATCATCAAATATTACAGATTTGAATTATTAATTATGCCATGCACCGACTTTGCATTGCGTGGAAAAACACATGAAGACAAAACATTAGTACCCTTTGCTCTTAACCCCCTCTCCCTCCTTCTCTCTCTCTCTCTCTCTCTAGACAGTACAATACATATAAATATTATTCTAGTTCGACTACAGTCTCGTGATCGAACTCTGATTTCTTTATTAGTCCTTATAAAGTTGGAAATTTCTCTTTTGTCACGTCCCTAGAGTATCCCACTTTTTCCACTTTTTATTTTTACTGTTGGTGGGAGCATGATTGCGGGGATTCTTCTTACATCATTCCCCTCCTTTCTCCTCTCAAATCGACACGCCATAAATAAAGCAAAACGTAATCGAACGGGCCCCGCGATTCAAATCTCCCCCTGGCCTGCTCGAACGCCATGATGTACCCCCATGGACCACCTCCGTTCCGTGATTAATTGTCCTTGTGCTCGTTCTCTCCTCTTGATTGAGCTTCTCTAACATGGCAGACATCTTTTGTAATTTGTAGTCCTAGAATTACGTACTCCCTTGTCTCGGCAGCATGCTCTTAGTACAAATTATTTATGGTTTTGATGGTCAATTTTAGAGTTTCTAATTCGTTCTTAATTGGATAGGTTTTATGCGTCGGAAGTGGTGGTTGCACTGGAGTACCTACACATGATGGGGATCATCTACCGCGACCTCAAACCAGAAAACGTCCTTGTCCGGTGCGACGGCCACATAATGCTCACGGACTTCGACCTTTCACTCAAGAGCGACAACCCTGCGTCGACGACGGCTCAGCTCGTCTCCGATCAGGGCCCGCAGGCTGCAGACCCTGCCGGGGACAACCCAGCCGAGCCCCCTCCGTTTGCCAACTCGTCATGCATCATCCCCAATTGCATAGTCCCCGCCGTGCCGTGCTTCCACCCAAAGCGCCGGCGCAAGAAGAAGCCTAGTGCCCGGGGAACCCTTGAGATCGTGGCCGAGCCGATCGACATCCGGTCGATGTCCTTTGTCGGGACGCACGAGTACCTGGCGCCTGAGATCGTGCTGGGGGAGGGGCACGGCAACGCGGTGGACTGGTGGACGCTGGGGGTCTTCATCTTCGAGATGTTCTACGGGGTGACGCCCTTCAAGGGGATCGACAACGAGCTGACCCTGGCCAACATCGTGGCCCGGGCCCTCGAGTTCCCCAAGGAGCCATCGGTCCCGGGGCCGGCGAAGGACCTGATGGCGCAGCTCCTGATCAAGGACCCGGGGAGGCGGATGGGGTCCACGATGGGGGCCCCGGCCATCAAGCACCATCACTTCTTTGCTGGGGTCAATTGGGCATTGCTAAGATGTACAAAGCCACCCTACTCTCCAAGGCCGATTGATTACAAGGACTTGGTGCAAGCGGATAGCAGGGCTGATAATTCGGTAGAGTACTACTAGGGAAAATCAAACTAAACGAGGATGTAATCGAGCAAAATCCTAGGCTTGTTTTTCTCATATACTTTCACCGCTCATTCGATGCACCACGAGTCAAATCACATTGGGCTACAAGCATGCCTCGGATGCCAATCCTGACTGGAGGAAAGTCGGGAGACCCACTGCCCTTCTTATCTCCGTTCCTAGTCTTGTCCACGTCCCTCTAAAAGAAACTTTCTAGGACAGGTGGGGGCTTCAATCTTTAGGACTCTCGATAATGTCAATCAACTTGGGATGATGACGCAAGAACGTGTTGTTTGCAAGGTTGACGGGGAAAATAGTCCAAAAAAATCATAGAATTATTGTACCATAGTTAATTTAGTCTTAAATTTTTTAATTATGTCAATTTAATCCTAAATCTTTCAATAATTTGCCGATTTAATCCTAAACATTTCAATTGTATCAATTTTGTCCTAAATTTTTTAATAATTTGTCAATGTAATTATAAACCTTTTGACAATTTGTCAATATATTCATTTCAGCCAATTATTGAAATAATAAGTTTTTGACTAAATTTACAATACTTCAAAAGTCATAGGACGGAATTGACATAATTGAAAGATTTATGGATAAATTGATAAATCGTCAAAAAATTTATGAATAATTTGGCACAATTAAAATGTTTAGAATTAAGTTGGCCACCATACAACGTGTTTAGAATTTTTTGGATAATTATTCTCATGGTGAATCGAAGTTTTGATACTAAATCAAAGATAGCTCATCCTTTACGGAGGAGACTTGCATTGACAAAACAAAGCATGAGAAAGAGAACGTGCATCTCGTGGTACTAAAGAGAAAAATTAGATGTCTAAAATGTCATATGGTGCATATATTAGAGAACGTGTTATACATTTCAATGAGCATATTTGGGTTATTCTCTGTTTTATTTTTATTTTTTATGTTTATACTATAAATGTATATAAACATATGTATAAACACCCAAGCGCGCACGGGGGACCCGATAAAAAATTGCGAAGTCGGGAAAATAATTAAGTTTAAGCATTAATAAATGCGAAACATGTTAACGATCCACTGTTGGCAATGGTATTTTTCCAGATAAAAAGGAAGCACTGTGTGAACATTCTTATTCTGAAATTATATTAAGGACATTTTCGATATGCATTCTTGGTAAGATATTATGCGATTTTTTTTTTTATAAATAAATTTTAGTATTGCATATTGGCTAAGTAGCACTGATATCGACACAAGACACGCAACACAACATGATGTTCTTTATTATTTCTTTAATTTTAATTTTTTCATATTTATATTATGACCCCTTATTTATTGAAAATATTTAAAATTGACTCTATGTATGTTGGAATTGCATGTCGAAATTCTAGACTCGCGTGTCAAAGCACGTTGGGAGAATTGAGCATGTGTCAAAACGTGTCGGACATGTATTAAAGTGTCGAACACGATACGAAAGTTTTCGAAAATGGTCAGTACTCTCTAACATCTTGCCACAGTATCAAATAATTTGCTTTGTGATACATTGTCATGGACAATGAGATACCCATATCCTCTTGCCAAAATAAAAAGGTAGACATTTAATAATTACCAAAAATATTAGAGAGAATTTGCATTAAAAAAACTAAAATATATGAAATTGGGAAATGATCTTAGAGAAATCGCCACTAATTCCCTATAAATGGAGAGAAGCTTATAGAGAAGAGAGAAGATTCCATTTCCCACGCCAGACCGATGGCGAAAAAGTGAAGATTATGACAAATGGAGGAAAGCTATCAAGAAGGGGAATTCGCATTCTTATTTTATGTTCTCATATTTTGATTTAGCAAATATCGCAATTTTATATAACATATTGAACTTGATTGATATAATTAATTGCTTTGTGTAATCTTATGGATATTTTCACTCTAGCAAATTTTAATCTCAACGTCAATATTTTGAATAACACAACAAATACAGTTTTAGACCCAGGCAATGAACCGACGTTACGCTAGCTATAGAAAAGAGGATGTACAAGACTGATTCATAAAAGGACCTTATTAGTGTGGTTTGTCAACCAACCCTAAAAATGGAATGCATTGAGGGAATGTGGGGGAGAGGGAGGAACCACTCCTTACTTTTTCGTTCCCCATTCTTACAATTTTGCACTTAAATCGAAATGATTATTTAGGCAAAAGAGATGATCTGCATCATGGAAGCACATGGCCTCTCCTTTCAGATCAGACTGCAATGATCAATCTTGTTGCCTTGTGGGATCAGCATCTCAAAAATGTTCAAACCCAACTTCATCATCCCGTTGATTTAGTTCATGATCTATGCCGCTTCTAGCTTGAATAAACATGCAATGATTCAGTACCCTCTCGAGAATCCCTAGCCATCCATGCTCTGGAGACATTCTTAGATATCAGAAGGAGAATTAAAAAGGGTTTGGCCTTTTCTTGGACCATTTGCCCACAGTAAACAGACCATCTTCTCTTTTACATCATGTATCCATCATTCCATTCAGCAGCAGCAGTAACAACAAACCAAGCCATCTTTTGTTTTTCCTTCTCTACGTAAACCATCAAGGCAAAAAAAAAAAAAAAAAAAGCATTTTCTTATTCTCTCTTCAGGAGCTTTACCTTTCATCATGCAATGCAAAACTGATTTTTTTTTTTTTTTTTTTTTATTTATTTGAAGTTGCAGGGTTGAAGATTTGAAGGCAGATAATTGAAGTAGTAACACATGGAAATAGAGGACAATGACCTATCCATGCCAAAAAAGATGCTTTGTCTTCATGAATGCTCGCAGATAGATTGCCGCAAGACAAAGCAAGATAAATGGTACTTGCAACTGGTCATCCCTTGCTTTACTTTCGGTCAAGGCTCTCTTCCCCCGAATGATTGTGAAGTGATCCATCAATTTTGATCATCTATGGAGACATGATTTGCTTAAACCCGTTTCCAAATTCCATATAAATCAAGAGAATAGTCTTTTAAGCTTCATGACCTACTGCTATGGCCACAAACTTATTTTTGAGGAGCAGCTAAATTTCCATGTCCACCCAACAAACGATTTCAGCCAAATGGAAAATAATCACTAGCACATACTAACTAGTCAATCGTAAAACAATTCATTGGTCATACTTTAGTAAAACCCGTCGAACACCACAAGTGCCATCCATGCTTAAGGCGCACATAATCACAAGGAGTTATTTTCTGAATTAACATTCAAGCAGATACCATACTTAATAACCGAGCTAATGTGAACTAGAGTGTAAGCTCACTCAGATAGAGCATATTTATAAATCTCTAGCACCATTAAAGCGAATGGAGCGAAGAGATTAGGCAGTGGCCACTGCTTCAGCGGGCTTCACCTCTTCGGCGGGCTTCACATCTTCGGCAGGCTTCACATCTTCGGCTGGCTTTACATCTTCGGCAGGCTTCACATCTTCGGCTGGCTTTACATCTTCGGTGGGCTTCACTTCGGGTTGGGCTGGGGCTTCCGCTTCCCAGAAAGCAGTTTGTTTTCCGGACTTTGAGACGGTTTGCAGGACAGCATCGGGCTGCAGATTGCCCTTGACTGTCACCTTCTGTTCCTTGAGATCGATGTCAAATGATTCCACACCTAAATTTGCAATGTTTGGCGGTTCCAGTGTCAGAGTAGGTAATACCGATCAATTTTACCACCACATTATTTTCAGCAAGTGAAGATTCCTAGCATACAGATGTAAGAACGAAGAGAGAAAAAGGAAAATTAAGAATGCTATCAACGATGTCATATTTATCATGTTTCTGCAGTCTAATTGTTCTTCAAAACCATTTTGAAAAATATGGGCAAATCCAACTGATATATCTCTCTTAAGCACAATTCGACGAGAACTCCTAATTTTATCAAACAAAATTAATCAACCCGGATCCTTTTGAACAACATATTGTAATAGGAAAGCCTTATATCTGGCAAAGCAGGGGACATGCAAAGAAATTTGGAAAAAAAATATGTTGCCGAGCCAGAAAGTAAACAATTTTGTGACTGCCAACAATTGGGAGATTCCACATTCTTTATTTGTTGCTTTTGACAACCAAGCGCTAGTTGGAGGAAAAGCAAATTCTAAGGTATTTTAATAATGCTTGTGAAAAGTAGACTTGAAGAACAAGCTTCACATTCCATTGAAGTGATACAGTGCAAAACAACCATAATGTCCTGCTTATGTGACTAAATAAGGACAGATGGTCAAGCAGTAAACGGGAAACAAACAGAGCATGCACGATTAGCAAACCTTCCGTTTTTTCCAGCACCCTTCTGACAGCTCCAGCGCAGCCTTGACATGACATACGGACCTTGAGAACAACAGTCTGTGGGAGTAAAACAGAGTATCAGAAACCAAAAATGAGGAAAACAATAAAATGATTTCCTTTTACCTATAAGAACTCCTAATGTAAAGAGGGAGAATTCGAGAATAAAAAAATCCAGATGTAAGGAAAGAAAAGATCAGTACAGACTTTGGAATTCACAAACACCAACTGAACTTATGCGCTCAGATTCTTCACATGGGTCACTCAAAAGTCAGTACTTTTTAATTTTGAACAACCAAGCACAACCAGATCGACATTCATATTAGTGTAATCAGCTAAGCTCCTCCATGAAGCCTCAGTAGAAGATAGATTATCCCTAAAATTAGCTTTTTAAGAAGCATTCCTGTTTGTTCAGGAATGACATTGTTTTTGGGAATGACACTCCTGCTTCATTGTTGCCTCGGCAGGATTCAAATTCATGACAAAATAGTTGCATCTGTTGGGATACTTACAAGTACTTCCATCTCTTAGTAATCTAAATGATCTTAAAATTTTGGTGGATAGATAATTCATGTCAAAATAGTTTGCATATGTTGGGATACTTATAAGTACTTCCATCTCTTAGTAATCTAAATGATCTTAGAGTTTCGTTGGATATACAACCCAAAGAAAGGTCTTTAAATGGCATTTCACGGAGAAGTTGAGTGACTCGAGTCTTAAAATTCGACCTCCACACTGGTATGAGAATTTAACCAAAGGTGAAATGTCACAACCGCCTCTCTGGAAGCACAGAACGGACGACAACCCTACAGATCAAGGGAACAGGTCTCTCACGTCTCAATTTCCACTTTTTCTGTCAGACAAAAGGAGATGGGGATAATGCTGGGATTCAACACTTCTGCAGCCCACCCAACAGGATTTTAACAAGCTAGGAAAAATTTGAAGACTTCGCCATGTTCATTCAATTACAGAACACAAAACACATCCTCAGTTACTCAAGCATAGACTCATTTCACAATCATTCCAATTTTTAAATAACCGACGTTCAGGATTAAACATCACGAGATAACCTCTCAATGCTTTCAGAATACCTTTACAGCCATCCAAATCACACAGACTCATCTAAAAAATTCAGTCCAATTTCAACCAGTCTAGGTGCATATGCATCATCACCAAAACAAGCAATCAAAAAGTGCAAGCGCCTACAAAGAAGACATTTTGACTTCTCAGTCACAAAAGAAAGCATGCCTCAGGCACACACACACACCCCCAAAAAAGCAAAAAAAAAATGCTTTCCTCCGAAAAAAAACTCTTCTTTGGGCAACGCGAATTGACTCATTTACATACAGAACAGGAAAAAGCGATCCAACCCAACTCCCAAAAACAAGAACGCCAACGATGATCGAAACATTCGTCAACTGATTGCAGACATGAGATGATACCTGAGCCATGGTTCTGAGCCTGAAGAACGAAAGATGAACCAGAGACAAAGGGAGATTCGCTCGTTGAAGTTATGCTTCTTTTTTTTCTGTGGCGTTCGAGTGCTGGAATTGTTGGGGTGCGGTGGTGGTCCTTATAAAGGGATCGATGGGGGGAGAAAAGGGTGGTCGGTATGGAAGGTCGGGTGTGGGGTAACGGTTCAAGCCCCATGCCCACCACCATCATATTGACCCGTCGATTCAGTTTTCGTAACGTTTCAAGCACCCTCTCCTAACCTGATCTTGATTGGCAAATGGACAAGTGCGATTCCAATTATCAGGGGCAATTTGTGGGATCCGTGTCAGTGTCACATTCATGATTCGCCTTTCGATTCGTGTCGTATGCTCACTTGAAATTCCTTATCCAGGCCGAATCATAATATTAAAATCATAATTTTTTCCATGACATGAGTGGACATAGGGCGCTTGAGTGGGTCTCAGCGGGTTGGTCCGACCAAAGGGACTGTGCGAGCCGCAAATGTCATGATCAGATATATATGCCTTAAGATTCATCATATATGACATATATTTGTAAATACTCAGATATGCACATTAAATGTGACACATAAGCATGTGCGAATAAAAAAAAGAAGAAGCATTATGAGAAATATCATTTCGTTCTCATTTATTACGAAATATACGCAATATCCAAAAGAGGCCACACGAAATCCAATAATGCAATTCGAATCGAATTCATGATAAGATTAGTGGGGAAGAAGATCCGACCTTTGGAACTCTGCCTAAGATTTGGGGCGGTACGAGAACATCGTCAAGTTAGAGGCGGCAGTAGTACAAGGCCTCTCAATTTGCAGTACCGAAGTACGGGGAGGGTTGCCTGTAACCGCCCGTGGGAGTACCGACCGGCATCTTTGTCCTAACTTCCGTGTAGGTTAGGTTAGGTTGGCGAACCCGCTTTCCTACTTTCTCTCTTTTTGCCTTTATTTCCGAATCTGATTTTAGATGCGGTGGAGAGTGGGTGACCTGATATATAGACCATGCCCAAAAAGTACTATGTCCTGGCTTGGGATGTTATGGAATGGGTGGCGTGGCCACTACATTTTTTAATAGGAAAAAAACATTAAAAATTTCAAACTTTACTAACACATTTATTTCGATTTTTTATATAGAAAATTCTAAATTTGCATCGTGTGATATATTTATCCAAAACTTTTTTCTATGATACCAAAACATTTAAAATTATACTTGTATAATATATTTATCACAAACTTTTCTTTTATGACATTAAAAACTATAAAAAAATTTCTAGCGACCCCAAATTTTTGGGGCAAATATATTACATGTATTGAAATTTGGGATTTTTGGTGTCATATTGTACAATTTTAGGATAAATATGTTACAATTAGCAAAAATTGTGGTTTTTGATAGATTTTACCAGCTTAAATTTGAGATTTTGACCAAATTTTGACCAGAAGTCAATCTCGCCAAAAATTCCCTCAAATGGTACACAATGGGTTCGTGCTCCGTGAAGACTTTCTAATGACACCAATTTGACCAACTAGGTTGCATGATAGGGACAGTTCGTGACCGTTCGATCCCGATGCGATTGGGCAAATCGGGATTTCACGAGTTGGGCGATGAGATCACATTGATTTAGTGAAGAGATTTCCAGTGCTTTGAGAATCACTTAAATTGGAGTTCTCTTGAGGGAGAGTATTCGACACTTCCATCTCGGCTGTCCATTTCTAGAAATTTTGGGTCGCGAGCTCCCTTGGGTTCAAAAGTCAAGGTCAATCAAATGCTAGATGAGAGAGAGAGAGAGAGAGAGAGAGAGAGAGAGAAACTGACGGTCAAAATTGGATCGAGAGTCAAAGGTAGAGCCAATAGATATCCAAAGAACAAATGAAAAACGGCGTCGCGCAGAGCAAGGTTGGCTTTGCCTCTCGCTATCAAGCCGTTGGAAAGAGAGTTTTCCGAGCTCGTCCGGATGCCATTGAAGTAGCAATAAAATTCTATTAGGAAGTAGGTCGTCATTCTGTCAAAACTAACTTATAAAATAGCCATGATTTGCTAAAATTAAGGTTGCGCATAATTACCTTTATTTTTTTGTTTAAGGGAATAGGTTTGTAACGAAAATTCGTTAATTAACACAATTTCACTTTTTATTTATAAAACAAATTTTTAGTCATAAGTTTGAAATAGAAATGAGAGTAAAAATTTTATACTTTTATTTTTGAAATATAAATGAGAAATAAAAACTTTTATCACCACTCGCCCTTGCTACTAGCTAGCCGCCCCCAACTACTAGTCGATAGTCGCTGGCCAACTGCTGCCGCTACTCGAAAGGGAGAAATTTCACTCCTAGAATAAAAATTTTGTTTTGTTTAAAACGTGTATTTTGCGCAAAAACTCGTCGGGGAAATAATATAAATTGATTTTTGAAATATAATGGTTATCATTTGTAGCCTAGATCGTTTTCACAGTTGAAATTAGTGTAGTTATTATTTGCATTATTGAAGTGTTGTTGTTATACTGCTGAATTGAAATTTGAAGTTTAGGGGTTGAGGAGAATATGTTGAAGCGCCTGCATCTATAGAAAACCCTTTAAAATAAGCCAACTTTAGGTTCATTCGCCGAGGGTTAGGCCAACTGAAGAGGTGGAGACCACCAAGGACCGTCAGTTAATGAACCGTGCTCAGTGCATATAATTATTCTTTTATAATCATTTTGAACTATTATAGAATTTATTGAAAGATGGTTTTTAAGAATTTGCAATTCATGCATTGAATGTTGCCCTTGAAATGATGATTCCCAGTGAATGTCAAAAGTATGAAATAGCTCATCACTTAACAAAAATGTTAGTATTTGAATTATGGATGATCGATTCCCGAGCAGTCTAATTCTTACCAAGAAATCGAGAATTAGACCATTTGGTCTCGGAACGGATCCAGTTTGGTTTTTAGATGGGCCCAAAGAACCAGTGCTTTTCACTTTTTTCTCTCTTTGTTAAATTTGGGAGCTCATTGCTTTACCCTGCGACCATGAAACTTTTTCTTCAATTATGTATGGTCTATGAATTATTGTTGCGTTTCTTTTCTGGATTGTTGATAGAAGGTGCTAGTTGACGCAATACATTGTGAAGGGCCAAGCATTTGGGAAGGAACAAGGATTAGGGCTTTTAGTTTTTTCAGATTTGTAATAAATTATAAAAAAAAAGGTCGATCTACTCTAGGTAGTCCAGGTGGGCAATTTCACACACAGAACTAGAAATGGAATCGAAGATTATTGGCTTCAAAAACTTAGAATCAAGAATCAGACCGGTACAATTGGGAATTGTCTAGAACCAGCCAATTCGATTAGTCTGGATGGTATCTTTTGCTCACCCTTAATTTGAATTAAGCATGCCATGATTATGAACGTCAATGGTACAATTACGCAACATGCATTAATAAACATGTCAGATGCATGAAAATATACGTTTTTTCTGCAATCACCATGCTCCACGAACTTGCATGCTACTATGACCTCAAACGCTGCTCTGAAGCTATACGCTGACTTCGAATCATCCGCTATCGTGGTAAAGTTCCATGAAATTGAACGTGGGTTGGCGACGTTTGCATGTCGATACCGACCGTACGCTGATACGATGAGACCGAATGCTGTCTTAGAGCGATTAGATTCGTCCCCGCTAGTTAATAGCACACGTTTCGCATGCACGAGGCGTACTTATTCGGCATCGGATTCACGCCGATTTGACCTTGTTGGGATCGGATTCGTCCCCATTGGTTGTTTCGTATACGCACACATGAAGTACATTTGATTTCGCATTGAATCCTTTCCCCTGCATAATCAATCTCAAACTTAGATATTTGGTTTTTCGCAGGCGAATCGACCTCTGAGTAATTAGTTGACATCCCCCAGATCACCTAGAGTATTAGGTTCCCAATTGACCTAAGAAAAGAGTGATGGTGATTCCTAAAACAATTTTATGTTTGAATTATAATAACGCCGGATGTAGGACCACTTTAGATATTTCATTATTTTATGAACTTGACCGACATGAGACGGATCGGGTCTTAATATGAAAATGAAAATTACCCCCTTGAATTTGTCCCTTCCCCCAAATTCTACAAGTCTAAATACTTGATTGAACGAATCACCGGCAATGAACATTTTTATGGGAGCAATCGAATCATAAAGTTTTTCAAAAATTTTAAATCTAACTCTTTTAAAGATATAAAAGGAAAAGATGAAAGTTCCCATTCAAGATAGTGCCAAGATAGTGCCACACGCATTCTCACATGGCACCATCATGCATGCCCCACGGCCGTGGGTGCCCGTGTCATGTCAAAAATTTGCCAACTCGATTGCAACACCCGGAAAAAGAAATTGAACTTCTACCGCATATTTTAAAAGTTTTAAGACTAAACTGTGAGTATTCCGTATATACACTAATTTAAAGCTCTTAAGGCATACTTATCTTAAAGTTTTAATATTGCGAACTTTGAGAAAATCATGAGCAGCTGTTGCACCCCTGCATTATTTTTTACTTGAAAGAAGAATTAAAATCACAATTTAAGGATACGTTTGTTTCAATATAATTCAAGAGTTGAAAAATATTTTCTGAAAAATGATTTGTTATATCGCTTAAAAAAATAAATCAATGGAAAAAATTTTCATCACCAACAACAATTCATACTAAACTACTTTTGTAAATGATGAAAATATATTTCACTTATTATTTTTTAGAAGCGATGCAAGTTATTATTTTTCGAAAAAATAATTTTCAAATATTGAGTTTTCTGTGAAATATATGCATTCTAAGAAATCATCCTCAGTACTTCAAACGAGGAAATCAAATTTCCCCTTTGGAATTTGAACAGGTTCATCAGTTACATAGGAATGCATGATAATATGGTTTTTGGGGAATCCTTGGTTTACCACAAACTCCCTAGATCCTATCACATCAGAAGACACCGTCCAAGCAACCAAAAGAATTGCCAACATGTCCGAACAACCACACCAAATCTCACATCCGCATGCTAAAAGTCAACGGAACAAAACAGGGGGATTCGGTGTGAATGCCATCAGCTTACGCTGATCCTCTCTGCCTGCACTTTTACCTTCAATTCCTTTTTCCATATCATATGATCTTAAATTGATTACATTTGATTTTCCCTTCAGCTGGCTCAACACCTGTCATCAACATCTGTTTCGCCAGTTCTATTGACAACTTTCTCCGTCTAACATGGCGACGGATTCTAAGCCGTCTCGAGTCTCGTGTGCTTGTCTTCGAGCGAAATGAATCTTTTTGGCGTGCTTGTACAGCACTGGTCTTCCCATAAGATTATGCAGATGGAATTGATCTAGTTCACAGTTGCACTGACAAGTAAGTCTTTGGACTGTTATTCTTGACAATGACTGATTCTTGAATCTTTATGTATCCATCGCAGCACAATATAACTAGAACTGAACTGAAAAAGACTGATTTGACTTCATCTGATGGCCTTCAAGATATAGGTATAATTTAGTAGCGAGCTGGACTGCCGATTGTTATAATTAATGCAATAATGAGGAAATACGATATCGATACATTTAATAAAGTGAAATTTCATAGCAAGATCTCCTACGGGCAAATGCTGGAGAAGTGACCTTGAGCTACTTATGTAAGATTCAGCTCCCAAACTCTCCCACATTTACAACTGTGTCAGATGCAGCACCTTGAAAACAGTGTCACTTCTCCAAGAACCTATCCGAGGTACATGCAACAGCGACACCAACGGTGAAATTTCACAACTATGTGAAAAGTTAGATGCTTTGTTGTTTATCCAGTACTGCTGCAAAGCAATGGTGCTTCCTGGTCTTCTATGTTGTCCTGATCTGAGTTCTGGCTTGACCAATCTTCTGGTTTAAGCAGACAAGCGAACACGAAAGACAGAACCTGAACATGTAAATTGTTTTGAGAAATAATGTAATCAAAACTCTATTGCTGGGTGAAAAACTGGGGCATCATAAGAGTTTTTTTTTTTGTATTTTTTCCCCTCACCATGCATACAGAGGCACATACAATACTAAAGCCCTTGCAGTTGAAGGGGGCATTATCTGAAAGGAACCAAGCTGAGAAAATACAATGTATAAAGATTAGCATGGTCAATTAGAGAAAATACGGTTTCAAAATGCCAAATGAAAATAAAAGCAGGCAACTCACCGGTCAAGGGACTCATGGCAAGGGGAGATAAAAAACTGGCTATTGCTTGTATACCAGCTATGAATCCTTGCGCCTTTCCCTGCAGGCCAATCGAAACCGGCATCTTTTAATCACTTGTGATGAGTTCAAAGGGGTAAGGCCTTCATGACGCTACACAGCGACAATTCTTGCACAAAGCCCACATAATATGAAACTTTAGACTGAACAAATCAAGAAAAACGCATGACTGGTAGGGGACTACACCGTCACGCTTCAGATGTTTAGATGCACCTTTTATTCTCCAAACATTGCTTGAGCGCCATTAGTAGAAAAGGGATTCAAGAAAATCAGATTTTATAGAATGCTTGGACATAGATTGAGTGTGAAGGTTGTGATGATGTCTTAACTTCTATAACCTGACTAATATTTTCCATCCCTTCTAGTCGGATTGACTTGCTTAATCAATTATATCAGGCAATTTTCAACCTCATTGCTATTCATGCTACTTCAGTTAGTGAAGCTTTTTAGGGAGCATTGTCTTTTAAATCGTCTGATCTTTCTGGAGCTAGTAGTGGGCTTCTTGCCAGCTCTCTCCATGAAATGCAAGTGACGCTAAGTAGATCACATAATCATGCAAACTTTAAAGCACATTCTTATGCCTGAAACTTTTTTAGAAACTTTATTTTAGCCCCCACATGTCAAATTTCAATAGTCTCATCCTCTAACATTTGTTGTTATGTCCAGTTTCTGAATTGTCCAAGGGCTTTCATAGATGTTTCTTGTTTCGAATAAGATGACCAACACAAAGCATTCTTGTCATCCTACCTAGTCGTTCCACACCACAAAATGTCATTTATCAAGAATCCACTCACAAGCTGCACTGAAGAAAAAATTAACTCTCGATGCATGGTATTTTCAAGTGAGAAAAAGTCCAACAAGATCAGATGACTTTAGACTGATTTCATCATATAACATCCATGACATGACAACATTGACAGTTTGGCCTACAGCATATGACCTGTGTGTAACTTGTTTTCATAAGGAGTATTAAAGAACAATGACTTAAGAAGGACAGGACAAGTCCTTCATAGTAAAGTGCCAGGCAAGTAGATTATTCATCCAAAATTATTTTAATGTCTCTCGACATAACTTTTGAGCAAAGCTATAAAAAGAATGTATCAACTAACTGAGCTGTTTAAGCTTGTATTTCAGTTCACAAAATAAGTTAAAGTTCTGCATGTATAAGAATGAACTAATGTCGCTGTCCTCAGCACTGATTATTTAGCATTGAATTGTGAACATTCCAGCAATCCATAGGAACCTCCAAATTTGACACCAAGAAATGTTTCCATTGTCAATCATAGCAAGCCCAAACCAGTTTACCTATGACCCTCCCATAGCAATGACAAACTCCTTTGTTTATGCTAACACATGCATATCTGAATCTTTGGTTTGTATTCTCAGAAACAGATGTCATAGAAGGATCAAAGTCAACATCCTTGGGTTGCAGAGTTTGGCCGTTCTACAAGTTCATCATGCACGGTGCATTGAAACAGAATAGATAACAGAATATCTATGCTAACCTGATCGGCCGAGCTTGATGCTTTTGAAATTATGGCATAGGTCTTCACATTCAGATGTAAAAGTTGTTAAACATCACCAATTACCAGAGCAACAAAAAGGACAACACATTAGAATGAAAGCCACTCTCTCACGGGAGGAAATGATGAGGATAGTTACTTACAGCGGGATCAACAAGGGCATAAATAACTCCGAAAGAGGCACTTAAGTATGCCACCTGCAATATGCATTGCCACAGTTATTACATTATGAAGCCTAGAGAATCACCAGAACTCATGACTTTGGACTTAAATGAATAGAAAACTGAAGTTCCTTCATTCTCACTCAATCACCCATAAAGGGTGTCCTTTTTTCTTTTTTTATATTTTCCTTGGGGTTTCCAAAGTCGTCCTCCTTGATTTTCATGCTATTAGCAACTTCTTAGAACCGAAAGAAGGAGAAGAGTTTGAAGAGTTACTCCAACAATATCCTCTTCTCCTGAAGAAGCCATTAGCATTTCACATTTGCTGAAAAACAACTAGAGTTAGGCAATGAGCCTCATTTATATCTTTTATCCTGTCATGGTTGTTGAAGGTCTTGCTGCTTTGCTTGCTGTATGTGTATTAGTGTCCCTTCCCCTATGTCATTAGTAAAATCTTCACGAGAAATTATTTCTGGAATCTCTACTGACCATGCTGCATAATAACACGCTAGAGTATATCTATTGCTTCAATAGGCATGAGATTGTTCTTTTTCTGTGACAGAACTGAAGATCCATTCTGGGTAAATAGAGATACATACCCATGATGCCCAAGCCAAGCCATAGAACAATGCCTGTGAAGGAAAAGGAAATTCCCATTATTATCCATCCACCATAATTGTTGACTGCAGGGAACTGTAGCCATCTGAGGAAGTACAACTTACATAAGCAATCGACGCAAGTAAGCCTATGCAGAGTATTACTTTTTCTCCAAGCAGAGGATTTACAAGAGGGAGAACCAAAATCTGCAAAATGAAGGACATAAACGAAACAGAAGATTGATTAGGAGGTGATTTTGTACCAAATAATCAGCAAAGCGTTGGTCAAACAATGAAATGGTAAATGAATGATATGGGATGTGATTCTGCAAAAGACACATTCAAACTAATGCTTATTGAGACCAAAGAATTGCAGGACCTCTAACATGCATCTTAAGTTTTGCTTTGATTGACACATGGCACAAATGCATTGTTCAAGGAATGCACCATATGAATATCTCTCTCTCTCCACCCTGCATGTGTGGGTAGGGATGATTTTTACATTCCAATTTCCAACTTTCATCTCTAACTCTTTAATCAGTCTTCCTACTGAAATGTGAAAAAACAATCCTGTGCGTCCACCCACCAAAATAACTTGTGATCATTTGCTGGCTATGTGTGACGCCATCCATTTCTGATATATCAGAACCTTACCAGTACTCTCCTTTTTCACTTTACTTCGCTGGACTTACATTATTACGTAGCATAATCTGTCATACTAATTACCCATAGCATGAAGAGGGAAGAAAGAAAGAACAGCGACATAAAGATGCCTAGTGCTCAGTTTGTATTAATTAATATCAAATGAAAATATAACAACTTGCATAGAAAACATACACAGTCTACTGATGACAGACCTGCGAAACTATTGAACCAGCTTCCACCACAATTAGAATCTCTGAATATTGGTTCTTAGTAAATCCAAAAGCTGCCTCCAGATAGTACTGAAAAGGTAGTTTTGTAAGTGCCAAGCATCTATGACTTTGAAAAACAGGAACACAGACAGACTGGATACCACTAATTCCATCACCAAAGTCCCACCGGGCTAATTGATATTTCCAACAAAGTACAGAACTCCAGGCTCTGCCTCTCTCTTTAATTAGTTCATACCATATGGTCTTTGCAGCACTATCAATAAATTATATCAAGAGATTTGGGAAGCAGGAGTACCATTTTGCAACCTCATATTAAAAAGTAATATGAGGTGACAAGCATCAAGAAGATTATATCGATGTGATGATATAAGGATTTCCACATATTCAAGTTCTAATTTATAATGTCACACTTTCCACAAATTCAAATGTGCTGGAAACCCCTGTTTAATCGTCTTGAAACTCCTGGTCTTCACGGAAGATTGAATTCGCCTATAATCATGTCATGAGTGTACTTCTGAGGAACCGGCAGTAGAGGCAACAAAGTTTCAGAGAAATATTAATATACCAGTAGTGGCTAGAGAAAAGCAGTACCAGTAATACGTTGCTGATGCCCGTCATTCCCAACTGGTAGAAGAAGGAAACAATGGAGATACCCCTGAGTGTTTGACTGGAGTCACAAGGAAGTCATTAGGTAGATAAATACAAGATAAACAGGATCCTATTCTTATGTAAATGCGCATGATGTAAAAGCATTGAAGTCCTTCCGAGATGCAATTTACAAGACCGCAAGAATAAGCAAACATAAATACCTTCTTATAACTATTATTGCAGCATCTCTCATTGACCTGTACCGTTTGGACACACCCCTAAAAATCCTAGTCGACCATGTTGACTCTTGGTCTTGCCTTGGGCCATAATTAACTGTCTCACGCAGAAAGAAGTAGATATATATCGGGCAACAGAGCAAGAGAGCTATTGAAACCTGTAAGTAGAAATTTCATTAGCAAGAGGACCAGATAAGTGAAAGGATAAAACAGAGATGCCGTTAAAATTTCATCAACTGCTTACATCAAATATGTACTTCTCTGGAAGAAAACGTGCTAACAAGTTTCCCAGGACATGAGAAGCAGAATAAAGACCTGTAATCCAGCTAAACGCAGAAGCCCTCTTACCAGTTTCAACGACATCTGCCTACTAAGAAGAAAGGAACTTTTTGGTTATAGTCTGGTATTTATGAATTAAGATTTCTTCCAGTTCAGGAAAATGCTCACCGCATAAGCAACAGAAATGCAGAATATACTACCCTGGCTGAGAATGTATGATATAGTCCTGAGCACATAATAGGCATATACAAATCCCCTCGACTGATCCCAGGCCAGCATAGCTGAAACAAGAGAACAAAGAAAAGGATGAACTCACTATTGATGAGAATTGCATTGAAGTTAATCATATAATTAAATTACCAGAGAACAATCCTACTTGTGATCACATACATAAGGGAGCAACGAAAGCATGGGCCTGGTATAATTCCTTTATAAGATTAAGTAGGTTTTCCTCTTTGTAGTACATATATCAGCCATTTCTCTTGCAATAGTTCAAAAGGAATTTTAAAGGGAAATAAGTCAATTCAGCGGCATAGATCAGATAGGGCATTATGGATGAATCAATTTATGACCACTACAGGAACTTATGAAGAAAAAAACAACAGGAACATGAAAGAACTTGTTAATTCCAGATCTTGTTCCTAGTTTGAACATGGAACATACACACTGTAATCTATCCTGAGCAGCTCAAATTGGGCAATAACAGTAAATAAGAGAGAATCAGTAGTCTGAGTCTGATCTGAAGTGCATTAGACTTGAATGAATCGGAAAGAAGGGGAGAAGCAATGCTTGAAAGACATGTCGGCAGATGCACGAACACATAATCACAGTGTGTCATTCACAAATTTTCAGAAGCTACCGTCAAGTGAGTCTCACCGAAGGGAAATACGGACGTTGATATGATTACAAGGAGCACCGGTTTTCGTCCATACTCATCTGCAAGCTGACCGAGGATTGGAATTGAAAACATCTTGAAAACTCCAGCGATCTAAACTAGAAAAGAAAGGAAAAATATAAGTCATCTTTGCCTGGCAGTGTTCTTTAACTTGTGAAATCAGTTAGCCGAAATGTACACCGTCCTGCTAAGCCTTTTCCAAATGTGGAACATTCTAGGAAACTAGTGAATGTCCAACATGGCCATTATAAATGCGCTTAAAGAAGTCTCTGTGCGAAACACAGGGTGACCCTCATTCACTTGAACCTTTATCTGCAGTCTACTTAAACCATTTAGGGGAATTATTGGCAGATGACATACGAGATTGATCTAACCAATTTATCAGAACACAAACCTCGAATTGAAGAGCACCGCCCTGTCAAGGCGGGAGCTGGCATTCGAGTTATCTGTTGCTTCATATGCTGCTAAGGAAACTTACTTTGAGCAGTACCAGGAATGTGCTAAGGAACCCATAAATGAACAGGCATATTATATGCACTAGAAAAATTATTTCTTCTTGAATTGTTCATTGCTAAAAACATTTAGGTATTGAGCTGGCATAGACATTGACTGATCCAAGCTTTAGTTGCATCAGGTAATGCAGAGACCGTGCAAGTCGTAGTTACTTAAAGTATAGTTTTCTCTACACAGGAAAATTACCGAACAAGGAAGCAGGAGGCGATTTTCCCCTTTTTAGGAAAAGAAAAATGTCACCCATAATAACATAGTCCTTGTAATCTTATCGATAATGCCAACAAAAGAAACTAAAAAAAAAAAGTAGGGAGTGCTTCTTCTAATCCAAAAAGGACAAAAAAGGAGAGATAAAATACTGAAGTACAAAAATTCTCAATTTAATAAATAAATGCATGTCCAACATAATAGCTGACGTCACCCGAAAACTTCACCGGAAGGCCCACAGGGAATATCTTTACTAACGTCTGTCAGCTAGAACCAACGGAAAGAATGACACAGAGGAAACGAGAGGCGAGTGATAATTACCGTCTGTTCGAGGCCATTGAAGTAGATGACTTCGGAGCAAGTGGTGTCGCCGGGGCACAGGGCGTCGATCAGGACGTCAACGAGCACCGACACCGTCATCTCCTCGGCGATCCAGTGGACGCAGAGCGGGACCAGCAGGTGAACCAGTGGCCTCAGCGCCCTCAGTCCATCCCCGGCGTTCTTGAACAACATTCTTTCGCCGCCGTCGCCGTCGTAACTGAAGTTGGTGATGTTCTTTGCTTCGGACGGACGTCGAGAGAGTGTTGTGCTTGGAGGGGTGGTCTCCAGCGAATTTAAGAGTGGAGCTTGTGAGTGAGAGAGAGCGAGAGAGAGAGCAGAGAAGTTGGTTGACGTTCGGGGTTGACTGGTTGTTGAACGCGAAAGGCCGTAAGAGATGGGCGCGTGTGGGAACGCAAAGAGAGCGAGAATCTTAGTCCCTGCAGTGGAGTTTCAGACATTGTTGCTGGATGGGAATCCCTCTGGAGAAACAGAAACATGCACAGAGATTGATTCTGAGAGGAATTCATATTCGAAGGCCCGAGTATGAGGCTTCTTTAGTGATCTGCACCCTGAAACATATGCTAAATCAAATTTGGACCGTCGTGCCATCATTTTTAATGTCCTAAATTCGTTACCCAACTAGATTTCAGCGGCTCCACTTTCTACCACGAGGGTAGTCGTTGTATCATCCATCAAGCACGATGATGGGGACCGCCATGTTTCTTTGTATGGATCCATCCCGTACATGTTCATGGTAATTTTAGGATATCTCCCACCTCCATCCCTTAAATGATTTAATTCAAGAGATGGACAACGACATCGGACGGCTTGCTAGGAACAGCACGATTCATACCCCCTACCCGTGTCATTCGCTTATGTATTTTTGGTTTGACCTCGTTGACCGGACGTTGTTTCTAGTTGCCCGGTAGTTCAGGATGCTGTGGTTGGATGTCCTTTTGCACTTGATTTAGTGGTCCATGTTATTCTGCTTTTTGTAACTTATCGGATTGATCCTGTCAGTGCTTTAGCCTAAGGCGGAAGACCAAAAGGTACACCATCAAGGACCTTAGGATGTTGTGGGGACCTAGGACTAGGATGCGAGAGCGTGCGTGTTTAAGGTAGATGGGTGAGGAAGCGAGTTCGCACGCGCACGCAAGCCAGTTGACATCTCTGAGTTTGGCACTGCGAATTCTTCTTGCCGCGCTGTCGCCAGCTAATTTCTCTTCTTCTTTTCTGTGTTTCACGGAGCGTGTTCCGCGCATGCTGCAGGTGTTTCCGTGTGAGCGGGGGCGTGCGGCTACGTGCTGGGCGTGCGTGGAGAGCGTGGTGTACAGGTGGGGTTGAGCGACGTAAACAATGGTCGACTCCATGAAAGCTCCAAGCCAGCTGAAATATGTAAATACTGGTTTGACTGGTTGGAGTGCAATGCAAGCCGCCTTTGTTTTTCGTTTGCTACCATATCATT
Source organism: Eucalyptus virginea (assembly GCA_014182375.1). Classification (NCBI taxonomy): domain Eukaryota; kingdom Viridiplantae; phylum Streptophyta; class Magnoliopsida; order Myrtales; family Myrtaceae; genus Eucalyptus; species Eucalyptus virginea. Next base: position 16,349,258 of record CM024523.1, on the reverse strand, counting down.
TGCACCAGGCGAATTCGAGCATCTCTGGCCTCATGCACATAAAAAGAACCGTAGGATCAGATAAGAGTGAATTGACTGGAAACTGCTGCCCCGATTTTAAGAAGAACTAGCTAGAAACGGATTTCGTAAAATTTACTTCTTATGTTGAGAAGTAACTTAATACTCACGAACTCTTGAAAAGTTAGTAAAAAAAAATTGGGGGAAATACAGTAAAAATGTCAAAAGTTATGTATGCCCTCATTTTAATGCCAAAAAGTTCCACCAACTACAGTAAATGTCTAAAAGAGTAATCGACATGAGATCCCAAGATGAGACGCTCATGGTACTTCTCAGTCAGCGTCAGAAGGTGAAAGTAGCAATTATCGAAATGCTCATCTCTCTTTAAGCTATCAAAATTGGTGATATAATCCGCGGAAGAGTACTGGAGAGGATTGGAGGCGAAAGTAGCGATTATCGAAATGCTCATCTCTCTTTAAGCTATCGAAATTGGTGATATAATCCGCGGAAGAGTACTGGAGAGGATTGGACGCCATGAAGAGCGATGAAACGAGGAACAGAGAAGAAACCAAAGATGGGGAATTATGGAGCAAATCACATACGGCAAGGCCAACCGTTTGAGAACATGAGTACAAAACTTGTGGAGATGTTAGGGTTGAGTGTTTTTAGGTTCTTATAAGCTCTATCTGGAACTTGAAACCTACCCATCGAAGTAAATTCCTCGTTTTTTTAGAACCTAAAACTTATCTTGTATGATTAGAATTTACCATGCATACTTTGGAACTTGAAACCTACCTTATTACGGGTTCCAAATCTATCAAGTTTCAACCTATATTCTTAATTAAATGATTGTGATAAATCATCAATTTTAATGACCACCATTTATTGCCATAATACATTGACCATAATTTAAATTTAGACACATGAAAAATATGAAACATTAGTAAAGTAAAAGTTTCATTTATTGATATCGTTAGAAACAGAAGTTCAGACTTGTAGTTTCAGATTACACACTCATCATCGGATATTATAGAATATTGCAAGATTACATGAAAACATAAAACAAGAAAAATGCAACATGTTCTAAGTTCCAGTTTCCAGAGCCTAGAACTTGTAACCTACCTTTGAAACTGGTTCTCTAATTTTTTAAACCTAAAACCTACCTTCATGTCCTAAAACTTGAAACCGGACAGGTTTTCACCAATGTGATTCATGGTTCTACTATGGAACTGTACTCACCCTTGAAAGATATGGGAACATGGAAACAACTTGTAGAAGTTACTCAAGGAATTGTAATCATTGAAAACCGTTAGAAGAGGGTTACTTCAAAACCATTATAAATACCACCAATTGTCCATTAGAGAACTCCCTTTCCTCGGTGCATCAATCAAATTAAATGTTATCTTTTGGTTATCTTTAACTTTCCTACACGGTACTTTAAATTCCATTTGCATTTTAGATTCACATCATCAATTAAATTCTAGCGTGATATCATAGTGTATACAGGTTTTGTCATTGATTAAATTTAGGTAGAGTTTACATTTGTAAGTACTCTACTTTCTAAGCATTATCGTTGATTAAATTCTAGCATAGTTTGCATTTATATGGTTTCTTTTTAATCGAAATCGTTGATTCCCTGATTTGCCTAGATATGTTCTGCCTGGAATTGCCATAGGACTTGTAACCTTTGTTCAAAGGCAAAAAGAACAACTTTTGGTAAAAGATATTTTGTGGTGGGAGAAATTCTGATGAAACAATTAGTATTTGGACTCTTGAGAATGTTCTTCTTGACAATGACTAATTCATGGATCTTACAAAAAAACTAGAACAGAAGCAAAAAGACTGATTTAACTTTAATTAAATTATCTGGTGGCGATCAAGATATAGTAAGATTTAGCAGTTAGCTGGACTGCTGATTGTTATAATTAATACAATAACGAGGAAATACTTTATCGATACATTTGATAAAGTGAAATTTCATGGAAAGACCTCCTAAGAGAAAAAGCTGGAGAAGTAACCTTAAGCTGCTTATCTAACTAAGATTCAGCTCCCAAACTCTCCTATATTTACAACTTTGTCAGATGCAACTCCTCGAAAACATAATCACTTCTTTAAGAGCTTGTCCGAGGAACATGCAACAGCGACACCATCGGTCAAATTTCACGACCACATGAAAAATTGGATGATTTGTATATTTATCCACTACTGCTGCAAAGTAAGGGCGCTTCTCGCTCTTCTATGTTGTCCTGATCTGGGTTCTGGCTTGACCAATTTTCCGGTTTAAGCAAACAAGCGTAGACGAAAGACAGAACCTGCACATGTAACTCGTTTTGAGAAATAATGTAATCAAAACTCTATTACTGGATGACAAACTGGGGCATCATAAGAGTTTTTTTCTCACCACGCACACAGAGGCACATACAATGCTGAAGCCCTTGCAGTTGAAGGGGGCATTATCTGATAGGAACCAAGCTGAGGAAATACATGTATCAAAAATAGCACAATCGATTAGAAATTATGTGGTTTCAATATGCCAAATGAAGATAAAAGCAGGTAACTCACCGGTCAATGGACTCATGGCAAGGGGCGATAAAAAACTGGCTATTGCTTGTATACCAGCTATGAATCCTTGCGCCTTTCCCTGCAGGTAAAATAGAAATTGGTGTCACTTGTAATGAGTTCAAAAGGGTAAGACCTTCATGACGAAATGCATAGCACAGTTTCTTGCATAAAGCCCAGATAATATGAAACTACTATCAAGGAAAAAGCACATCTACTTGGCATGGGACAATTGGCATGTGTTTATACAAGATTTTGTGGGGCCGGCACACTTCATGTGTTTAGATTTAAATATTCTAATACTCCCCCTCAGATCGGGTCTTTTTGCCTAGTACTAAGCGTGGAAATTTAATTGGAGAGATAAACAGGGGCTTGGAAGATTCGAACTCAGGACCTCTTAACTCTGATACCATGTGAGATTTTATGGGATCACTGCCAACTGTTCTAAAAGCTTAAACTGATAGATGAAGGCGTAGTTTATTATTTAATTATTCTAACAGTTTAGATGTACTTTCTTTCTAAACATTGCATGAGTGCCACTAGAGGAACACCAATTCATGAAAATCAGATTCTATAGAATGCTTAGATAGAGATCAAGTATGAAGATAGTTTGATGATGTCTTGGTTCATATTCCCTAACTAACCATTTCCATCAATTCCAGTCTGGATAACTGGCTTAATCAGTTACACCAGGCAGTTTTAATCCTCAGTGCTATTCAAATGCTACTTCAATTGGTGAGGGTTTATAGGAAGCATGGACTTAAATTGTCTGATCTTTCTACAGCAAGTAATGGGCTTTCTAGGCCTCTCTCTCTCTCTCTCTCTCTCTCTCTCTCTGTGAAATGCAAGCAACACTAAGTAAATCACATATTATGCAAACTTTAAAGCACATTTTATGCCTCAAACTTTTCTACAACTTAATTTAGTCCCTGACCATCAAATTTCAGTAGTCTCATCCCTAACAATTGTTACTCTGAAAGGGCTTTCATGGATGTTTCTCATTTTGAATAAGATGCCTAACACTTAGTGTTTTTGTCAACATACTAATTTGTTCCACGTCACAAAAGGTCATCGTCAAGAATCTGCTCACAAGCTGCAGTGAAGGGAAAATGACCTCTGATGCACAGTATTCTCAAGTGAGAAGAAGTCCAACAAGATCAGATGAATTCACAAGCACCTCATCATGTAACATCAATGATATAGCATCAGTCACAAGATAGCTAACAGCCTATCACCTGTGTGTATGTTGTTTTTGTAAAGAGTAAAAAAGAACGATGACTTAAGGAGGATGAAGGCCAAGTTCTTCATAGAAAAGTGCTGGGCTAGTAGATTATTTACCCCAAAATTTATTTTAATATCTCTCAGCACACTTCTGAAAGAAGCTATACAAAAAAAATGTATGAACCATTCTGGCACATTTAAGTATGCATTTTAGTTCACAGGACAAGCTCAAGTTATGCACAGATAAGCATAAGCCAATGTCACTGTTGTCAGCACAGATAATTTTGCTCTGAAATGTGAACATTCTGGCAATCCATAAGTGCCTAGAAATTTGATGCCATAAAAATGTTTCCAATGTCAATCATAGCAAACTTATGCCAGTTTACCTTTGACCATGCCCATGGTAAAAACAAACTCGTTTACTTGTGGTAACACATGCAGTTCCAAATCTTCAGTTTATATTCTCAGAAGGATCAAAGTCAGCATCCTGGGCTTTTCAGAGTTTGGCAGTAACTACAATTCTCTGATGCATAGTGCATATAAACAAAAATAGATAATTAAATAATTATGCTAACCTGATCGGCTGATCTTGATGCTTGTGAAATGATAGCATAGGTCTTCACATTCATATGTTAAAGTCGATAAAAATCACCAGTGGCAACAGTAACAAAAAGGACAACTCATTAGAATAATAGTCACTCTCTGATGGGAGAAAATGATGAGGATAGTTACTTACAGCAGGATCAACAAGAGCATAAATAACTCCGAAAGAAGCACTCAAGTATGCCACCTGCAATATGCATAGCCACAGTTATTGTATTATGAAGCCTAGAGAAATACCAGAACTCATAATTTTGGAGTTAGGTGGATAGAAAACTGAGTTCCTTTACTCTCACTTAATCACCATAAAGGTGTCCTCTTTATTTTCTCTTCGTATATTATCTCTGGGGTTTTAAAGACATCTACTTGATTTTCATGCTATCAACAACTCCTAAAACCAGGAGAAGGAGAAGAGATTGAAGAGTTTCTCCAACAATAATCTCTTCTCCCAAAGAATTCAGCATTTTCAAAGTTGCTGAGGAACAACTAGTGTTGGAAGTGACCTCATTTGTATCTTTTATACTGCGAAAGAGGTTAAAGTTTTGTTACTTTGTTTGTATGTGTAATAGTGTCCCATCCCCTCTGTCGAATAGTAATATCTCCATGAGAAATTATTTTTTTAATCTCTACTGACCATGCTGCATAATAACACGCTTAATGTGTCTGTTGCTTCAATAGTCATGAGATTGTTCTTTTTCTCTGACAGACCTGAAGAACCATTCTGGGTAGATAGAGATACATACCCAAGATGCCCAAGCCAAGCCATAGAACAATGCCTGTGAAGCAAAAGGCAATTCCCATGATTATCCATCCACAATTATCCTTGACTGCAGGGAACTGTAGTTATCTGATGAATTACAACTTACATAAGCAATTGATGCTAGTAAGCCTATGCAGAGTACTACTTTTTCCCCAACCAGAGGATTTACAAGAGGGAGAACCAAAAGCTGCAAAATGAAGAACATAAATTAGACAAATGATTGATTAGGAGGTGATTTTGTGCCAAATAATCAGAAAAGCGTTGGTCAAACCACAAAATGGTAAATGAATGACATGGGATGTGATTCTGCAAAAGAGGCAATTCAAATTGATGATAATTGAGACCAAAGAGAAATTTTGTAGGACCTTTAACAAGCATCTTAAATTTTTCTATGATTGTTACATGGCACAAATGCATTGTTAAAGGAATGCAGCATATGAATCTCTCTCTCTCTCCACCCTGCATGCGTGGGCAGGGATGTTTTTTACATTCCAGCTTCCAACCTTCATCTCAAACTCTTCAATCGCTCTTCCCTAGTGAAATGTACAAAGGCAATTGCTAGGTTCTCCAAAAGACAGGCTACAAGAGCAATCCTGTGCGTCCAAACTTCACCCAGCGAAAGCAAAATCACTTCTGATCATTTTCTGGCTATGTATGATGCCATTCATTCCTGATGTATCTGAACCTTCCTTGTACTTTCCTTTTTACCTTACTTCCATGCACTTACATTACTACATACCATAATCATGTTATACTAATTACCCATAGCATGAAGATGGAATAAAGAAAGAATAGCGACATAAAGATGCCTAGTGCTCAATCTGTATTAATTAATTATCAAATGAAAATATAACACCTTGCAGAGAAAACACACATGGTCTACTGATGACAAACCTGTGAAACAATTGAACCTGCTTCCACCACTATTAGAATCTCTGAAAATTGATTCTTAGTAAAACCAAAAGCTGCCTCCAGATAGTACTGAAAAGTTAGTTTTGGAAGTGTCAGGCATGTAAATTGAGTAAAAGCTACAGATATGAGTATGAGAAACAGGAACACTGATGGACTGGACACCACTAATTCCATCACTTAAGTCCTACTGGGGTCAGTGATTTTCCTACAAATACAGAATTCCAGGATCTGCCCCCCTCTTTAATTAGTCCATATCAATAGTCTTTGCAGCACTATCAGAAATTATATCAAGAGATTTGGGGAGCAGGAGTACCATTTTGCAACCTCATATGAAGAAGACATATGAGATGACAAGCATTATAAAAATTATATTGATGTGACAATGTAAGGATTTCCACATATTCGAGTTCTAATTTATGATGTCACACTTTCAACAAATTTAAATATGCTGGCAACCCCTGATTAATTGTCTTGAAACTCCTGCTCTTCACAGAAGATCGAATTCGCCTATAATCATGTTGTGTGTACTTCTGAGGAACCGGCAGTAGAGGCAACAAAATTTCAGATAAATATTAATATACCAGTAGTGGCTAAAGAAAAACAATACCAGTAATACGTTGCTGATGCCAGTCATTCCCAACTGGTAGAAGAAGGAAACAATGGAGATGCCTCTGAGTGTTTGACTGAAGAGAGACAAGGAATTCTGTAGACAGATAAATACAGGATAAAAAGGATCCTATTCTTATGAAAATGCGTGTGATGTAAAAGAATTGAACTCTTTCCGAGATGCTATCCTCAAGACCACAAGAATAACCAAATAAAAATACCTCCTTATAACTATTATTGCAGCATCTCTCATTGACCTGTACCGTTTGGACACACCCCTAAAAATCCTAGTCAACCATGTTGACTCTTCGTCCTGCCTTGGGGCATACATGACTGTCTCACGCAGAAACACATACATATATATTGGGGGACAGAGCAAGAGAGCTATTGTAACCTGTAAGGAGAAATTGCATCAGGACCAGAAAATTGAAAGCATAGAGATGCTATCAAAATTTCATCAAATGCTTACATCAAATATGTACTTCTCTGGGAGAAAACGTGCTAATAAGTTTCCCAGGACATGAGAAGCAGAAAGAAGACCTGTAATCCAGCTAAACGCGAAAGCCCTCTTACCGGATTCAACGACATCTGCCTACTAAGAGGAAAGGAACTTTTTGGTTATAGTCTGGAATTTATGACTCGCAATTTATTCCAGTGTGGGAAAATGCTCACCGCATAAGCAACGGAAACACATAATATACTGCCCTGACTGAGAATGTTGGATATAGTTCTGAGCACATAATAGGCATATACAAATCCCCTCGACTGATTCCAGGCCAGCATAGCTGAAACAAGAGAACAAAGAAAAGGATGAACTCGCTACTAATGAGAACTACATTGAAGCGAATTATAATATAATTACCAGAGAACAAGCCTACTTGATGTGATCACATACATAAGGGACAACCAAAGCATGGGCCTGGTTTAGTTTGTCTATAAGATTAAGAAGCTTTTCCTCTTTGTAGAACATGTATCTGCCATTTCTCTTGCAATAGTTTAAAAGGGATAAAGGGAAGCAAGTCAATCAGCAGTATAGACAAGAGAAGGCGTGATGGATGAATCATTTTATCACCTTTACAGGAGCTTATGAAGAATAAAACAATATGAACATAAAAGAACTTATTAATTCCTGGGCTTGTTCCTAGTTTGAACATGCATCATGAATACTATAATCAATCCTGAGCAGCTCAACTTTGGCAACAACAGTAAATAAGAGAGAACCAATAATCAGAGTCTGTTCTGAAGGGCATTAGACTTGAATGAATCGGAAAGAAGGGGAAAAAGTAATTCTTGAAAATCATGTCGGCAGATGCACAAACATACAATCACACACGTCACTCACAAATTTTCAGAAGCCACTTTCAAGTGAGTCTCACCAAAGGGAAATATGGACGTTGCTATGATTGCAAGGAGCACCGGTTTTCGTCCATACTCGTCTGAAAGCTGACCGAGGATTGGGATTGAAAACATCTTGAAAATTCCAACGATCTGAACTAGAAAAGAAAAGAAAATCATAAGTTATCTTTGCTTGGCTGTGTTCTTTAACTCATGAATTTAGTCCGTCAAAATGATCATTGTCCTGCTAAGCATTTTCACAACGTGGCACCAAATTGGATCTTACCTTGCCGAAGCATACTTTATATAACTGTATTTCCCAGTGAACATTCTAGGAAACTAGTGAATGTCCACCATGGCCATCATAAACATACTTAAAGAAGTTTCTGAGAGAAACACAGCATGACCCTCTTTCACTAGAATCTTTATCTGCATCTGACATATTGCATTGCTGCTTCTTGCTGCTACCGAAATATGTTGAGCGGCAATCTACTTAACCAGTTTATGGGAATTATTGGCAGATGACATATGTGATCGATCCAACCAATTTGTCAGAAAACAAATCTCGAATTGAAGAGCACTGCCCAGTCAAAGGCGGAAAAGCTGCCGTTCAAGTAATCTGTTGCTTCATATGCTGCTAACAAATTTGCTTTGAGCAATACCAGGAATGTGCTAGAGGAACAGATAAATGAAAAGGTATATTATATGTACTAGAAAAATTATTTCTTATTGAATTGTTTTGTGCTAAAATTTTAGATATTGAGTTGACATAGACAAGGGACTGGTCCAAGCTTCAGTTGCATCAGGTTATGCAGAGACCGTGCAAGTCGTAGTTTACTTACACAGGAAAATTACAATATTACAGAACAAGAAAGCAGGAGGCAATTTTTTTTTTTTTTTTTTTTTTAGGATAAGAAAAATTTTATCCATAATAACATAGTCCTCGTAAACTTATCGACAGCCTAAAAAAATTTAAAAAAAAAAATGTATGGAGTGCTTCTTCTAATCCAGAACGGACAAAAAAGAGAGATAAATAATGAAGTATAAAAGTTCTCATTTAATAAATAAATGCATATCCAAATTGGTAGCTGACGTCACCTGAAAACTTTCCCAAAAAGGATATTTTCACCAGCGTCTGTCAGCAAAAACTAAATAAGAGAATAACAGAGAAAGAAAACAAGGAGCGAGCAATAATTACCGTCTGTTCGAGGCCGTTGAAGTAGATGACTTCGGAGCAAGTGGTGTCGCCAGGGCACAGGGCGTCGATCAGGACGTCGACGAGCACCGACTCCGGCATCTCCTTGGCGACCCAGTGGACGCAGAGCGGGATCAGCAGGTGAACCAGTGGCCTCAGCTCCCTCAGTCCACCCCCGCCGTTCTTGAACAACATTCCCTCCCGAGTTCCTCGCCGCTGCCGCCGTCGCTATCGTAATTGAAGTCGATGATCTCTTTTCTTGTTCTCGGCGAATCTCGAAGAGGGTGCTGTGCTTGTTCGATCTCGAGCGAATTCAAGAACGGAGCTTGTGTATGTGAATGTGCTCATGAGAGAGAGAGAAGATGGTCGATGTTTGGGATTGACTGGTTGTTGAATGCAAAAGCCGTATGAAGAGAGCCAAAAAATCTTAGTTCCTGCAGTGGATTTTCAGACATCGTTACTTGATAGGAACCGCTCTGGAGAAACAGAAACCAAAGTCACAGCTCGATAATTATTTAAATGTACTTATTATAATCCTTATAAGAAAAGTCACAGCTCGATAATTATTTAAATGTACTTATTAATGGCTTGTAAAGATAGAATATTTACCTCGGGGGAGACTTTCATAGAATGTATTTTGATGGAAGGTACTTATTAATGGCTTGTAAAGATAGAATTTATACCTCGGGGGAGATTAGCACAGGACCCTATCACCATGGCCCCTACTTACAACGCTACCAACTGCGGATTTCGAACTCTCAATCTCAACGATGAATGAGAGACTCTCAACCAACGCAACTGCCCACCGATGGGTGATAAATGTATTTTTTATCTCTATTATTGTAAAAATCATAAAGATCAAAGATTTACTATTTTTTTAATTTTCGCAATAAACAATTACATTATCGCTAACATGATTTAGTTAGACTCATATTTGAAGGACCGAGTATGAGGCTTCTTTAGTGATTTGTAACTGAAACATGTGCTAAATCAAATTTGGACCGTTGCGACATCATTTTTAATGTCCTAAATTGGTTACCTAACTTGATTTCAGCGGCTCCATTTTCCACCTTGAGTTTCGAGATATTTGGTATATCATCCATCAAGCACGACGACCACGACCATGACCGCAGTGATTTTGTGTATGCATTGATCCCATACGTGTCATGATACTTTTAGCATATCTCCCAACTCCATCCTATGCAAAATTCAATCCAAGAAATGTGCAATTACATGGGATGGCTTGCTAGGAACTATATGATTCATACCCTACCCGGGTCATTCGCTCATGTTTCTGGTTCGACCTTGTTGACCGGCCGTTGTTTCTAGTCGCCTGGTAGTTCAGGATGCTGTGGTTGGGTGTCCTTTTGCACTTGATTTCAGTGGTCCATGTTATCCTACCTTTTGTATCTTATCTGATTGATGATGTCTGTGCTACACGATCAAGGACCTAGGATGAAAGAGCGTGCGTGATTAAGGTAGATGGGTGTGGAAGGGAGATAATATGTTGAATTAGATATTGCAAATTCTTCTTGCCGCGCTGTCGCGAGCTAATTTCTCTTCTTCTTTTCTGCGTTTCCAAGGAGGATGTCCGTGCGCGCTTCGCGACTACTCCAGGTGTGCAGGGGCGGGCGGCTGTGCCGGGTGGGCGTGGAGAGTGGGGTGTGCAGCTGCGGTTGAGCTACATAGACAGTGTTCGACTTCATTGAACCTCCATGCAAGCTTCACTATATGCACAGGTTTTTATACTTGGATCATCTTGGCGTTCAGATAAATGTGAATCGACTGGAAACTGATGTCCCGATTCTGAAATGAGTTTCGATGGCAACGGATGACTTTTAAGAACTTGCTAGAAACTGATTTCATGAAGTTTACTTTTTGTGTTACGAAGTTACTCAACGCTCGCGAACATTACTGGAGTAGTCGTGGGTTTACAGTTTTGCTTATAGTGTGAGAGAAGCTACTGGCCAATTCTAGAATTCACCATGAAAAGTCAGTAAACATTGACAAAATTATAAGTATCGAAAAGATAGAACTTACTTTTTTCATAGAAAAAGAGCTACTTAATGATGTGGAAAAATTACTAGAGCAGTTGGCTTACCAGTACGAGCAATTTGTCCTTCACAAGGTCACAAATTCGACATACATTGTGAATGAACATTTGAACAGCTTATCTTACATTACATGACTACAATGTATCTTATGTGGAGAGACTTAGGAGTGGTAACACTCCCTAGAACACGTGTTTTTGTTTTTTTGTTCCTCAGAACAGAAATAAAATAGAAACGCGTTTGATAAATTTTTTTTTTATTCTGGGAACAATTTTTTTCTCATAATAGATTTGGAATGGAAACAAAAAATAAAAAGAAAATTGTTTCTTGCTTCCGAGAACAACTCAAGAAATAAGAAACAAGTTTTTTATTTCTTTCTTTTCTTCCTCCTCTTTTCTTTCTTTATCTTCCTCTCTTCTTCCCCAACCGGTTGCTAGCCTCAACGTTCACTAACAATCAGCCAGATGAGGTCCGGCGACCTCGCTAGAGCCTCGTTGGCCCCCGGTGAGGTCGCCCAAAGCTTGCCATCCACCACGAGGTTGGTGTTGCTTGGGTTGGCGTCACCCAGGCGATGTCGATCTCATGGTGGCCGAGCAAGGCGTAGCCTCACTAGATCTGGGCGAGGTTGAGCCTCGCTTGGCCAAGGCAAGGCCGACCTTGCAATGGTTGAGCGAGGCTCAACCTCATCAGATCTAGGTGAGGTCAAGCCTCAACCGGCCACGGTGAGGCTCAACCTCACCTGACCAACGCGAGGCTCGGGGGGACCTCACCAACCCTCGTCTGGCAAATCGCTCGTCAATCGGCCATGGCCAAGGTCGGCAGTCAGCTAAGAGGGAGGAGAAGAAAAAGGAAAAAAGAAGAGAAAAAAATGCAATAAAATAATTAATAAATCAAAAGAAATTCTAAGTTACAAAAATATTCGAAATCGTACCAAATGTATTTTTGTTTCGGGAACGGAAATTTTATATAATTATCAAACGCCCTAAAATACTCAGAAACTGTCCTCCAAAATAAATATAGTAAAAAGTGTTTCTTAAAATAAATTATTCACAGGAACAGAAACGTTATCGAATGTGCCCCTAACCACTAGTATCTTGTTGGGTTGTGATATGAAGTTCACCAACCTCCAACCCTGTAATTATAGATGGTGTGAAATAGTTATCACTCAAATTGAATATCCGGTAACAAATGTTAAACCCCTTTATTGGGTAAAAGGTTTGGACTTTAAATGTAAAATAATATATGGACTAATTTTTTCTATTCGGAACATATGCACATAAGCACCACATGTCCATGGCAAGAGCATGATTGATAATCAACATCGAGTTTTTCAATGAATTAAAGAAATGACCGAGGGTAAATGGGAGAAAAGGTTAGAAAGTTTTAAACTCCCGAAGTCCTATGACTCTGAATGGTGAAATTATTGTGAAGCTCTTTGGATCAAATACTGCCTTTTTCAAAGCAGCTCCATAGCTATGTTAGATAAAGTCAAAAGCTACTTTGCAAAGTTTCACAAACAGTTGAATTATCGCCAGAGAATAGTGCAGGACGTAACCGACATAATATGGCCAACCAATCATACTTTATATGCATCCATATTAATTTTGGATCTGAATTTTGGAAAAAAATAACAGGCCCTCCTACATAATCAGCGGAAGGTTATGATCCATATGCTAGACACTAGAAAGAAATTTAACCGTTGAATTTCACTAGGGGGATTTATGGTTGATAACCATAAGAAAATTGCTATTTCCTTGCTGATTACGCTACTTTCAAAACTTAAAAGTCCTCATCAAGTGAAAATGCAAAAGTTCACTAGATAACTGTGCACTGCACATTTCTCTGTCAATGGTCACCTATGAACATCCTATCTCGAAAACGTTAAGCATTTTTTCACCATGAATCAATTACAAATACTGATATGAATTTAATTAAACAAAATAAAAAATCTCAGTCCACCTCATGTTTTCTCTCTCATCGCTTCCTTCTCCGTCTCCAGCTACCTTACCCCAACCACCCGGCCTCCCTCCGCCGTCGCCACCGGCGAAGTTGCCGGCGCCACGTCCAAGGCGACCACTGCCGGGCGATCAACCTTCTCCGTCGTCTCTGTGGTCTGCCCGTCCATGACACCGCATTCAAGCTCCGGTCGTCTCATCTATGGCCGCGTTCGAGCTCCACCGTCTTCCCTGACGTCTCTTCCTCTATTTTTTCTTTCGCTGTTTGAGCTCGCAGCCCATGGCCATCGGCGTCTCGAACTCACCGTCCATGGCCGCCATGGCCGCCAGATCTGTGGACAAGCCTCCTTGCAAGCCATGGACGAGGCCAGATCTGGAGCCATGACCCCAGTCCAGATCTAGACGGGCACGACCACGAGCGGCCATGGCGATGGAGGGGTGGCTCGGCCGTGGACGGGGCCGACCGCGAGCCGACCACGGGCGACGACGGAGGAAGGTACAATGGCAGTCCACGAGCCATCGTTGGTCGCGATGAGATTTCCAGATCTGCAACCATGGCTCCAGCGACAGCGGATAGTCCATGGCTACGAGCGGCGGTGGTTGAGTTCCAGATCTGCAACTCCGTAGCTACTACGGACGGCTAAATCTCGAGATCTAGAGAAGATGAGACGGAGAAAACAGAGGAATCCGGCCACGCTCGACTTGGACATGGCGGGCGTCAGCCTAATCAAGGCGCCGGTGTCCCCACCGTCGCCAACGGCGGAGGAGGGACGGAAGGCAGGCGGCTATGGACCAAGGAGGAAGAAGAGAGTGCTGAAGAGAGAAGATTTTTTTAATTTTTTTACTTAGATTTCCCGGCAACTATTGACATTGAATTGATAGATACATGTTAAAGTTAAAGTGAAAATATTCATGCCACACGTAGGATGTTGACGTGACGATGGCACTGAATGTTTTCTCCATCCAGACATACCACGCCAAAAGAAATGGAAACTGCGTTAGATATTGTTCCATTTTAGACTCAAAAAATTGCCCAAAAGAAGATTAAAAACAATACTCTAATTTCGGACCGAATAATTTAAGGAAAAAGGGGGAAAAAATCAATCCAAGCCCGAACGACTCACGAACTCTTAGGACACGATTTGAATCGAATAATCTACTATGGTAAAATGCAAACTCCCACGACGACCCCAAAAAGAATTTATCCTTTTATATGTATGCGTAGGGGGGAAAAAAAGAAAGAAACCAAAATAAACCCGTTGTCGATGCTCCTAGCATGGGCAATTTCACCTAGCAACCGACCTGTAATTTGTTTCCCAGAAAGAACATTTTGTGACAAGTTCGACTCGTAAATTACGAGGTTGTCTACATTCACCCGTCTTCCCCCATTTAAAGCAGAGATCCAAGTGTGAGAGAGAGAGAGAGAGAGAGAACAGATTCGATAAAAAAGACACGAAAGGTCACGATAATCATGTAAATAAAACCTATTCCGCAACATATTACCTTTAAGAGAGAGAGAGAGAGAGAGATATCAGATTCGATAAAAAGACACGAAAGGTCACGATGATCATGTAAAGAAAACCTATTCCACAACATATTACCTTTAAAAAAAATAGAGAGAGAGAGAGAGAGAGAGAGAGATATCAGATTCGATAAAAGACATGAAAGGTCAGGACGATCATGTAAATAAAACCTATTCCACAACATATTACCTTTAAAAATTAGGAAATCATCGTCCCATAGTACAAACCTGACATAATATTCGGAATAAAGATGCGACAACCCAGAATGTTCGTCCCAGCAAAAACCCTAACCCCAAAACGTTCCTCAGCCTATGAAGATGAAGACCAGACCCCGACCCGTAAACGATAGATTAATGCCCACACCACAGAAAACTCTGACTTCTCCAGACGAGGATGCGAGAATGCGAGAGCTTTCACTCTTCACCATCGGCAGCTCGAGGCGAATTGCAGTCGACAGCGCCTTCAGTGCCCACCACTTCCACTGACGCGTCGGCCGATACATCAGTCCTCTGCGCTTTCGCCTCCCCGATCTGTTCTTTGATCCAGAAGCACGGCATTCTCAGACAATTCTACAACCAAGTAATGTATAGAAACAATTTAATCTCACAAAGAATTGTCATTCAAGCTCCAACTCGTAAAGGGTTCAGGGCGAAAAGGACTATTAACGAATAAATTTCCATTCTGCTGAATGAGTAGTACCTTCAGCGCCCCGAGGCACCCGAGTTTCTTGTGACCATTGCTTCCGAGGGAAGCAAGCTCACGCATGTTTAAACTTCCAATGTACACAGGATCTTCGCCGTCCGACTTCATGAAACTGCACATGGAACCAAAACAATTAAGAACAAAAGCGCATATGAACTGACAAATTTGAGCTTACAGCAAGACTGTTGAGAGTTGCCTCAGCATGTCTTCAACATAGCTATCCATGATTGCAGCCCGAGCTTTCCCGCTTCCATCTACGCATTGTGCACCCCGATAATGAGCATGACACCCAAGAAATGAGCGGTGGAAAGGGAGCAGAAGATGCATTTATATAGCCAACTTGTTCGATTAAAATACTCACCTTCCCATGTTCCGGAGGGACCATAGATGCAAAAGAACCTCCCAATTCGGCCAGCAAATCCGAATTTCTTATGGTAGCGCTCGATCAACAACTCCGTCTCAGGCTTTTCAAAACCAGCGGGATATTGATGCTGAAAGCCAATTGAGCAAAAATTAATCTCATTCAATTGCATAACATCAATGAAGCAGACCGCTGGAGCACATAACAATAAAAAGATAACAACAAGAACATACCTCAGCAAGTCGGGCGACGGCCTCCGCCTGTTGGCGTTCTGCATAAATATAGGCAATGGAGGCATAAAAGTACCTGCATGGACCATGAAAAGCCAGTGTTATTGCAATAGCTCAGTCTGAAAAAAGGAACCCATGAATCGCGTGGAATCAGGTACTAAAATACATGAAAGACAAAATAAGTCACCTGTTTACACCACTGATTCTCGCTGCCTCGGCCATGTTGTAGCCAATTATGGTGTCGTTATCCTTCGTCACCGAGAGGTTGAGCTCCCTGGAGAAATCCAGACGTCCTGTAGAGGTGGCGAAGTTAAAGACAAGGTGGACATCCCTAGTCACCTTCAAGCAGTTGTCCATGACCGTCAGGTCGACGGCATGATATTCATCAAAGAACACATCCTCAGCCATGTGCTCGTTCTTATTCAAACCATAGGCAATAATGTAGTGTCCCTCAGTCTTCAAACGCTGAGCGAGGCGGAGGGCTATGAGACCCCCCGCGCCAGTGATGCAAATCTTGAGTTTCTTAGCCGGCGAGTAGGGCTCCCCCTTCAGGGTTCCGTTGATGTTTCCCATTCTGCAGATATTGGGGAATAGTATTAGAGACAAAAACTGCGATCTGAAAAAGAATTCTGAAACAAACATAACGTCTGTGATGAACCAACATAAGTAAGAAAAATGCACAGAACCTGAAGGAAGACCTGAAGCTTTGAAGCTTTTTTTTGGGGGGGTTGCACCTTCTTGGACAGGGAAGAATAAGAGGAGGAGGAGGTAGTGAGCCAAGAACTGTGATGAGCCAAGAACGGTGATGAGGAGGAGGAGGTAGTGAGCCAAGAACGGTGATGAGGAGCCAAAAATGGTGATGAGGAGGAGGAGGAGGAGGTAGTGAGCCAAGAACGGTGATGAGGAGTGGTGATGAGGAGCCAAGAACAGTGATGAGGAGGAGGAGGAGGTGGTAGTGAGCCAAGAACGGTGATGAGGAGCCAAGAACGGTGAGGAGGAGGAGGAGGAGGAGGTGGTAGTGAGCCAAGAACGGTGATGAGGAGCCAAGAACGGTGACAAGGCGGAGGAGGAGGTGGTAGTGAGCCAAGAACGATGAGGAGCCAAGAACGGTGACGGGGAGGAGGAGGAGGTGGTAGTGAGCCAAGAACGGTGATGAGGAGGAGGAGGAGGTGGTAGTGAGCCAAGAACGGTGATGAGGAGCCAAGAACAAGAACGGTGATGAGGAGCCAAGAACGGTGAGGAGGAGGTGGTAGTGAGCCAAGAACGGTGATGAGGAGCCAAGAACGGTGACGAGGAGGAGGAGGAGGTGGTAGTGAGCCAAGAACGGTGATGAGGAGCCAAGAACGGTGACGAGGAGGAGGAGGAGGTAGTAGTGAGCCAAGAACAGTGATGAGGAGCCAAGAATGGTGATGAGGAGGAGGAGGAGGAGGAGGTGGTAGTGAGCCAAGAACAGTGATGAGGAGGAGGAGGTAGTGAACCAAGAACGGTGATGAGGAGGAGGAGGAGGTGATAGTGAGCCAAGAACGGTGATGAGGAGCCAAGAACGGTGAGGAGGAGGAGGAGGAAGAGGTGGTAGTGAGCCAAGAACGGTGACGAGGAGCCAAGAACGGTGACGAGGAGGAGGAGGAGGTGGTAGTGAGCCAAGAACAGTGATGAGGAGCCAAGAACGGTGATGAGGAGGAGGAGGAGGAGGAGGTGGTAGTGAGCCAAGAATGGTGATGAGGAGGAGGAGGAGGTGGTAGTGAGCCTGGAACGGTGATGAGGAGCCAAGAACGGTTATGAGGAGGAGGAGGAGGTGGTGATGAGGAGGAGGAGGAGGAGGTGGTAGTGAGCCAGGAACGGTGATGAGGAGCCAGGAACGGTGATGAGGTGGAGGAGATCTCGGTATTTATAAAGAGACCTAGAGAGAGAGAGAGAACGGGGACACTGAACGAGGAATGACGGGACTCCAACCGTGGACAAAGTGCCCAGCTTAATGTAGATGAGGTTGATGCTAGAGAGAGGGAGAGAGAGCAGGGATACCTAGGTGGACTAACGGGGACGAAGTGCCCAGTTTAACGGAGATGAGGTTGAGGTGGACAGCTAACGGGACGGGCCCCTGAAGAAGTGAAGGAAAGAGAGAAAAATGGAGGCTCAAAACTCCGAACCGAGAAAGGTGGACGAAAGGGGATCAATTGCCGACCACAAGGGGATGGACAGCTAACGGGCCCCACCTTAACGAAGATGGACATTTACGGGACGGCTCCTGAAGAAGTAAAGGTGGACTAACGGGGATGATGTGCCCACCTTAACGGGGATGGACAGTTAACGGGGCCTCACCTTAACGGGGATGGACAACCCACCTTAACAGGCATTGACAGCTGACGGGACAGCTACGGAAGAAGAGGAAAGAGACAAAAATGGGGGTTTCGAAAGTTCCAGGCAAGTAAAGATGTGTGATTGGTCAAAAAAAAAAAAGATGTGTGATTGTCCCGGAGGTCAGTAGGCTTAGGCCAATAGGCTTATTTGCTTTTCCTCGCGCTGCATTCTCTTGCGCTATCGTGAAGATTATCATCATATTATAGTGCCAGCAGCACCACCCTAGTGCGGCCAGAATCTCGACCGGCTTCGTCAAGTGGTCAAAACACAAGTTCCATTTACGTGCAACCTAAGATTATCGCGATGGAGGAAAACGTTAAAGCTTAAGGAATTAATGAATTAACGTTGAAAGAAAACATTAAGTAAGATTGCAGTGCTTAAAATCCAAATATTAAGTAAGTTTGGTTGGATTAAATATAGAAGTATTTAAGTAAATTTTATAAATTCACTGAGAGTAAAGATTAAGCGACCTCAATCATGATTAAGATTAATTGATGCACCTCGATCTTCACTTTTAATGGGATAGTGGACAATTATTAATCAATTCGTGTGGAAACTTCAATGGAAATGGAGTCCCAACATGTTTAATGCCAAAACCTCGTTACTACTAGAAAACTTTGATATACGATGGGCCAAATATTCCCTTATCAGGAGAGGGAGATTCTTTTCATGGAAATTGATGTATTGTATATTCTTGTTTTGTGATCATCTTGTCGGGAGGAGGTAAATTGCTATATTTTACTACTTTTCATTGAGCTGAGAAAACTTAGCTTGATTTAATTTCCTATTCTTTTGAGGCTGGCCATCCGCCGCTAAAACTTTCTCAGGCCTCTAAAAGTTTCATTCCTAGCCAAACGATCTTCTCCGTCTTTACGAGATCCGCCAACTCCTAACTCATAATCAGCACCGTCCATCCATCCTCGCTTCCAAACTTTGGCGATGGCGGTGGAGGTGCTGACTCTGATTATGGTGACCGTGATTTCTTTTTTTTCTCATTTTTCTTTCGGGTAACAAACTCGGGTCTCGGCCCCACTCGCGATGACGAACCCCAGTGCGAGTGCTGTCTCTTCATCCGATCAGGCCACGTGGTCACGGGCATCCCCTTGCTTCAGATCACGCCACGCCACCCAGGCCTCACCTGAAGACGCCCAATCGTGTGAGTTGAGAATTTCTAAAATTATTGAAAGTTGAGCGGGAAAAATATTGGATAAAAAAATTGGTATTGACATTCCGGAAATGCTCAAAGCATCTCCAGAGCTTCGAAAATGCAATTAAATTTCTCAAAACTCTCCAAAAAATTTGTTGAACGCATTTGTATTTGTCCAAGTGCTTTTAGAGCCCAGGAAGCTTTGAGAAAGTGGTTCCGACCCAATTTATATTTCAAAATTACTTTCATATCTAACTAAATTTAGAAAAATTCATACCCAAACTAAAGTGAGAACGAGTATTAAGCAAGCATGAGATCGAGTGAGGGACAGAGAGTGAAGAGATAATCAAAGAGATAGATTATCTCTAAGTAAATTGTAAACTCATTTAACATCCTTATTATTTTAGACTCTACCATTCTAAACCTATTCATAATGCATTTACTAAAAATAACTAAC
Source organism: Eucalyptus virginea (assembly GCA_014182375.1). Lineage (NCBI taxonomy): Eukaryota > Viridiplantae > Streptophyta > Magnoliopsida > Myrtales > Myrtaceae > Eucalyptus > Eucalyptus virginea. The sequence continues at coordinate 16,329,289 of CM024523.1, read as the reverse complement.
CGATAAAATAACTTAGCTTATCATTTATGAGTTAAGAAATGGGTTTATGTCCCATTTTGACAAGTCTAATAATTATTTAGAGAATATTTATGCATCGCTTAGAGAATATTTTATTCAACGATTGCATAAATGATACAATATAACCAACCAATCATATTTGATATACGTATCCCAACTAATTTTGCGTTTGAGCTTTGGAAAATTTCAGGTATTCCAAAACACGAGACATCACTAAAAGTGGATGGTGAAGCTAGGTATGCATGCTAGTCAGAATAAAGAATTATGAACGTAGGGCATCGCTAAGGGGATATATGATGATCATGAAAAGTACATTACCAATGAGAACGTCTCGATTCAGTTGTTAACCATGAGAAAACTGCCATTGTTTTTGTTGATTACAATATTTTCGAACCTCGGAATCCGCCTGTCAGGTGAAACTACAGCAATTCACAAAATAACTATGCCCGTACTTTTCTTTTGTCAGTTGTCACCTTTCAAGCGAACCATCAGAAGTGGCTGCAGCAATAGCTGCTGCTTGTAATCGGTTTGGTCCTTATATATAATAGGTTATGTTTTGATAAATAAAAAAAACGTGGCTTCCGGGAGGATCAATAGTACCTCCAAAGAAAAAGGGGGGGAGAAAGGAAGGAGAGAGAAGGAGATAGATATGCTTTACAAAGGTGAATCTTCGTGTCTTAATATATGTATTAATTTAGTCGGTGCAATTAACACGGGATCTACTTTCTAGGGAATATGTTTCGAAGCATTACTACAGCATTACATTATGAACTCGTCAACTACGGCAATAAGATGGATTTGGTAAGAAAATATATAAAAGTAAAAGTTAGACCCCAAAAAAAAAAAATCTTCCATTAGAAAACCTATCAAAACTTTTCCTAATGTTATCACAGATCGTCATGCAAGACAGACAAGGAAAAAAGAAAAGAAAATAAGTGATTTAGCTCTCGCTCGAACAGGAGCCTAAATTGGTTAATTCTAACATTTTCAATTATAGACCAAAGCCAAAGCGGCCACTGCCCAACCTGATTTATTTCTTCTAATCAAGGAGAAATTGATGCATAAGAACTACCTACGAATGATTTCTGTATCACCCGTTCAAAAGCATTGTCCCCAACATACTTATCAGCAAAGGAATCAAATTGATGCGTCTCGTGTAGTGATTTAGGTTAGGTTTGAGAAAATTTAGGAAATTTAAACTGCACATATAACCGAATATGTCAAAGATTGAAAACCAGTAGCAGAAGCATACTTGGCACAATCAATACGAGAAGGTTACAAACTAGCTTGATTTGATATTGAAAACTTGAAGTGTTATTGGTTGACGCGAAATTGTCATCCAGCTTTTAGTAAACACCATCAGTTGTCAAATTCCTTTAGAGAAATTATTTTTTCAACAAGATGACCTTGGTTAATTTCAAAGAGTTTTGCTGAAAGAAGCCAAGCAGAAACACCATAGATCTTCTCACGAACTCTCGAAGAAAAGAGCTTTCGCTCCAATCCATTGTTGTGGGAATACAATCTAATCGCTCTGAATACCTTACACCACACGTGTTCAAGGCTTTCGGAAATATTCTCAATGAATACACTTTATCAATTTAAGAGATCATTTCCAAGGATCTTAATGTTGACCTAGTTATGGGCTTATATAAAAGACAATTACTTTGAGACCAAGAAAGAAATCAAATTAAATTCATTTTATCTTCGTCTGGTTTACAATTCAAGAACATCGAAAATGTTTTCACTCATTCAAGTAGTAACTTCTTCTTTTTTTTCTAATTGCTTTCGCATTTGAACATATTTTTTCACATAAGCATTTTATTTTTTGATGTAAATTTTCTTTTACAAGCATTGATCCCCTCGCTTGGTTTGGGCGAGGGCCAAAATGCCTTCATCGGCCACATGCGAGGGCCGTGAGCCTCTCAGGGCTGTCGTTGACTCGCTTAAAGATGGAATTTTCTACGTCTATTTTATAGTAATTATCAACGTAAACAAGACTAGGGGCTGGTCACCATTTCTGCTGGTAAAGGTTCTTTACTTGCGTTTTCCGTGTTCTTTTATTTCTTTGTTCTTTCGCCACGGGACGTTCTCGGTACGTACTGGTTGCATGTTGTCAATTCTGACGGCAGAGGATGTCTTCATTTTGGTTTTCATCTAACAACACAGAATCCGACCCTAGGCATTTCTGCTCGTATTCTTGTCACCGAGAGAGATTAACACCACCTGAAATGCAGCAAAAAAGAAAAAAAAAAGTAGTAGTAATAATAATAATATGCAGTAAAAGAATATCGCCAAGCCTTACCAACAGAAATGGTGGACAACTAGCAAGTTACAAGCCACTATACTTACCAAGAACGTCCCGTGGCATGACGGGTTCCTTTTCATTTGATAATACTATAAAATAGATGTGACCGATGAAAAGGGAATAAAAGAAAAGGAAAAACGCAAATAAAGAAGCTCCATGGTTTGTTATACTGAAAGAACATGGGGAAAGCAGACTTCGCCATTGGATCCAATGCATACCCAACGGTGTCTCAATTTCTAAGGGGGGGACCACCATCCAATCCTCAGCAAAAAAAAAAAAATGTCAGAGACCGAGACCTGCTTTTTTCCTAGTCTCTGTTATGATTCTAGATCATGGAATCAGATCAGAGACTATAAAAGAAGTAGGTTCGAGATTAAGACTGGAGGAGATAACGACGTGGCGCCCCAAGAACTCCCCCAACCCCATGAGAATATGTACACGGCGATGAAGAAATTATTACTTAGACCCTTTAGATCATGTTTTTTCGCTGCATGAATCGTAGCTTAGAAAAAGAGACGTCCACATATTTGTAAGAGAAATGGGAGGCTTCTTATGGCGAACTCGTGTAAATTATTGCTCATTAGTCAAAACCACACACCACGCCATAATTGTTTGGTTCATCTCATCCTCAGAAAAAGACCCATATATCACGGAATCAGATCAGAGACTGGAAAAAAAGTAGGTCAGAGATTAAGAATGGAGGAGAAAACGAAGTACCCTCCCAAGTACTCCCCCACCCCCAATGAGAATATGTACATGGCGATGAAGAAATTATTACTTAGGCCCTTTAGATAATGTTTTTCCGGTGTATGAATCGCAGGGTCCACATATTTGTAAGAGAAAAGGGGGAAAAGGGAGCATATTATGGCGAAAGATAATGTTTTTCCGGTGTATGAATCGCAGGGTCCACATATTTGTAAGAGAAAAGGGGGAAATCGCAGGGTCCACATATTTGCATATTATGGCGAAAGATAATGTTTTTCCGCGAACATATTTGTAAGAGAAAAGGGGGAAAAGGGAGCATATTATGGCGAACTCGTGTAAATTACTGCTCATTAGTCAAAGCATGTCCATAAGGAAAACGCCTCCCACACGCCACGCCATAATTGTTTCCTTTTGTTTTGTTTGTCTTTCCTCTATGGTGACTTTCAACTATTCCCTCCCCCCCCAAAAAAAAAAAAATTAAATGATTCAATTGGGGTGTCGTTTTTTTCGAATCAATTGGGGAAGTCGGCTATCACCGTGTGACGTTTTCTTTCCATTCAATTAGGAGATAAAAAGCTAAGTGAGAACCCCATTCGTACATTGAATTTTCAGAAATCCACGCACTTACGAGTTACGACTACGACTACCCATTATTGTTGTCATTCGGGTATGCTTTGTATCCGAAGTCGGCTATCACCGTGCCCTTTTTTTGGTGGTTTGCAACTTGCCAGTTGTCCGCCATTTCTGTTGGTAAAGACTCCGGAATATCTTTTTTGCTGCATTTTATTCTATTATTCTTTTTTTTTTTTTTTGGCTGCATTTTCAGGTGGTGTTATTTTCTCTCGGTGACAAGAATACGAACAAGAAATGCCTAGGGACGGATTACGCGTTGTTAGATTTTTTTTTTTAAATCTTTTTATGGGATCAGAAAACACCGAATTTCATTACTAGAGAAAAGTCCGCGGAAACAGTTCAAAAGGTCCCGTAGGGCCGGAGGGATTTACAACCCAATTTTGAGATAAACTACACTTTAATCTAGGGTCAATCGCTCGAAAGGTGAAGTTATTTCTTGCTTTCCATATTAGCAACCTCGAAATTGATTGAGCTGTGCTTAAAATCTGCTAATCAGTAACCATGCTTCAAATCTTGTGAGGCCTTGGGGTGATACATCTACTCTCAAGGCAGGATCTATCCATGTCTGCATCACCCACGAGCACGGGAGGAAAAATATGTTCCATTGATTCGGGTCATCAATTGCAGAGAGGTTACCAGTGGGATTAGGTAAGACTTGCCTTTCATATAAGTTTTTCTTCGTAGCCAGAGCATTTGGCAGCCTGAGCATCTTGCTTTGAGATGAAAACAAAAATATTATGGATAATAAGGGATTGGATGGGGTGGGGATATTTAGGGCGCGTTTGGTAACGATTACTGTTCCCTGGGGGCGATTCCGACTAAACCGATTCTTTTTATTTTATTCCCTAACGATTCGAGTAAAAAAGCGCGTTTGAATCGCTGTTCAAAATTTTTGATTCGGAATAGAATTGCGTTTGGTACCGTATTAATTGATTCTGTTCCAAATTAATTTCTTTTGATTTTTAAATAATTTTTAAATAATTTCTTTACTTTTTTTACTTTTTTTCTTTACTTTTTCCTTTTTTTTTTTTTTTTTTTTTTTTTCTTTTTTTCCCCTTTTTCCTATTCTTCTTCTTCTTCATTTGGCCGGTCGCCGGACCGGCCAGACGAGGGGCCGGCGACGCTCACCGGAGCGTCGCCGGCCCTCGGCGAGGTCGGCCTCGTCGGCCGAGCCTCGGCGGGGTGGGCGAGGCTCGCCCGGCCCGCCGAGGCTCGGCCTCGCCGGTGGCCGGTGGCCTCACCCGGCCTTGGCAAGGCCAACTTGGCCATCGGCGGGGCCGGGCGAGCCTCGCCGGTGGCCGGGCGAGCCTCACCGGCACCGGGCGAGCCTCGCCCGCCCACCGGCGAGGCTCGACCTCGCCCGATCTGGCGAGGCCGAGCCTCCGCCAGCCGTGAGGCTCGCCCGGCCACCGGCGAGGCTCGCCCGGCCCCGCCGGTGGCCGGGTCGGCCTCGCCGGTGGGCCGGGCTTGCCTCCGGCGAGCTCGCCGGACCTCGCCGTGGCTCCGGCGAGCCTCCGGCGACCTCGCTGACCGGCCGGCGGCGGGCGGCGGACCGGCGACCGGCGGCCGGCGGTGGGCTGCGGCGGGCGGCGGCGGACGGCGGCGGGCGATGGCGAACGGCAACTGAGATGTTGAAAGAGAAGAACAAGGGTTTTACCATTTTGATTCTTTTCTGATTCTCGGACGTAGAATCAAATTTTTTTTTATTCTCAAATCTTGTCCAAAATCGTTCCTGGGAACAAATTTGTTCCCGAACAAAAAGTTTACCAAACGCGATTCTCGTCCCAAACCGATTCCTTAACAAAAAATCGGAATTTGCCTTTGTTGGGCAAGTTGCCAAACAGGCCCTTAGTTTCGAGTTTGATCCCTAATTTACTGAGCAAAAGTAAAAAGAAATGAGAATCAGAATGTAACAGATGACAAAAAATATTGAGGGAGGACGAGCCACGGTGGGCCCCACTAAATTTGATAGAGTTGACGGGCTACACGCAACACAGTTCTCCAAAGAGATTTTTTGGGTTTTTTTTTTCTATTTTTAGGAAACTAAACTTTTGATTTTGTAGTTTCGCACGTATGTAATTTGTATACCCTTTTTTCAAGATAATTTGAGATGACTTTCCAAAGAAGCTTTCGAATCATTCTACCGAACCCCAAAGATTTAGGGCCTGTTTTTTAACGTTCTTTGTTTCTGTTTATGAACAAATTTTCTATTTTTTTGTTCCGGAGAACAAAAAAAATGTAAACACGTTTGTTTGCGTTTTTGTTCCAAATCTGTTTTTTTTGTTCTCATGAACACATTTGAAACAAAATAAGAAACAAGAAAAAAACGTGTTTCTTGTTTCGGAATAATTTTTAAGAATAAATTTTCTCTATCCTCTCTTTTTCTTCTCTTTTTTTTTTTTTTTTTTTTTTCTTTGGCCGGTCGCCGGCCTCGGCTATGGCCAACAATCGGCCGTCGAGGGCTGGCAACCTTGCCGGGCGTCGTCGGCCCCGGTGAGGCCGAGCATCGCCGCCCCGGCGAGGCTCGGCCTTGCCTTGGCTAGGCGACCTCGGGCTCGCCTAGATCTAGCGAGCCCGAGCTCGCCAAACCACCGCGAGGCTCGCCGGCTGGCGGTGGCCCGGTGAGGTCGAGCCTCGCCGGTAGCCGGGCGAGCTCGGGCTCGCCAAGGCGAGGCCGAGCCTCACCTAACCATGGCGAGGCTTGGCCTGGCCTTGTCGGGGGCCGCGAGCCTCGCCGTGGCTAGACGAGGCCGCCGGCCCTCGTCGGCCGATCGTTGGCCATGGCCGAGGCCGGCGACCAACCAAAAGAAGAAAAATAAAGAAAAATAAAATAAAAATATTAACAAATTAAAAGAACAAAAAAAGAACACAAATTTACCAAACGTGTTTTTGTTCATTTTTATTCCTGCAACAAGTTTACCAAACGCGTTTTTTTATTCAAAAATTGTTCCCCTAATATAAACATTTTTTCTATTTCGTTCCCTGGAATAATTTTTGAACAGAAATGTTACCAAACGCGCCCTTAGAGTCCAAAGGGCTTTGGGTGTTTAAACTTTCTAAAGTTTTTTCTCAAATTTACCCTAAATTAATACATGAGACGCATCAATTCGACTCCATAACTAAGTATGTAGGGGACAAGGCTTTTGAAAGGGCGATATGGAATTCAGTCCTCAGTAGTTCGTATGCATCAATTTCTCTTACTTAATTGGAAAAAATAAATCAGGTTGGGCAGGTCATCTTGATTGTTTTTGTAGCAATGATAATCCTCTTACTATCTATTATTGAAGTTTGAAGAATTATCAATATGACGTAAATTTATTTCCATTATTAGAACTCCGATCATATAAACTTTCTGTAATTCAAAATGGATAAATTTCCTCTTCTAAATAGCTGTTTTTTTCTTTTTTTGGTCAAATAAATAGATGTCTAAAAGTGGTGGAATCGCGGGAGTGATCCACCCGCCCTATATTTAAGTAAGCCGGCAAGCCTTCTAAGCCTATGAAAGAGTAAAATGTCATGAAGATGACCAACTTTTTTAAAATTTCGTTTATTTTGCAGAACATAAATAATTTGGAAAATGATCACTTGTATTACTTAAAATTATTTATCGATGAAAAAAATTTCATTCGATTGTAATTTATACTTAAATATTTTCTTGAACAATATAAATATTTTTCGTTTTTTTGGTAAACGATACAAGCAATCATTCTTAGGAAGATATTTTGTAAATTATTCATTTTCCTCAAAATACATGGAGCCTAAAAGTGACCTTGTATACCCATATAGATTCAATTAGAAATAAGATTGTCATCATTGCTTCAATAAATTTAATCTTAATGGACTCGTGTATGCAGACATCATGATATCAATAGTTGGCTTTGATTCGACAGTTCTATTCGATTTCATATAAAAATAAGATCAAAGTAGTTCTATATGAAAAAATTTTCAGGGACTAGTTTTATATTGGAACTTCACAAGAGGTGCATCGATTTAATGTCTAACTTCCATGCAGAACATGTGCACGTAAGCGCTGCATCTCAATGGCAAATGCTCACAAATTTCATTGGGTTTTTAAATGAAATTTTGTAAAAATGACTTAAGGTAAATTTGAGAATTCTTAAAGAAAATTTTAAACTTTCAAGTTATAACTTTTCGTATTTGGTAAAGTCAATTGGAAGGCTCTTCGCCTCAAATCCCACCTTTTCAAAGCCCAAACGTCAACCACTAGGGGTTCGCCCCAGTGGCCACCCTTCCAACATGGAAGGGGGAGGTGAGGGGTTCAAATCCCCACCTCCTCAGGAGGGATGGGATAGGGACGCGTAAGTTTGGAGAGTGGGTTGCGACTCCCACGCCCTGCAAGAGGCAGGGCACAAGTCTGCGAGTGAGTGTAGAGTAAGAATAGAGTAGGATTGACCAAAAAAAAAAAAAAAAAAAGCCCAAACGTCGAAGCAGATACCCAGCTACTTTCGGCTACGGTCGAACACTACTATGTAACGTTTCACGAACCGACACTTTAAATTATGTCAGAACGTAGTATAAGAACTCCATTTGCGGCAACCCAAATAGGACTGAAAGTGAAACTGTTCGAAACTACAAAATTGAAAGTGTGATTTATTCGAGAGTTAATATCACGAAAAATATCAAACCAATACAGTACATTCGATTGAATAAGTACCTTTCATCATAATCGGGAAATTTTATGGATCAAATCTTTAGTATTCTCTTACTTCTAATCTGTGTTTACTATTTAGGCAGAATACCATCACCCAATATTACTAAAAAATTCAAAGAAACATCAGAAACGGAAGAAAGGGGGGAAGATGAGGAAGAAACAAATGTAGAAATAAAAACAACTTTCAAAACAAAGGAGACTAAACAGCAACAAGATGGATCCACCGAAGAAGGTCATTCTCCTTTTCTTTTTTCAGAAGAAAAGGAGGATCCAGACAAAATCGATGAAAGGGAAGAGATCCAAGTGACAAATTTATCATAAATTAACTTTTTGACCATAAAACATATAAACTAATATGTTTGTGACAAATATATCATACATTAATTTCCGTTAAATTGAATTAATTCTACAAAAAAAAACTAATAAATACACATGACAAAACGAAAGGTAAAATCCCAAATAGAATGGTCATCCAACTTAGTAATTTGACGGTAAAATTTAACGAAAACTAATGAAGGATAAATTTATTGCAAGTGTACTAATTTTAGATTCTTTATGGTTAAAAAATAATTTATAGTAAATTTATTATAAATGTACTAATTTAGGATTTTTGATTATGTTAACCATTTATTCAAACAATCCTAAACCCCTTTGAGAACCTTTCCCTTTGCTCAATGGACCTGTAGACTAATTTTCCCAATGGGCCTATTTGGTTTTTCTCAAGCCCTCACATGCCACACGCACGCAGTGTGTTCATCTTTCTTTATTTTTCTTTTCCTAATTGAAAGCTATCACCATCCTTAAGAAAACATTTTGGCTGCATTTCGTCCGGAAATTTTTATTAAACTGAACTAATGTTGGATTGGATAAAGGATAGGATAGGATTTTAAACATCTCATCCAATGTTTGTTGACATTTGAATATAATGTGGATTCATGTAAATATTATGTAAATGAGTATTTGATTTGCAGGATCAAAATTACAAATAAATCACGGAAGTCATAAATGCTATTCGTCCTTTTATAATCTCCCATCCATATCAGACACCCCTCTTCCCCATGACTTTGAGGACACCGATAAGGACGCCCTCTCCTTCTGCGACATCCTTTTCGCCGCCCTCGATCAACGTGATGAATTCTACCCTGCTCTCCCTCCGACTTTGCCGCTTTGAGATGCCCCCGAGGTTGATGTTTTTTGCCGATCGAGCCATCTTCGCCGATGCCTTCATCTTCTTCAGCAAATCCATCCCCTTTGGCGAGCGTGAATCCTGCGTCGAAGCCTCTTGATTAAATCTAGCATCGCTGCCAAAAGCCAACAAGGCCAAAACTAGGATTCATCGACAGAACCTCCTCCACTATGAATACACCATCCGAAAACCAAATAAGCAACTAGAATTTAGGAACATGGCAACTTTTTGCCAAACCACAGCGTCGCCGTGGACCAATTGATTGGGGAGACAGAAATCTATGTCAGTAAAACCGTTAGTAAACGTCACCAGTAGCTCAACGGCCAAACTTGAAAGACAAATGCGACAATCAAATCGCTCCAGCCTCCGAGGCCCTGTGCATCCTCTTCTCTCTCTTCATCACGGTTACTTCCTGTTGGGAATAACGGATCCCAAAAAAACGGATTCGACACTAAATCGAACCCCTAAAACGAATGCGGAAGTCGAAGCCCGGGAAAAACACGTATCACTGATCCTAAAGCACACCGCGGATTCGAGCGTACCTTGTTAGCCACAGATTAGACACCGCGCCGATAGGAGGAAGAGATTTGGCCATGTTCGATCCGATTACGCCTTGAAGAGAAGAAGAAACGTGCCTTTTGCCTTACTGTTTCTTCTTTTTCTTTTTCTTTTTGAGAGAGAGTGCGCGGGAGAAGGGAAGACATACGTACGTTCTAATTGTCCAAGAGGTGTCTTCTCTCTCTCTCTCTCTCTCTTCCCTTTTATACGTCCCTCCATCCACGGGCCCTATTCCCGTGGGCCTGGCTTTTCGGGCCCAACTTGGGCGGACGGGCCTTAAGCCCATCTCTAATAAAACCATAATCTCTCACTCGCACATGGTGGGCCGAACAGGATTCTCTTTACCTCTCTTCAACATTCATACCGGTGAATAATCCGTACGACCAGCATACTTTGAGAGCTCGTTGCTATACATCTATTAGGAATATATAGCAGCTCATAATGGGCGTCACGCTTTGAGTAGATTTAGTATGCAGTACCCTAGATCGACTGATCACATTTATATATCTCTTGATATCTTTTAAACAATGATACATATATTGTATTCACAATTATAATTATTACAAAGACAGTTATAATTGATCGACCAGTGAATACAAAAGTATAATGTGATTCTCCAAAAATCGATCTTCCTCTTTCCTTCAAACTCTCAATTTCAGTTCAGCTTGCTTTTCTAGAAATGTCCCATTAGATCGAATCTAACTCATGACCATTGGCAACATCCTAAGATAGCAAATACTAAATAGAAATCTTGAGAATAAGTAAGAGTCATGAGGGGACTTAAATTGAGGAACTATTTTCCTCAAGAGTCTCACACGTCATAAAAGTTGAGATCAAATTTTTTGCCACTCTTATTGGTCGTCTCATGCATACGTAGTATGAAATACGTATTACGGTATTAACTTATTTCCCATGGAGCGTATGTCTACATTTTTCAATACCGTATAGATGATATTTCAGACATATCCAATGTCTAACTTGAGTTCACGTATCTACTCATTCACAAAATTCATCAAAACTCACATCTAGTATCTTAGACAGATAAAGTAAAATATGTGGGGTATTTTACTTTCGGACATCACAAGTATTATGTCATCATCTTAACACTTAGTTAAGGCGACATGCGTATTTTAAGCTTGAGCTCTCGATTATCACCTAAATAATAAGCTTAAAAACAGTCTCATCTCTATTTATCACACAGTAAATAGAGGCGATTACCCGTGTGAGTGGGCTAATCTTTTATCTGTTCGACATACTTCCTCAACTTATAATAATACACTGAGTATTAAGATGCATAAAGATTATACAAAGATTCATAGGCATTAATCAATGAAAAATAAAATTTCATAAATGTGAACAACTCAGGGAAATTACAATCCAGTACATCAGTATCTATGCAATCCTACAGATTTTACATGACCACAAAACACATTTCTAGGTATTGGCTTTGTCATAGGATCTGCTACCATTCTATGAGTAGATATGTACTACAAGTTCACATCCTTTCATGCAACCATATCTTTTACAAATTTATACTTGGTATCTATATGTTTGGTCTTGCCATGATACTTTGTATCTTTGGTGTATGCTATAGCTGTTTGGCTATCACAGTTAACCAATAATTGATTTGCAGCTTTCTCAATAACACCTAAATGATCCAAGAATCTCTTAAGCTAAACACCTTTTTATACTGCTGCTGATAATGCCACGAACTCAACTTCCATCGTGGACAAGGCTATACACGTTTGTTTCTTACTGCTCCAACATATGGTGCCATTATTCGGTAAGAAAACAAAGCCAGAGGCAGATTTCTTTTCATCTAAATCTCCTCTCCAATCATAATCAGAATAGCCTTAGAGTCGCAGATCCTTTCCTTAATAACTCAGCGTATAATCAGCAGTCCCATTTAGATACCTCAATATTCTCTTAACGGTTTTCCATTGTGCTGGACCTAGATTGGATTGGTATCCACTCACCATTCCAACTGCAATACATATGTCAGGTCTTGTACACATCATATCGTACATCAAGCTCCCAACAGCACTAGCATAAGGAACATATTTCGTTTGTTCCTTCTCTTGTGGAGTCCTTGGACACAGTCTATGGCTCAATCCTTCATCTTTTGCAATAGGAGTGTCTATGGGTTTACAATCTTGCATACGAAATCGTTCAAGAACCTTATTTATATATGTTTCTTATGAAAGAGACAACGATCTCTTCAAACGATCTCTTGAAATCTTAACTCCAAGAATGTATGCAACATCACTCATATCATTCATCTCAAAGTTGGAAGACAACCAACTCTTGACAGTATTAACAAACTTCATATTGCTTCCGGCAATCAGTATATCATCAACATATAATGATATGATCACAAATTGATCTTTGGATCTTTTGATATATACACAATGATCCTCATCTATCATTGTAAAAGTCATATGCCATTATGGCATTATGAAAACGTATATATCATTGTCTCGATGACTGCTTAAGGCCATATATCGATTACAAAAGTCGACATACTTTTTCTTCTTGGCCTTTCATTATGAAACCAGCAGGTTGTTCAATATATATTTCTTCCTCTAATTCTTCATTGAGGAAAGCAGTCCTTACATTCATTTGATGTAACCCAAGATCCATACTAGCCACTATTGTCAGAATAATGCGAATCTAGGTAAATCTCACTACAGGAGAAAATGTATCTTCATAATCAATTCCTTCTTGTTGATTATACCCCTTCGCCACAATGCGAGCCTTATGCCTTTCTATCGAGCCATCAGCCTTTCGCTTTATTTTGAGAACCCATTTGTTCCCGATAGCTCTGCGTCCTTTTGGAAGATTAACCAGTTCCCAGACTTGGTTTGATTTCATTGACTCAATTTCCTCTTCCATTGCATTAATCCATTTTTCCTTACTAGGGCAATTTAGAGCCTCATTAATATTTCTTGGTTCATCCTCATCTTGTGGAGCAACTATAAAAGTTTCCCCTTCAATGTCGAAACGTCGACGGGGAATACTTTGGCGACTTGTTCGCCGTATGGGAGATTGTACACTTTACACATCATTCCCCATCATGCTCCCACTTGGATTAGGTAATGATGATGTCATCTCATCATCTGGTTGTAATTGAGAATGAATTTAATTTAATTCATCACTTCTCATATTACTCCCACTTAGATGAACTCCACTAATATCATTATCTTAATCCAAGGCTTCAAATAGGAAGTAATCTTCCCCTATTTCGTCCTTCTTAGGAAATCCATCCATTAAGAATGTGACATTCCGTGATTCAAATTCAGTTATACTCCCACTTTCCTTCTCACCTATGAACACATACCCTTTCGAGTGTTCGAGTATCTCATTAAAATACTCTTCTTTCCTTTGGGACCCAATTTCCCAAACTTGTGAGAGGACTTATGAGTATAGGCAGCACAACCTCATGGCTTAAGAAAACTTAAGTCCGGTTTTCTACCTGTCCATAACTCATATGGAGTGGAAGTAACTGATTTGGAAAGCACACGGTTAAGTATATAGGCAGCAGTTAACAACGCATCACTCCAAAAAGTGATAAGTAAGTTAGCATGCGCCATCATGGACCTAACCATTTCCAGTAGGGTTACGTTTCTTCTCTCCGCAACACCATTTTGTTGAGGAGTATATGGAATAGACAACTGTCTTTCTATTCATTTTTCATCACATAATTTTTCTGAACTCATCAGATAGATATTCTCGACCTCGATCGGATCTCAATGCTTTTGTTTTCTTGTTTAATTGATTCTCTACCAAGGTCGTAAACCTTTTGAAACAACATAATACTTCAGATTTATGATAAATCAAATGGACATATCCGAATCGAGTATAGTCATCTATTAAAAAGTGATGAAATAAATAGTCTCATGCCTTCTTCTCACAGTCATTGAACTACAGACGTCATAATGGATTAAGTGCAGAGGAAATTCAGCTCTTTTACATTTTCTAAATGATTTCTTTGTCGTTTTTCCTTCTAGGCAATACTCACATATGGACAAATCAATTTTTTCAATATTGCCCAACAAGCCATCTTTGGCTAGTCTTTTCATATGTTGTTGGCCAATATGACCAAGTCTAGCATGCCACATAATCACATCATTATCATATGAAGTAGAAGACGTGAAACAGGGGAATAACATATTGACATCACCACAGTCAACATTTAGTACAATAAAACCATCTAGAAAGTGACCACAATTATAGTAATTTGTATCCAAATACAAATCTACACATTTATTATGGAAGTTCATACTAAAAACCAAGCTTAACCAACATCAAAACAGACACTCAAATTTCGACGAATCTCCAGAACATATAGAACATCATGTAGGAACAAGGTGCCCCCACCACACATGTTCAGTTGGCAGGTGACAATCCCTTTAACTTCAGCTCTAGAGTTATTTCCCACATAGATGCACTTAGTTCCAGTCAAAATTTCACGAAGAATTCTCTATCATTCGCTATATGGCTGTGGCATCTAAATCTACAGTCCACAAAGGATTGGATTCAGCCATTAATACAGAACTTGGCACATAAGCAAAGTTCTCAAATGTACAAGAGGTGTTTACCTTTTTCGGCTCACAACAAGTTGTGAGCATATTGACCCTTCTTGTCACATTTGTAACACCTCACCCTTGACACTTTCTTTACTTGAGGACGTTTTCCTCTCTTGTGTTGGTTAACTCTTGATTTCTTACAATAAGGACTTGATCCTTTGCATGCCCACATATTGAACAAATCAATACGCTTGCGCTTAGAGCTCGAAGCCCTTTCTGAGCTAGAACCAGCATAGCAAATATTTATTTTCGGTTCAAATGCTGTTATGCGGTCCTCAGCTAGCTCAAGGTGGCGCACAACACCCTCAAGATCTTCTATAACATGGTCAACACCCTCAAGATCTTCTATAACATGGTCAAGAGCTTCTAGTGCTTCTTGCTTTTCCATCATTATTGAATCTTCATATTCAATATTTCACAATTGTCGCCGTTCATATCAGCAATTACGTTCTTAGTTGCTGAAACCATCAGTCTGAACACATCAGACATACATACACGAATAATTAATGCCTATCATTTATGCATCCACTTTGCACAGACCCATCATATCAATAAATAATTTCAAGTAAGGTTTCGAAAACAAAAGGTCACTATGTTTCCAATCATCCTCTAAAAATCCTAACTCAAAATTATTATTGATATAATTGTCATATGCAAAATAAATTCTATTAAGTTACAAAAACTTCTATGAATTACCCACAACTAACTACCCACAATAACCAGCAATAACAGAAAGCATATAATATCTAACATCCAATAGAATAACAATGCTCTCATATAGTACAACTATACATCACACTAAGCAATATATACAGAGAAAAATCAACATAGAAAGTGATATTTACACTCATAAAACATCTCATAATTAATCTAAGAAATAAATAAGGAATGTCCCTTCTAATCTATCATTCAAAACATCTGAGAAAACTGAAGGCACATTTGTCAACCATGGAAAAAGTTTTGAAGAGCTTTCATGTCGCCACCAAAGCGCATTCACTCTGCGCCATGTGGCGCTCAATCTAAGGGTTGAAATTTTGGCCAACTCAATTCTATAATACTCTCTTACAAAAGCTTCAACTAACTTCCTATAACCCGGGACCACGTTGACCTCCCATAACCGATCTAACACTGCTTGTCATTCAGGTGGAAGAGTGTTCATCAAAGCCGGCACCTTCTCAAAATCCGGCATAAGATAACAATTCCAAATGATTTCCTGTATCATCTTATTGACCTTGACCACATGTGATACTAAATCACCGTCATGCTACCGATAATCAGCTAACTCTGTCATCGGCCTTTTAAGTCTTGCATTTCCCTCCTCCGTTCTCGGGATTACAGGTATCCGTGCATAACGCATCATAGTTCCTGCAACAAATGCAGAACTAAAAAATGGATTACTCATAATCCATAATTTACATAAGGGAAAATACATAATTTTCCAAAATTCATGCAACAAATGCAAAATAAAAAAAAAATGGATTACATATAATCCACATAGGCATAAATGAAAAAAAAAAAAAAAAAAAAAACAAATTCCTTTTTTTTTTTTCCGGTCAACGGTCAAAGGTCGTCGGTCAACGGTCGGTCAATAGGTCAACGGGCGGCGGGTCGTCGGACCGGTCGGGCCGGGTCGCGCGAACCGCCCGCATATGCCGCACGCATGCGCAGGCTGACGTCACGCAGACGTCATCCGACACGCGCCGCGCGCGTGCCGGGCGTCCGCGGTTCTGGTCGGGTCGGGTCGCCGGCCAGTGACCGCCCGGCCAACCGGCGTCGTTTGTTGAATGACGTCACCCCAGGCGGTTCTCGACCATTGGGTGATGTCATGCTGACGTCAGCACGTGTCGGTCTGCCGACCGGCGCGTGCCGGTTCGCCACCGACGGCAAACACGTGCCGGTTTGCCGACCGGCGAGTGTGCCGCACGCGCTGGGCGAGCCAGCGCTTCCGGGTGCATCGAGCCCACGCGCAGCGCCTTCTGGCAGCGCGTGTGGGCGCGTGCGGCGTCACCCGGTGGAGCACATGTCTCCGGACTCGTCTCAACGACCTCTTTCACCCAGTGCCTTCAGAAATTGATTTCAACTTACGAAAACTCAGAAAAAGGACGAACAGCACTCGGGTGTCGGGATTTCTCTCCCCGATCCGTACGGCCGAAAATTTTCGCGAAAAATCAATCAGAAAACATCAAACAGGTCGGGAAAACGTGAACTAGGGCTCTGATACCAATGTTGGGAATAACAGATCGACACTAAATCGAACCCCTAAAACGAATGCGGAAGCGAAGCCCGGGAAAAACACATCACCGATCATAAATCACACCACGGATTCGAGCGTACCTTGTTAGCTACAGATTAGACACCGCACTGATAGGAGGAAGAGATTTGGCCATGTTCGATCCGATTACGCCTTGAAGGGAAGAAGAAACGTGCCTTTTGCCTTACTGTTTCTTCTTTTTCTTTTTCTTTTTGAGAGAGAGCGCGCGGGAGAAGGGAAGACGTACGTACGTTCTAATTGTCCAAGAGGTGTCTTCTCTCTCTCTCTCTTCCCTTTTATACGTCCCTCCATCCACGGGCCCTATTCCCGTGGGCCGGGCTTTTCGGGCCCAACTTGGGCGGACAGGCCTTAAGCCCATCTCTAATAAAATCATCACTTTCGCCGATCTTGTTCACCTTGAGATCTTCCTCGCTGCCTCTATTGGATGAGGAGCTCTGTTGCCCTGGCTGCTGTCTTCGTCGGATCATTTTTTTCGCGGAAGAGGCATTGGGATCACAAAGTTCCCTGCCAAGATGGAGTTAAGCGATACAAGGAAGAGGCAGGACGAGCAAGGTCCGGCAGTACTTTTCCCAAAGGCCAAAGGCAGAAAGCAGGTCCCCGCCACTGGGAGAAGCGGTGGCCATTTTAGTGAGAGAAATCAGAACAAGAGAGGAGATGGTCGGGCTGGGCAAAAGAGAGGAGCAATCAGCGAGCGTAGAAGTGGGAAAGAATGCGTTATTTTATTTTTATTTTCATGAGTTTTTCCAAATTTCACATATTCTATCCGAGTCCATCCCATCCCTTAGATAGGATTTTTTTATCTAGACCATATTTGAGCTTATATCCGATCATATCTAGATTTCATGTCAATCCAAACACCGAATAGGAAAGAAGTTATCCTATGCAGAATTTTATCCAGCTCACCAAACAGTCTTTATGAATCGATTGCGTAAGTAATATAACATCAACCAACCAATCATTCTTGATATGTATCTCAAACAATGTTGCATTTGAATATTGGAAAATAATGGGTTCCCCAAAATATGACATATCACTAATGTTTTATTCGTTTCGCCGAAAATAATTTCTGGGAAAACGTTTTGGGATTTTCCAACGTTCGTTTCACAGAAAATGAATTCCTTGAGGAAAATGTTTTCCATGAAAAAAAAAAAATCTTCTAAATTAGAGGAAAATATTTTCCACTTTTGAAAAGTGGAAAACATTTTTCTCACTTGATCTCTCTTACCTCACACCTCTACAAATCCTCACTTTTTCCTCCCCTTTCTTCTCCTTTTTTTTTTTTTTATTCGAATTATTTTTTAAATTTTATTTTTCTATTTTAATTCGAATTATTTTTAATTTCCTTTTTCTTTTCTATTTCTCTTTATTTTCTTTATTCATTTTCTTTTCTTTGTTTCTCATCTTCTTCTTTCTTGGTTAGTGTCGTCAGCTGTCACCAAGCAAACCTCGAGCTTGTTGATCCGGTGGGCCTCGAGCTCGATGCTCACGCTCGCCAATCTAAGGAGCGGTGAGCCTCATGCTTGTTGGTGAGCTTGAGACTCATTGGTGGCCGATTGCGAGCCATCACTGTGGCCAGCGACCGACCAAGAAAGAAAGAGATAGAAAACAAAGAAAAATGAAAATGAAAATAAAAATTAAAAAAATTAATAATAGATTTTAAAAATTAAAAATAATAAAAAATCAAATTTAAAAAAATGAAAAATTCATTTTAAAAAATAAAATAAATGAAAATGAGTATATGGAGGAATAGATTTTCCTTGCCAAACAGTGAAAAATATTTTTTACTTTATTTTCAAGTTTCATCCGAACACCGAAAAATAATTACATTTTCTTGGAAAATGATTTTCTGGAAATCATTTTTCAGAAACGCTACATTTTCCACAAAACAAACGGAACCTAAAAGTTGAAGGCAAAGATATATATGCTAGTCACGGAAAAGAATCTTGACCATTGGAATTCACTAAGGGGACATCTGATGACCATGAAAAGTAAGGTAACAATCATAATGTCTTAATCCATTTGTTAACCATAAGAGAACTGCTATTTTCTTGCTAATTACGCTATTTTTAAACCTTGGAATCCTTCCATCAATTGAAAAATACAGAAGTCCACTAGATACCTAGGCATGCACTTATTCTTGGTCAGTTGTCACCTCTTAAGTCATTAAACGGAAAATAGTACTTGCTCCATGTGCTTCTTGAGGAAGACAGCCCATTCCCTCAATTTCCTTCCTATTAAACTGCCAAGTTGAGGAAATGGAAGCTTTATGTTCCATAACGACCTCTCTGGCTTTGTGTGTGGGGGTATGTAGGTTGATCTTGTTGTCTGCTTTGTTCATATAGATAAAGCAAGTTCACTGAGTGATACGAACTCTGGGCATCTCTCATGAGTAGTTACTGAGCCCAAGAAAATGAGTGCTCAAAAAGAATCCAAGTACGTAAGTAGTTGCAGAAGTAGAAATGCTGGAAATTACACTCAATGCAAATGCCAAACTCTTGATTTATTCCGATGCAGTGAACCCGGAAAACATGGATTGAATCAGATAAGGAATGTCCTTCCTGCTCATCCAGTTGTAGATATATCAAAGAGTAACAAAATTCCTGCTTTGAAATTCCAACCCACCCACCCGCAATTCTATGAGAAAGAAATTTCCACTTTTCAAAACATAAATTGAATCAGATAAGGAATGTCCTCCCTGCTTATCCCGAAGTAGATATCTCAAAGAGTAACAAAATTCCTGCTTTGAAATTCCAACCCACCCACCCGCAATTCTATGAGAAAGAAATTTCCACTTTTCTGGATATGTATACAGATACCTGGGCACCCCCTCCTCAACCTCTCCCTCCCTCCCTTCCTCCCTCCTCAGTTGCAATTTAGGCACACAGAAGGCCCCAAGGAATTAAAGAATTAATTCAGACAGATATTTGTAGACTTACTAATAGTCAATAGTCAGCTTACTGTCTACATGCGAAAAGCTTTGATAAAATGCCTTGAAATGTTGGTATGCAATGTCAATATCTTCCTTCCCACATACTTCTCTCACGCTGCAAATGTAAAAAACAGACATAATCATGAAAACAGTTTCACACTTTTCAACATTCACGGGGAACATAAAGCATCCGTCATGAGCAAACAGCAACCCATCCCGGTAAGGGAAGGAAAAGAGTTATAAACATGCGTCACTGGTGGAAGGTGAAATTAAATCAACATATCACATGAATCCCTGGTGTTTATATGCTGAACACTGCCCATCAAAGGAGCTCTCGAACATAATTTGCATAGAATTATGACATGAAAAGATGCCAGACTCGCAGACTTAGACAAAGCAGGGCTTAATTATCAAGAGATTCACATGAAGATAAGAAAAAAATTGCCATAGAGATATAGCTCTCAAAAAATACTGAGTTATGTTTTTCTGTTCTCTTCTTAAAGTAAGCACAGCGATTTGTGACTTACTTGCCCATCAAGTAACAAGCAACAGCAATGTTATGAACCATCGTAATTAACCACACAAGGTCAAATCAATACCTGTGCATGGACAGTTGGGCGATGCCGCAATCAACAGTGCGGATACCAACTCCTGATGCCAGTATCGGACCTATGGTGGATCCACATCCCATGTCATTTCTAACTGCAAATTCCTGCACACAGAATAGTCATGTGAAAATTTTTCTATTAGGTCTCCTGTATCTTGGCACAACTGGAAACTTAAGACAGAAATAATCTAAAAAGAAATTGACACATCACATTGGTAACCCCGTCCCAAAGCTGCATAAAAATGATACCATATTGCATAGAGAGCTTGATTTCAAAACTACATTGGTAATGACACCATATTTCAATATAATTATTGAAATACACACTGCTTTACATATGTGTGCGTGCGTGCGTCCGTTTGTATGTGTGTGAGAGAGATTGATGAAGAGATGTCCACCAAGAAATAGAGGTGAAACCACGGTAGCTTTCAAGCAACCATATATAAATGACCAAAAGCTCCAGGCTATGAAAATCCTCAGAAACTTGTGGATAACAAGTTTTAAAACAGATGAAGATAAGGATGACATGTATAATGCACTTATTAGCCACTGCCAGACTTCAGCAGAGAAAACGCAGATGTGAGATTAACGGTTAATCCTAGGATATGCATTGGAAAAGTGAAATGGAGAGAACATGTTAAAGTGTGCCAACATGGCATCTGCACAGTAGCCGATGTGATGGTTACAAAAACTCATGTTTTGATATTTCACAAAGGTTATCTCCTTGCTTCTCTTGCAGCAAAATCATCATAAGAAGCATAAGATTCTCCCTTTCTTCTTGGTCCACAGAAATGAAAAGTAGAATCTGGACAAGTTAATTGCTGAAAGCTGATCTAACTATCATAGACTATCTAGTGGTTCTTGGTTATGCAAATGGCTAGAATTACCGAGTGTCTTTTTTAATTAAGGGTTACTATCACGAAAAGCCCCAAATTGGTACACCTATAACAAGGTTACCCCAAAACTAATTTTTTGACCACATAAAACCCCAAACTAGTATACTTGTATAAATTTACCCCAAATTGATATACTGATAACAAATTTACCCCAGATAAATTTTTTTTTTACCTGAAAAAAAAAAAAAAAAAAAAAAAAAAAAAGTAAGCTGATACATTTGTGACAAATATACCCTTTGTTAAATTGGAATAATACCACAAAAACCATAGAATCGGTACTATTATAACAAATAGAGAGTAAAATCCAAACTGTTACACTATTCAATTGTCACGCGTCATCCGACTCAGCAATTTGATAGTAAAATTTAACGAAAATTAATTTAGAGTAAATTTGTCACAAGTGTACTAATTTGGGGTAAATTTGCCAAAGGTATTCCAATTTGGGGTTTTTTGTGGTATTAACCCTTTAATTAAAGACTTCTACCAAAAGAAATCCTTTTAATTAAAGACTGCAGGCTGAATGTCAATATCTTGCTTCACCGCAAATTGGAGATGACAACTAAATTTCCCAAGGGTCTAATGTAATAGAGAGTTTCTTGATTGAACTATAATAGAAGCTTAAGTTTCAAGAGACATCTCTCGGCGTTAAAACTGAATCTACCTGTGTTGGCAAGTTATGAATTTTGCCCACTTCTTTGAAAAGAAAAGCGGTAATGCCACTGGTGGCATAACGCTGATTAGCATTGTGCTTAATTACTAGCCCCTTCTGCATTTCAGGTCGATGGTGTTCCTCATGCTTGTCCATAAAATTTGGGTGAACTCCATGAGCCATGTCTGCGGAAACTGCAGTATCCTAGATGTCAGCAGTTATGGAAGTACACATCATAATAGTATCAAAAACAACACTATAAAATGACAAGTTCATTAGCTGTGTGTATTAAATTAGGACATCACAGGACCTCATTAAAGTGGCTTTAAGAAATATCAGAAGAAATGTACATATGTAAAAAAGAAAAAAGCTAATTTTGTATGCTGTTAACCCAAATTGAACCCTTTAATATTATTATATTATTAGAAATGGTTAAGCCATTTCATCACAAAGGTCCTTGCCTCTCGCCACCATTGGCAATTATTAGAAGCCACCACCATATAGATTTTTTCTTTTGCCCCACACACGCATATATATAATGACAAGCCAGCCTCCTAGCTAATCTAAAGGACAAGAAAATCTCTTTAAATTCCACATCGGCATAAATTTGCATAACACGGACGTAATTTGATATATAGTCAACAAGTACGAAATAATAAATAGGACAACGCAACACCAATCTCACAATACTAGAAGCAAAACATACCCAGAAATGATTTCCGTATAGCACGCTCAAAAGCATTCTCCCCAACATATTTATCAGCTAAGGAATCAATGATGCGTCTCATGGCCTGAAACATGGTTGGTGCACCAGCACCTTGAGAGGAATCTGAACCCACCTGATCAACAGAGTTAACAACTTCACTACCACATTCAAAGTAGCACAGTAAGATCAATGCATGAGAGCTGGTCCATCCACTACACTCTCCCTGCTTGAGCTTATTTGGTGCTGCCGATGTGAATCAGAAGATAATGAAAAATTTTCTGAGTACAGTCATGTAACAATATAAATGGCTAAGTATCATCTTGTTAATTATCTAGCTCATGTTTGATACAGGTCAAAGTGAAGATAAAACTACAAAAAATATCTAGACAATGAATTTGGATGTTCTCTTCCTTCCTTTACAATGGGGACAGATTATAATATAAGTCTATCACAAACAGCACTTACATATCCCTTTTTATCCGTAAGCATGGCACATTTATATGCATAAGCATAACTTTCTACTGATCTTGAAATGTTCATGTATTAACAGAGAGTCTCCGGCAGCAAAGCAGTCTCAACTTTTTATTCTCCCTCAGTCATAACAATAGTCTGAATAATCAGAGGAAACTTGAACAGTACTCTTCCTAAAATATCATCAATGTGACTAAGAACGTCGCATCAATGGCTAAATCAGCAAAGCCAAAAAACCATCTGAATTCTTCAACTCTTTTTTCAGATGCAGGAGCAGGTGGACACCTTGCTTTTGTCAGCCTATTTTCTTTTTAGTAAGAAGAGTGGGGGAGTATAAAATAGAGACAAGAATATGTTAACTAAAGGATACAAATATGCCAGAGAACTTTACCTCTTCATTGTCAAACAAAGCAACCATCCGAACAGCATGCTCAGTTGATAAATCCGTGGGTAATCTACAAGAGTCAATTAGAGCTCTCAATGCACAATAGCTTGAAGCAAGATTATCCAATCTTCCTGAAAAAATGAATTCATTGTTTCCACCCCCAAGGCAGCTAGGTTGGGTATCACAAAGATTCAACTCAATACTCATGATATCATCTGCACAGCATCCAATTTCATTGGACAATATCTGGAAGAGAAAAAAGAAATGTCAAATAGCTGACATAACGAATTTTTAAGCATTCTCTCTTGGAAGCTGAGATTTGGAGACAAGTCCAACAAGCAAGCAGGTGAAACTGATGATCACATGTCAGAAATACTGACTGAAAAAAAAAAAAAAAAAAAACCATGATAAACAAAGAGAGAAGGAGGAAGAGAAAAAACAAAGCACATGAAGAAGACAGCATGTTCCAATAGAAGGTCATCTAAGTTGAATATCACCAATCTTCTGGAACAAATGGGAATGGATTTTGCCACCTATTCTTTGTATAGAACATATGAGGATTTTGCCACCTATATACTTTGTATAGAACATATGATGATACAAATCTTTGCTTTGCCTCACCATAATTTAGGAACCTAAGAAGGATATTAGCATAATATTGTTTGTACGCATACACTCGTAGAATCTGATATTTTGCAGTTTCCCTCCAAAAATGCAAATAGAGACACTTACCTGCAAAAGCAGGGGATGATGAACAGGCTTTGGGGAAACTTTTGACTCTGCAGATGTTTCATCAGGTTTTGTGGAAAGCAGTGGAGTGAGTTGTGTTTCCAGGTTAGGCTTAAATCCATCCTTGTTGACTGTGCTAAACCATCGAAAGAAAAAGAATAATATCACAGCACACTGTCAGCGAGGATATGGATTTGTCACCAAGTGACCAGACAAAATATATATCAGAAACAAACAAAAAGAAACTGCAATATGTGTCAAGCATGCAAATGAAGAACAAAGCAGAGTAACATAACAACAAAAAGAAGGCCCTACAGATAATTAGGGCCTATACTCATATTAATTATTCAAGGAAGCCAAACGTACCGGTCAAGGTGAATGGCTAAAGTGGGTACTCGTAAAAGAGGTCTTTTAATTTTGACTAGTTTGTGCAGAAAGTAACCATTGCTATCTCTCACTATGACCCTTCCTGCAACACTCAGATCTCTGTCAAACCAAGTATGCCATAAACCACCACCATAAGTCTGCACATTGACCATGAGATAATTAGACTTGGTTGATGCAGATTTTGGCTTCAGTTTTAAGCATGGGCTGTCTGTGTGAGCAGCAATAACATGAAAACCACTGCCGACGTCATATCTGCAAACTAAAACCAAAAAGGCATAGTTATCAAAAACAATGAAACAGAAATTTTGCTGCCAGTAATGGGAACAGAGTGGCCAATTACTTTTGCAAATTTAGAAGGAAAAAAAAAAAACATTGGTTGTATATATGATTCCTAATGAAGGAAATATCAACAGGAGAAAACACATGAAAATCTTAATTCAAGATGGGTTGAAGCTTCAAAAAGCACTTGTTATAATAATTACTTCAGTTTCAGTATTTAGTCTGCTGCTTACCACTATTCCCTAAGACATTAACCAGGCACTATGTCCTGATGACGTTTTGCTAGCACTTCAGGGAACCAACATCATGTATAAGTTTATTGCAAGCCTGCCCCTAAGCCAGCCGATTCCCTCTACCAACAATTCAATAATTAAATCAAGAAGTTCTTTACTGACCTTTCTCCTACAGCAAAAGCAATTAAACAAGACATATTCCGTGTAAAGAAGTAGCGTCCTCCAGGCTTCAGGTTCCAGTCATCATTTTCATTCAGCAAATGAAATCCAGCATCAATTAATTGTCTTTTTGCTTCAGCTGGAAACACAGAGGTGAAAAGCATCATTGGAATGTTATGCAAAAGCACATTTAGTTATACGAATCGGATATGTCAATAACAAACAAGACTATAGCCTCAATACTGGTTATGTACCATCAGGACCAATCTCACTAGAGGTTTCGATGAAATATTACATAGCTATTCCTGCGCATGGAGCCTCAGTGCAATCATACCACAAATTGTGGTGATTACGTGTTAAACTCTGCTATATCACAAGTGCCACTAACCCAGCGAAAAGGACTTGCCACAGTCAATCTAATGGTGCTCGTGCAGAAAGGGCCTCTCTATTATTTACAACTACTTCTCTCTTTGAAATTCTAGCCTCAGAACAATTGCTTAACATTCAACACACAGAGAAAGTTGTCAGAAAGTCTAAAACTCCTTCCCCTCTCAAAAGCTGATTATGCAAACAACTAGGATGAGATGAACCTCACTAGATGCAATCGGACATGATGCTTATGGCATAGAACAAATCCTTGGAAAGCAGATCAAATATGTCCAATATCAAAATCAGAGTAAAAAACAATAAAAGCTATTCTCTACCAGTTGGTCCTCACAACAGGATAAAATTAAAGCATATCGAAGTAGATAATTTTTACTTAACAATTCCATGGTTACTAATGATACAACTACGACTGCTAGAACGGCAGTGCAATATTACAAAACAGGGATGATAATGAAAAAGCTTCCATCAATGGGTTTGGCTATGAGATCCAAATAACCAACGTTTTTTCAGAGTATCTCAAAGAGGCTCTTCTTGACAATATTTTAGTATGTTAATGCTTGGAAAAATATAAAGAAGGAAGTTCAAAATTTCTGCAATTCTGAATTTTTTACAATTAATGCAAGAATTCTTCAAAAAGTTGAGGAAAATTATTCAACTTCTGTTTAATACTGTTAGCAGAGTGATGGACTATGATGTTCCTGCACTTGAATAGTTAGAACAGTAATCAAAGAATTGTGAATGAGAGAAGCCATTGCATCAGCATTTGCAATGTTCTCTAACTCTTCAGAATGGGTGTTAAGCCTTGTTACCTTGAATTTGTAAGTAAGAAATTCATGCCCAGGAATATATCATGACACCAATGGCAAACCACATTGCCTAATATGATACACACCAGATTTCTAAGACCAAAAACTACTTGCCCAAAGCAAGGGTTTGACCAAGAACCAAAGGAAATTGATTTAATTGTGAGGATATATGGCCTTGTTGCAGTACTATACACATATTAAGCATACCATACAAAGGAGTTCCATTCATGTGCAGGGTACGGAATATGAATGGCTTCATACATTTTTCACCTTCTTTTAGTTAGACCCACACACGTTTGATGGAGAGACTAGCAAATAAGCAGAACCTTGAACATCAGATATTAGATATTTATCCAAACTGCAAACTTCTGGCATAACATTTCAGTCCTTTTTTTTGAGACAGTATCCATTCCAACAATTTGACTAATTTCAGCTACTCAATTGAATATCTTCAAAGGATCTGTGGATCATAGACCTAGCAAACTCAAAACTGTATATACCGATTGCCACACATAGATTGATGTATCATGTAGACTGAATTCAGGAAGCAAATTCAGTCTTCCAAAAACTCTAAGGCAAACATATAAACACATTTTGAACAAACACGCCTAAAGCTTATACGTTGCCTTTTACAAGCACTTTACGCATGTTTAACAACAACTAAGGCAGACATATAAACGAATTTTGAACATACACTGATAAACCAACATCGTAATCAAGCTCAACTACATTAAACCAAAGCGCGAACCACGAACGACGGAATTTTAAGTTACCTGTAGCATGAAACTGAGTCCAGGACTCGTTGAGATAATCCAAGAGGTCCCCGACGATCGACCCGCCCGACGCAGCCGACGAGGAAGCGCTCTGATCGCAAGCAAACCCCGCCAAGGGAGACGGATGAGCATAAAATCACGCACAACAGGAACCGCCAAACGCATCGATCCACAGCGAGAGCGAGAGAGAGAGAGAGAGAGATTGACCTGAGGCGATTGATCCGCGCCGGAGCAGAGACGAGGAAAAGTGGAGACCTTGCGAATGCGCGAGCTAAGCGGAGATGGCGAAGGCTTCAGGAACAGAAAAGAAGGCCTGGAGACAGTCGGAGGATGGAGGAGATGCAGGCGAGCCGCCATCGCTGCCATTTTCCGTTCTGCGGTTGCTTTGCTTCCTATCTCAACTGAGTCGAAGTTCGACTGTCCTCCAGAACTCCTTTTCTTTTATGGTTACTACTGAAAACCCAAACTAATAAACATGTAAATAATTTATTTCAAATTAATCTCAAATGATCACAAAATATTTCAAATTAGTATAAATTTACTCTAAACTAATTTATTTGACTGTGAAAATTCCTAAACTCGTATATTTATGATAAATATATCATTCATTAAATTAAATTAATACTGTAAATAATGTGCAACAGCAAGCATCGGTACAATTCATTATTTTGATCTCATTGGGCTTTATTTTTTCTTTTTTCAGCAGAGCCTTATATGTCTAGACTAGGTTAGACTCCTACAAGAGGTAGAATGGGGAATTTCTGACTAGTTAACTGGCAATTTGATAGTAAAATTTAAATAAAATTAATAGAGGGTAAATTTATTACAAATATATTAGTTTAAGGTAAATTTATCAAGGATGTACTATTTTATGGTTTTTTATTGTTAAAAAATTAATTTATAGTAAATTTGTTACGCGTATATCAATTTGAGATTTTTCAATATATTAACCCTTCTTTTTTTAGTAAATCACGTGATGGTCTCTAAATTTTAACCTAATATATAATGTGGTCCAAAAATTTTAAATTTATTTAATATAATCCTTAAACTTTAACAAAATATATATGTAATGTCATTTTTTAACTTTTAATTTGTTTAATTATTGAATTTTTTGTACATATTCAATCTAGTTATTGGATCGTAATAAAATGACAATATTGAACATTTTCATGTAATATGAAGACTAGATTGAATTGAACAAATTAAATTTCGGGAATAGTTTTAAACATTGAGTTAAAGTTCATGAACTATATTAAACAAATTTAAAATTCAAGTACCACATTGCATATAAAGTCAGAGTTCAAATATAATTTGCAATATTATCCCTTTTTTTTTTCTAATGTTGAATGAAAGATAAAAAGAAATATTAAGCAAATAATACAAAGACAGTTCCCATATTATTGCTCATGTTTGATTTTAATCATGATATCTACTTTTCTTATAAATTTCGTCCATAACTTGATTTTCAATCTCAAT
The DNA here is from genome assembly GCA_014182375.1 of Eucalyptus virginea. Taxonomy (NCBI): domain Eukaryota; kingdom Viridiplantae; phylum Streptophyta; class Magnoliopsida; order Myrtales; family Myrtaceae; genus Eucalyptus; species Eucalyptus virginea. Next base: position 16,300,482 of record CM024523.1, on the reverse strand, counting down.
TTTAAGATGCTTCCATCCAAATGTACATAGAAATTGCTAAATGCTACATCACTCAAAATTACCAGACTAAAGATGGTATATGTCGCTCAATTCTCTAGGCAAGGCTAGTGGCCTGGAGCATGAAACCAATACAGTTTATCACATCTGCAAGCTATCCCACTTAATATAGGTAATTTTAAACCAAAATTAATTAATATAGATAATTTTGAATTTTGAGCGAAAAGTCAACTGTTGGTTTTTTCCATATGGTTTTACTGATCGGCAAATTATAAAATACTTTTTTTGGGTAAAAAAACTATAAAAAAAAAAGATTCCCTCTACATACCAAACAAAAGAGAGAAACTTCAGGCATTAAAAAGAGGGGGGAAGACGATCAACCTGTCCGTTTCAGAAAATTGACAAGAGCGAGTGCAACGTTCCAGAGGTCGAATTGCCATGGCGGGAACGCTTCAAACCCTAATCCTCTCCCCCGCGACCTCCGCGACGGTCCGGCTCCGTCCCCGGAACGCGCGGTTCTCCTCGCATGGCGATCGCCTCTCCGTTCGCCCCGTCAAGATCGGTCCGCACCGCTCGATTTCGCCACCCATTAGAGCCTCCGGGGCATCGCCGGGTCAGGTCAGTTCGGCTCTTTGCTCGGACCGGTTCGCCGTAACTGGGAGCTCCGCGCGCGCGTTCTGAGAAGTCAATGAGAATGCACGATGGGGTCGAGGGAGAAACGTTTCGAGTATGCATTACGTTCTGCATTCAGTTAGAAGTGATGCTTTAGGTTCCGCATTGTGGAATTTATAAAGGAAATGACTGTTGGATAGTATGTCTGTAATGTGTTCGCGAGAAAAATGGGTTGGAGCCCTTTTTTAAATTCATAGATAAAGATTTTTTGGATGTTTTCAGGTAGGTGGAAATGATTATGCTCCCAAAATTCCTGGGAAGGTAAAGGCGGGAAACCCATTCTCAAAGTTTGTTGCGGATAATTTTCTTCCGTTAGGTAATGATGTCCGTTTGATGGCATGTATCTTGGTTGGTGCAAAGTTTGCAAATTCACGGGCTTGACCACAGTTTACATTGGGATGTCATTAGCAATCTCTTTAGTTTCTTGCTAGAGGCGGAGCTTCCACTTGTCATATTCATAGACCGTTCCCTCCAATATGGAGGCCAGTGATTATGTAAGCTTTCACCTGTAATGTCGATATGGGGTTGGCAACTATCCATGATCTTGAGCCTGACCCATTCATCACAGTAATTTAATGCATAGCTAAATTTAGAGAGCTTTGACAGCTTGAACCAAGATTGTTTTTCTGTTAGTGATCTCGTTTTCTGCTATAAATTCCTTTCTTGAGAGTCAATAATGATTTTAGTCTGACAACAGTACCTTGGATATCTATCTACATGAAATGTTTGCAGTGATGATATATTAATGCAATTTCATCTTGTAACAGCTCTTATAGTGGAGTTGCCCTAGGACTTGCAAATCCTACTCCTGGTTGCCTTGCAGATAGATACTATTTATCGAAATTCAGTACCTTTGGGATCTTTATTATATCAGGTTTGGAAGTGAACCTTTATTCTCATTACATATTATTCTTTTTTTTTTCTGTGATGCCATCTGTATGTAAAGCATCCTCCATGCTCTAGGATTGACATTGCGGAGTGGAGAAATTGGTGCGGCTGCAGAGGCATGGCCCATCGGAATGTTTGGGCTTGTATGACTCCAAGTTTCTTTTGCAGGCTTGTGCATATTGTATGTTGATTGTAAACATTGTGAGATATTTGATATGGTATATCATTTATTGTAGTATAAAATGTACTTTTTCAGAACACATCAATTTGTTTTATTTGACATAGATATTATGCGGCTGTGATCGCTGCCATCTTATGTGACCTGCATCTTTCCAAGCTCTTTTAATTTGCATATGAGATACAGCTACAGCATGCACTAGGAAGGGAATTTTAGTCTGGCTGTTACCTCATTCTTGACTAGTCTCCACTGACTCTACTTGCTTGACAGCTGACCTAAATTGAATATAGTTTTTGTGCTATAGTGAGTTTTAACTGTTATGCATCTTCACTATGCAGGGATCAATTCTATTGTTCAGTCCATATTTTTCAAAGTTAATTTTGCAAATCCAGCTTCAGCCTCAAGAATTTGTTACAGGTTGGGCATTGATCACTCTCTCTCTCTCTCTCTCTCTCTCTCTCTCTCTCTCTGTGAATTGATTTGTGGACAATCTATACCATATTAATATGTATGTATCTCATTTCATGTTGTGCCAGGAAAACTTTTTTCCTAGCCCATTTACTGGAATATTATAGATTCCATAATCAATATCTGCTCATACATTCAATATCAAGTTACGGATGTGCAAACTTTTGCACACTTTTAAATGCACATAGATGTTCGTTATCTCTCTTTTGGGCTACATTTCTGTCATGCCTTTCCTTTCCTGTATTTGGAACTGTCTCTGCTGCACCTCATTGTATTAAGCAAATTAAGATGACGTTGATTCGACTGATTAAAAAAGAAACCGAATTTGGCTTTTGTTGGGGACTTTATGCTGTACATGATTGTCAAAAAGCGAGAGTTATGTTTGCTTTGACTTACTATTATTATACTTCAGAGCTTATAATCAATTTAAAGAGAATTTCTCTTCAATGCTACAATGATCTGTTTTGATCCTGCAGGATTGGCACTATTTAGCTGTATGCCTACTACATTATCAAGTGGAGTGGCTCTTACTCAGGCATGCCTACTATTCTTTACTTTCAAAGTTGCTGTTGATGATAATTTTTCCATTAATGGAAGGTTGTGACTGCAGCTTGCTGGAGGGAATTCTGCTCTTGCTCTTGCAATGACGGTGATATCAAATCTATTGGGGATTCTACTTGTAAGTTATAATATTGTTTTTGTCAGTATACTGTCTGATCATATCTATAGATTCTCAAAAGAAGAGAGTTGGGCAAGATGTTACCTGATCTTTCTATTACTTGGCATCTTTTTCTCTGCTTTTATGATTTTTTTTTTTTTCTGTTTTTTCTTCAAGAGCTGCATTGATGCAACTTCTTCATGTTATTGAAAATACCCAGAAGATTTTCATTGGTTTTTACTTGAATGAAGATTTGTAGTGCTCCTCATGCCTTATACTTTGTTGCAATCAATAAGTGTGATTTTGTTTTTAACAATAATTTTGCAGCACTAGTTCCTAAGAGATGGCTGTTGTCTTGAATTTTGTATGTAATTACTTTTGTAGAGCAAGCTTGGTCCTGCTTTTTAGATATGAAACTTACGTATTTTCACATGCATGGCCATGGATGCATGATAATTCTCTGAATACTTAGAAGTATCTATTTGCTTTTTTTTTATTTATTTAACATGATCGTGTATTTTCGACTTAAATTCAACACTGTTATACCTGTACAACAATCTGATGGCATTAGTATCTTTCTAGGTGCCATTTTCTATCTCCAAGTTCATTGCTGATGGAGTTGGAGTCACTGTTCCAACTAAGCAATTGTTCAAAAGTCTAGTTCTCACACTTCTTATTCCATTAATACTGGGGAAGGTATATGATCCTTGCAAATTTTTTTTTATATGCAGAGTCCATTGATGCTTTTATTATTGGAACTAGTATATTACCCCATGAATATAGATCAGGTCCAAACAGGCTGTCAAAAGCTGAAGATGTTCCTGGTTACTGATTACCTGAAAATATACCAATTAGCAATAGAAAAAATAGGGCTAACGCTTAATTTTTTAGCTGGGAGTACTTAATGCTTGATGTTCTGTTTCCAATCAAAAGATGTAATCTTTATGTTTGCTGCCATAAAACAAAGTGTTGAATGTTGAAAAAATTAATATCTTCTCTAAGTAGTGCTTGCATATGTTTCTGGTAATTTGCTACCTAACAGTATATAAATCAATTGGATGATTAGTTTTTTATTCAAGAGTGCTGGCAGTTACCAGATAGGCAGATACCTGTTTGGCTCTTATATGATCTCTTCATGATTTGCTTATTGATATTACTACTATATGTACTTTGAAAGTATCCCTTTGGGCGGAGAGTTCAAAGGGAATAACAGTTTCTTCAATTTGACTGGAAGTATGGTCAATGGAATGCGTCATCTAATTATGTCACCTTTAAGTTTATCTATCTTATCTTTGTGGCGTTGATGAGTTACTTGTTGCACTCTTCCCTTTAATCCTACCTTTTGATTACCATTAAGCTTTTTCTCCTGCTACATGTTTCTTTCTGGAAGTCTTCATGCAGCAATATGAAGATTCTGTATTTGTTTCATTACTTTTTCTTGAAATGACAGGAAATGGTTATTATCTTTCAATAATTTGATTGCTTTTTATTTACACAATCTAACATCATGCTTTCTTTGGCCCTACAGATATTGCGAGAATCCTTCAGAGGTATGTGTCAACAATCATTGTTTATAGTTATTCTAGAGAATATGGTGAACTTGGTAAATTTTCAGAAACTGTCAGTTTATAAGCTGAATTGAGTCACTTCACTTGTCATAGGGAAAAATTGCCTATGAATAATGCTGAGATCTGAATAAATATGTGTGGATAAAGTACCTCGCATTTACTACAATGCTGAATAAAAGTTATATCTCAGGCTTGGCAGATTTTGTTGATAACAACCGGAAGCTTTTCTCAAGGATCAGTGCGGTTTTTCTCAGTTTAGTAAGAACCCTTAATTTTCCTTGCTTTAATTTTCTGATAACAAGAAGTAGAAAGTGTGGTTTCTCAGTTTACTTAAGGATCCAAAGGGCCATAACTCTTTTTTGGGTGAATATTAGAAACAAAAGAACGTATCATGGTCCATGTCTAGACTGTGGTTACTAAAAGCTTTACAAGCATGTGATATATCTGAAATTTTTGGATACTCCATAAGGTATCTGGCTTTGTTCCTTTAATTTGGCTATACTAGCATCTTTATTTCAGCTGTTTCATATCTCTAATTATGAGAAACAGAGACAGGGAAAAAACAATGTGATCGTGAGCTCATATTTTCCAAAAATAAGTATAGTGGAAGTCCTAAAACTTGTCACGAATGTGCAATTGAATCCTAAAACTTGTCAAAAAAGTGCAATTGAATCCTAAAACTTTCAAAAGTATAATCAAGTCCTAAAACCTGTTAAGTTGGTGCAATCAAGTCCTAAAACTTATTAGCATTTTTTGTTTAAGTTGGACGGAGTTAATGAAAGAACTTGATTGCACTTTTTAAAATTTTTAGGACTCAATTTCATTTTTGGAAAGTTTTAGGACTCAAGTACATTTTCATGATAAGTTTTAGAACTTTCGGTATAATTATTCCTATCTTCTATCAATGAGACTAACATGAATTTCTACAGCTTGTACTAACTGAGGCCAGTTATGTATTCAGCTAATATCTACTTTTAAGTTACGTACTTAGAGCTAAATCTGCATGAGATTGACTCTAAGCCATCTTTTAAGGGATCTCTCGACAGGGTTGATTCATGTTGTGATCTAGGGAGATTCTGAGCAAGACAGCTTAAATTGATAGGTGGAAGGAGACCAAGGGATTCCAACTTACTCTTAGAGGTGGTGTTCCAGCATAACAAACACAACCAAAAGTTTTTTGGGAAAGAATAAAAGTTGATGATCCCTGTAAAGCATTATTAGGTGTGTGGAAATTGAGATATCTAGTTACTATCTGATTGATTAAGTAGGCAGTGGTTAAGAGAACATCACTCTAATACCAAGCTGGGACATGATGGGCAAACATAAGAAACCTAGCGACCTCCAACATATGTCTATTTTTTCTTTCGACGACACTATTTTGTGCATTAGTACCAACACAACTGGTTTGATGAATATTGTTATCATCAAAGAGATACCATTGAAACTGATCTTCAGTGTGCTCTGTGCCATTGAACTAAGTAAGAACCATTCTGTGAAAGATTTTTTTTTTTGCGACACTGAAAGATTTGAAAACAGTGAAAAATGTCACTCTTATATTTCAACAAATAAACCCAAGTTGTATGACAATGACAATTGATAAAAGTGACAAACCATGGATAACAGGGAATAGAGGTACGCCAGGAAGAACCCACACATCAGTATGAATTTCATGAAAAGGGAAACGACTTTTATTATTTGAATGTGGATATGTTGGATGAGTTTGTTTAGCCAAAATGCACGCTTCACAAAAAAACTTATATTTATTACAAGCAGAAATGAGACTAGGAAAATCTTTTTCTAAAGTTCCTAAAGGGGGATGACTTAATCTATAGTGCTAATGATGAATATCTGTCAATGCCGAATTAACTGAATGAGGCATAGAAGATGAAGTAGAAGTAGAATTCCCACTACCCTCGAGTAGATAAAGACCGCAATCTGATCTGCCATATTTAATCTCCTTCTTCGTTACCAGATCCCGGAAAACACAATAAGAAGGAAAAAAGGTTACTTTAAAGTTTAAGCCTCTAGTCAGAATACTAATAGAAAGTAGATTAGTAGAGAATGATGGAATATATAAAACAAAAGACAAGGGTTATCCAGCATTGGAAGAGAGGGTTCCACCAGCTATGTGGACCTTGCCTTTGCTGGAAATAGGGGTGTATTGATGAAAGAGACTACAACCTGCCGTGTGATTTGTAACCCCTGTATCAATGATCCATGGGCTGAAAACAATAGATGATTTGTAACCCCCTAAAGAGAATACTTGAAGTGGCTAGGTTTGTAGCAAAAGGCAAAGACGAATTGGCAACTGTGGAGGAGGCAACAGCAGAAGAAGCTTTCCATAGATGTCGAAATGCCTGAATCTCTTCTTGGGATAAACCTATATTAGTATTAGGTGCAACAGAAACAGTTTCAGGATGGTTTGCCTTTTTCTTTTTCCCTTTCTTTGTGCCCTTTTTGCCTCAAAATTTGCAGGTTTTCCATGTAACTTTCAGCAGGTAGCCTTAGTGTGATATGGCTTATGACAATCGTGAGATTTTGTGGGACCATTACGAACTATTCTAAAAGCTTAAGCTGTTAGGTGAAGGCGTGGTTTATTATTCAAATATTCTAACATTCCTCCTCACACGTAAGCTAGTCTTTAGCTTAAGCCTAAAGGGTGGAAATATGTAATTGGGGAGGCAAATAGGGGCTTGGAAAGATTTAAATTCATGATCTCCTGTTTTGATTCCATGTGAGATTTTGTGGGACCATTACCGATGGTTCTAAAAGGTTAAGCTGTAAGATGAAAGCGTGATTTATTATATAAATTTTCTAATAACAATAATCATACTTCACAACCTCCTTAGAGGTATTATCAAATTGACAGAAGGAATCTACTTTGGCACTAGTGTCAGCACTAGTTTGTAGAGCAGAAAGATCAACAGTAGAGGGATGGAGCATTGCCGTCTTGTGCCTTTCTTCAGAGTTAACTAGGGCATAGGACTGTTCCAGAGTAGGGAATGGAGATCAGCTGAGGACTCGAACATGTATCTGATCATTTCAATATTCAATATTGCTAAGAAATCATAAACTCTGATTTTCTCCATATGCTTCTTGTAGGCAATAACGTTTGCAGCATTGGTTGGTTGATAGTTGGCATAATTATCTAGCTCTTACCAGAAATTCCAAAGCTCAGTATAATTTTGAATTATAGTCATCTCCTTCCAAGTGGTGTCATGAACCCTTTTTCAAAGTTCATACACCTGTGCATCATTCCTGATTTAATCATAGTTACCCCTTGCAGCCAACTAAATCCAAGCCGTAGTATCAAGAAGCGAACATCTTTTTGCAATATGTGGCTGCATCTAGTTAAAGCAAATAAGACATTACCAAAGAGTCATTCAAGATTCACTTGTCCTGGGTAGTACCTCATGTAGATGGCTACACAGAAATGTCATTGATATGTCCTGTAACCCATAGCTAGAAAAGGCCAAAAGTTGGATTGAAGTCCTCTGGTATTAGGCTGAAGTTGCCTCCAAAAAATCAGCCAAATCAGAAAAGGGAAGGCAAAAATCAATTTTTGCATGGTTTTTGAAAACCTGAAAAAAGTTGATAATTTTGATTTTTCCTGAAGAATATATAAAAAGAATATGGTGGTCCATGCATTACAGTTCTTTGCTCTTCACAAATGAGAGAATTGTAGACCTGTGGCAAGGCAGAAACAATCTCAAACTAAAAGATCCTAGAAATTGCAAAATAGGTTGAACCACCTATCTCAGATTGCTAAGAAGTTTTAGTTTATCTCACATAGGTGAAGTTTAGGGCAGACTCTAGATTCAAAGAATCACCTCATAAGTGTGGCCCTACACTAAAAGAGAGCTAAGGAGAAGTTGAGAAGGAACTGCAGCGGGAGAGGGTGAGGGCGAGGAGAGAGAGAGAAAAGAAAGGTTTCGTAGAGAAGAGATTGGGAAGAGGTTCTCAATTCCGCCCTCACTCTGGTACCATGTTAAGAGACAAAAAATTGACTAAATGCTTAGTTAGATCAATGTGACGCCAAGCTATTATATAAAATAAAGCCAAAAGGCCAAAACTACAATACCATCCTTATTGCCGCCATACATAACATAATAAAGGAAATAGACAAATATGCCTCCATCAGCCAAATTCTCAACACGTTAAAATGGCTAGTAAGATGTACAATTGATTTTGGGAAATGAAGCTATCTGTTTTCTTGTTAGAGAAGAGATAGAGCTCTATGAGGGTTTTGTTGCTAGTCTAAAAGACCGACTGGAATTGTCAAATAGGAAACTTACCTGTTTAGGTTTTTCAAGGCCACTGATTTTGTGCTCTGTAAATTATGTGATATAACTAGAGAATGATTTTCCGGTCAAATGGTTGATAAATTATGCAAATCTGTTTTTGCAAAGTGCCTTTAGCTACCATAGTATGTTGTGCTTACTCTTGCGGGGCTAAAGATTGGTCGTATGATCTAGTGATTTGGTGTCGGAGGTTGTTGGTGATGAGGATGCCAACTAATTTAGTTGATCTCGTGCATGTGATTCAGTGATGACATACTGCTTTTTCTATCCTTCCTGGCTCTTTCTTTTACCTTTTTAACTACTCAGAAGCACTCTAGTTGATCTGCAGTAATGAGCAAAGATATATAGCGATTTGTTGAAAACAGCAGTTTCTAATGTTAAATGTTGGCAGCAAAGAGACATGGTGGCAGATTAGATGGATATGATATGTTAAAAGCTCTGTCTAGTGCTGTGCTTGATAAATTTGTGGATCTTACTTAGGTGGGCACCGAAATGGCCATTTACCAGATTTCATGCTTTTGTTGGAGGACAATAATGTGTCCTCAATGACTTTGTTGAACATGATATTGTCTTAAAGTGAAGGTCCTTGTTCATGAGTCAGTCCCAGTTTGGATGTATCTCACCAGATTTTTTTTGCAGGTACCATGGATACAGCTGAGCAGGTCAAGGTCACTTTTGCTGATGGTCCAACCAGCTATGTTTCTTGTTGCAATTGGGACGGGAACGTATGAACTTCATTCTTGTCCAATATGTCTTTTACAACTTTTGTATAATGCCAAATATCCAGCTATTTACCACTTTGCAATAATATCAGAATTTCCAGATTAATGAGTGGAGTTACTATGGAGTGGGTACCGTTAAAGTATCTATAGTAAGATTACCTTTTTAAGATGATAAACTTGCTGCTTTTTACATGTGAAACTACTTTTTTACATTGTCAAAATGCAAACATGTATCTACCAGTGGCCTGATATCACTGTAGTACTTTTCTGATTAGCCAATCTTGAATTTGTTCCCTTTTTCTCTGCTCTTAAGTTTCTCCAAAGAGTGTAGCTGAGTACCCATTGATATATTTGAAAACATTCTAGTTCTTTTTTAGATGCTATAACATATATGCTATCTGAACATAGATTACTAACCAAAAAATGTTCATATGATTACCTTGCTTTCCATCTTCTATAGATTTTGCAATTGATGTGTCTCTGTCTGAAGTTCATTGGTCTGGCCACCATAATAGGAAGCCAAACCATCACAGTTGTCTCCTGGTGGCTGCTTCTATATGCCAAGTTCACTAGTGTAATTTTCAGTAAGGTTCATTATTGTGATTTAACTGCATTGAGATATGACACAACTGTTATATGTGAATGCAGAGTTCTTCATCTCATCCTATTAGCATTTAACGCTTTTGCTATACAATGTCTCTCAACTGTCACTGGTGGTAGTCAATCTGTTTTTGCAAAGAAAGAAAATGCAAATGCTGCTCTTCTCGTGGCAAGCCAGGTAATATATCGTGTGTATTTAGTTAACATCTTTTCTTGTGCAGTCTGAGTAGCCCAAGTCAAAAGCAAGAGAGTAATACACACTCAATCTGAGTTAAGGAAATAGAGGAACTATACAAGTGTGTTAGATGCAGAGATAGAATATCATTGAGATTATATAAGTTTCTTACATACAAAGTCTAACATTCGATACTTAGGAAATTCTGGGATTTTATTTTGTGCCAATTATTTTCTATTCTTGTTGAGAATGCGACATTGCTATGCCACCATTATTTATTCCTTTAAAAGATGATAGCTTCGGTTAGAATAAATTTACCATTTGGTATCATCATTCTGCACCAGTTCCAACTCTGCAGAGACACCAGAAAAGCTAAAAACAACAAAGGAAAAGGAAAAAAGAAAGAAAGAACAAAAGAAAGAAAGAAGGAAAGTCCCATGGCATTAGATTGGACATTATAAAACCATATGGACATCCTCTAGCAGTGGCAGCCATTTTGCTGAATCTTTGAACAAAATCCCATGGCGTTTAGTTGGAGATTATTCCTGTCGGATGCACGCTTATAAGAAATTGGAACTACAAATGGCATGAATTTTGTGGCAAGTTGGAGGAAAATGTCCATCAGGACGAGTGTCTTGGTCTGTTTAACCTTGAGTTTTGATTGTTCACTTAAGGAATCGGCTATTAGTAACCTGTACCCCTGTAATTTTTTTTAAGGAACACAGTGCGTATACTTTTCATGTTAGGATTTGAATTTGTAAGCTGGATAATGCAAGGGTTACTTCCTCAAGGATGACACTACTGAAGCTTTGACCACACTTTGCAGAAAACTCTACCAGTATTGGTGGCTGTCGTTGAGCAGCTCGGTGGTGCATTTGGTGAATCTGGTCTGCTGGTTCTTCCTTGTGTTGCGGCACATTTAATTCAGGTAAAGTTTTTCATTGCTTCTATCTGTCACATGTTTGGAAAATTGGTTTCCTCACTTCTCTCTCATGTAGATTATAATGGACTCCTTCCTCGTAAATTTCTGGCTGCGAAAGGATGGTGCTTCTAACAGTCTGAAGGTAGCTTGATGCTTAAGCATGTGCTTTTACCAGATTCTTTCTGTATGTTGTATATTAATCTGCCTTTTGCAGATGTAAGTGTTGATTACTGCGTTGTAAATAAATTTTTTAGATTGATAGGGCGGTCACACTTAGATAGGCAAGGATTTTGATGCAGTGGTAATCTGTGCTCATACTCTTCTTGTGTCATCATAAACAGCATACTGAGTCATTTGATGGATGCTGGCATGCGAGGCAACTATCTTTTGTTGTGCTTTTGGATGAAAATTCACAATTACGCTTCCGTTAGGCAAACAAAACAAAGTGGATTACCCTGAAAACCTGTAACGAAGTAGTTGCTGCTGGAGGAAGCTTCATATGTGGCGGTACTAGAAAGTGCCTCTTTAGAACTTTAATTGGTTATGTTACTCTGCTAACGGTCAGGGATCATCGTACCTAAACATTAAATACGGGAAGCTAATATCACCACTTTGGGTCTACAGATTACATCTTTTGGAAAAGCATTTTCCTCATTTTTCTGGCATTTGATTCATTTAGGAAAACGAGTCGATGGAAATTGTTTTCCGAATCAATGGAAAAGGTTTTTTTTTTTTTTTTAACTTAAATTTAAGTTAATGATTTTCTCTTTGAAATAATTGGAGAATTTTTAAAAAAATATGATTAGGTATTGGCATTTGGACCAAAAATCCTACACTTGAGCACGGAAATAGCAATGTTGATTCTCGAGTCCTGATAGTCAAGAGTCAAGACAAGGTATCTTGATCGCTAGGCTTGGGTCCATCAAGGTTGGGCTTGGGACCTCGATGCTCAGGCTTGGCCCCTGGTGTCCGCACTTGAGTCCATAAAGGCCTTGCTTGAACCCTCGGTGTCTGTACCTAATTCTTTGGCAACCAAAATCGGGTCTTCAGAGGTCATGCTCGGGTCCTCAACACTCGAGCAAAAGTCCCCACCCTTAGGCTCGAGTCCACAAAGACCATGCGTGTCCTCAATACTTGGGCTTGGATTCTTGATTAATGAAATGTTTGCTCTTATAAAAATATATTTTTAATAAAAATTGAAACTTGAATTAATTTTTTTGTTTTCTTTTAAATCAAATCATTATTATTTCTGTCTTTTCTTCTCTTTTATTTTTCTTTTATTTTTTTTCTTTTTCTCCTTTCTTTCTTTTTCTCTATCCTTCTTCCTCCTATGGTTGCGTGTCTTGATGATGGTTGGCAACTTGGTGACCTGCCATGACGTGGGCCGGCAAGCTCGGGGCTCGCTGCATCCAAGGGAGCTCGCGGCTCAATCTTTAGCGAGCTCGAGCTTGGTTGATCCTAAAGAGAATGGGCTTGCCAAATCCGAGCAAGCTCAGGCTCATGGCTACCCTAATCTCGGTGAGCTTGAACCATGAGCTCACCCATGGCTATTGCTGGTCATTGTTGAGGCCTAGCAAATGGTGGAGGGAGAAACAAAGAGAAAAATAAAAAAATTTAAAAATTTAAAAATTCTAATTTTTTTTTTTTTTTTTTAGCATTGTATAAAGTCATGATCTTAAAATTATTTTCCAAATGAGATCCGAACACCAAAAAACGTTTTCCATCACGTGTAAGCATATAAGGAAAAATAACCATTTTCCTAGTATATGATTTTCTAAATAGTATGTTTCTTTATCATGTACCTCCAAATAAGCGCATCCTTCATCTGCAAGAGAATGGACTTGCGGTTGGTGATGCATAGTTTGAGCAGCTTAATAGTGACAACTCTTGAACTAAAATCAAAATAGGGTGAAAAAAGGTCCTAGGAATCAGTTATGGATTGCTAGCTCATTTATAAAGCATAAGTGTTCTACAATGTGAAGCGTATTCATAGAAAGCTCCGTTCAAGAAAAACAGGAGAAAAATTCAAGTAAAAGCATAAAGTAGACCTTATTTTAAATAAGAATCTGAAGTGGCTATGTCAATCTGAAAAAAGGACCTGACTTCACCAACTGGCCAAGGGAATTTTTGTTATTTACTTTTTTTTTCTTTCCTTTTTCTTTTTCTTTCCATAACAAAGACAAACTGAAAAAGAGGGACAAAAAAGCTAAAACTTAAAGAAGAAGAAGAAGAACAACAACCACCTCAAGCCATCTGCATGTGGTCATTTAGGAAGTATCGATATTTTTCGAGAGCTTTCGTGTCATGTTAGATACTCCGACACTTGGTCAACAAGTATTGAAAAATCCGACATCTAGTCAATTCTTCCGACACTCTCTAACACGCGAGTCGAGAATTTGGACATGCGAGTTCGGAATTTCAATAAGTGATTCCGATAAGCGCAAAGTTAATTTTAAAATTTTTTAATAAATGATAGGTCAAAATATAAATTTATAAAAATAATAAAAAATAATAAATGGAGAAAGAAAAATGCCCCATTTTCTCTTCTCTTCTAACTTTCACTTTCCATGACACACAATTTACTTCCAAGTTTTTTTTTTCTTTTACCCCAACATGCTTTAACACGCGAGACCAAAATGTGGATTATTTGTTTATTTTTTCCTCCAAGTTTATGGATTAATGGAATTGAGTTGAATTTGTCAAATTAAAATAATTAATAATATTAATAAATAGTGAATTAATATTGTAAATTCATTTTAGGCTCTTATTATTATTATTATTATTATTATTATTATTATTATTATTATTATTATTTATTTGTGAATTTTAAAAACGATAATTTATCATGTATATATAAAGATATGCATTCAATATACATATTGGAAACAAAAGAACGACGTGTCGGCTTATCATGTTTTTTTTTTTTTTTTTTTTTTTTTGGTGATGTATCGGCTTATCATATTGTTTCGCGTGTCGGGTGTCGATGTCGGTGCTACTTAGATGATCACCGCCTTGCCGGCCATTGTCGGGGGCATTGTCGATGCCCCCAACAATGGGATGGCGACTATAGGCGTATAGGCAAAAAGTGTGGGTTTTTTCTTTTCTTTTCTTTTAGTCTTATCTTGTTTTTCTTTTTTTTTTTTTTGCTTTTTATGGAAAGAAAAAACATAAGAAGGAAAAAAAAAAAAATAAAGGATGGGAATCTTCTTGATCAGCCAATGAGGTCAGATCATTCTTCGAGATTGACATGATTACCTCAATACCCTTATTTGAGAAAATGAAGACTCTTTGGGCACTTATTTAAGATGGAATCCACTTCAAATCTTCAGTTGAGAAAATGAACGCATTTCTAAGTCCTTATTTGAAATTTTCCCAAAGAACAGCTGACCAAGAATGGTGCAGGCTCTGGATACCAAAAATAAATGTGGTCACAAAATGAAACCCACGGTCTGTCAAATGTGAAGCAGCGGTCTTAATCAAAACTACACACCTATGAACGTCCTGATTAATTTTTGGCGAAGACTGCATTTGAGAATTCAGCAGTGGTATTTCATTGATGATGTAACTTGACTATTTGCCTCGTTGAAGATAAGGCTACAAAACAGATGAGCTTGTGATACCAAGTCCACACTAAAAGAGCACAAATTCAAAAAGAAACGGAGAGAGTGGCTTCTCAATTAATTTGAGGGCCTTCCTTTATGCCAAAAGAAAAGGTACTTTGAAGTTTACAGATGAAATAGACATGAAGCTGAAACCGTTTATTTGGGCAACCCCGTTTTAGGGTCAATAAGAGCCTGACTCTCATCTGAGAGCACAACCGGACCCCTCCCAGGTCTTGTGCAGATGAAGTAACTAACTTCACCTCTGTTCTTCTGGGCGGGAATCTTATCCTTGATCTCCGGAGGCGGTGGCAAAGCTTCTACATCATCTATCCCTTGGATTCCAGCATCTTTCAGGATTGACTTGTCACCAAGAACATAACTGCAGACAAAGAGCATCCACGTGATCAGTAATCAATTCCCAAACTTCTTTGAATATTTCATAGAGAACAATGACACGATGACACTGTAATGTACCTGTTCATGTCGGTTTCTGCGTTGGGAGGGAAGTAGTATAGCAGTCGCTGAAGCAACAGTGAAGCTGCCTTTCTATTGCGTGCGATAAGAACTGCATTTGGCCCCGCATCAAAAGTGTATGCAACCTGTCATATCTTCCAATATTAGCCACTTTCTCACCGATTAAAGGCATTTCAACTACTATGCTGAGGAACAAATTAAAAATGCTGTATATACTTTCACTTTTCCAGACCTTTCAGTACATTGAATCTTTTCCAAAATCAACCCAATTAAAAGTGCAGCTAGAACTCTTGCTTTGTAGGTATTACTGCATATCAGTACTGGAGGCAAAGGGATGAAATTATGAAAAGAAAAGGAATCATCTGATAAAGATGAACTATTTATCAGATCTAAAGAGGTGCCGTGTCCTCCTAGAAGTATGCTATTTCAGAAACTGAAATGGCATTACAAGTCAAAATATATAACGTCATTCTGTAAAATATGAGGCACCATTCAACTTGGATTCAGAAGTACAAAATCTTGATCAAGTAATGTATTGGCTTCAGTCAAAATATATAATGCCATTCTGTAAAATATGAGGCACCATTCAACTAGATTTAGAAGTAAAAAAATTTGATTAAGTAATCTTTTAAAATCTTATATGAGATGAGCAAACTGGTTGAGCCTCATCAGTTTTTGGTACACACCAGAAAATATTCCTGTCTTTGAGTGCATGCCATGATCAGTAGGAGGAACTTCCAAGAAGCTATTTTTAGAAAGCAGTTCCAGGAAACATTTATCATGTTTTCTTTGTATTGACGAGAATGTATCCAACAAATTTTAGAATTTTGCGTGAGTTACCATGACAATGATGATGCCCATTTCCTTGTTCTTTTCTGATAAATAGATACAGACAGTTAAATTACATCAAATACTTCTACTATCTCAACATGCAAAGAGGAAGTGTCCAAGTTAATCTGCTAAGTAATCACGAATGGAATGATGATCAACAATAATGTGCCTCAACTTAAGCTAGGTGCTGCAAACCCCCAGACAGAATTTAGATACCATGATGGTAGAAAGATAAGACAATTTAAATACCTGAGGCGCTTCTTCTGAGCGATTCCATTTCTCAACACAGTTAATTATCCTGGAACATAGTACCAAATATTATTAAGTGGAAAACAACAGACAGTTATCACAGGGATGCTGAAGTACGGACAAACCGGTAAAAACCAGTAGTATGAACTTAAGTTATCTAGAAAATGGGTATGACTTGCCTGTGGGATGTGTCATTCATGTAGAAAATTGGAGGAGATGTATCGAGGCACACTGCATGGAACTGATTACTGTCAGCACAGGCTAGTGCTGCAAAAGATGCAAAGTCGCGATTCTGAATGGCTTCTTCCATCTTTAGAATCCGCTTGGGCACCACCTCCTATTTCATTTAAAACAGTGGAGAATGAGTTGGTGAGTGTTTACTTCAATAGCCTGCAGAAACTTCAATTGAAAGCTTCAAGCCAAAGGAAATGACTAGGATGCCTGGAAAAAACACAAAATTCATTCTCGAAGAAACTACACAGGTGGAATGGCATGAGAATTCATAAATTTTTTATATGCAGCTTATGAAATTCCCCAACCATCCAACTAATGTTAAAAGCTTGAGGAATTTTCCAGATATGAACAATTAATGACCACTTATTGAAGGAGAAGAAGAGATACCTTCGCTCTATGTTGCAAAAGCAAACTTGTTTCAACACTTTCACGCATTCCTGAGGTGCTACTTGTTTCCTTTTGCCGGGAACTTACCTGACATTTCCATGCAGAGACTACATAAGATTGAGGACGCACATGAATCATGAAGCAACAAAATTCATGTGTCTTCTGTATGTGTTGGGCAAATGAAGGTTGTAGGATCATTTTAAGCTCATACTAAGCTAATGATAGGGCATATGACAAAGATATAGGGCATATGTGGAGAGCAACTGAAACCTGAATAAACAGCAATATCAAAATTGTCGAAAAAAATACATAACAAGCAGAAGTGACAGGTCCTCAAAAGATGCAGAACTGCATAAAAAAAAAAATACAAGTAAATTAACAAGGGAAGTAATCTTATCGGGAAGATTATACATAACAAATACAGGGCGCCAAGCAGTTAAGAAAACATTGTGAATGATCAAAGAAGAAAAAATTAAATAAAGATCAACTTACGCTCGAAGAAGGAAAGAAACGACAAAGGTAACTCGAACTACATCAAGGCAGTAGTTACAGAGAATTCTATCTTAAACATACAAGGCTCAATCAGTCAACATGCCAAGGAAGAACAATTCCAGACCAACAATCAAATTATAGGTGATGAAACGGAAGGGGTTGCAAGTCTCAATTGAAAAAACAAGATATGATTAATAGCCTCTTGGCTGCCTTTTTTCACCCTTTAAGGCTAAAAGCTTATTCTCTGCATCTCAAAAAATCAACTGGTGGGTCACAAAAACATCACTAGTATAATAAAGAGGAACATACCACAGCAATGATAATAACAAGTTCATCCCAGTGTTTTTCATCTGCTAGCTGAACAGCAAGGCTGTCGCTTCCATTTTCCTCCTTAAAAATCGCAAGATATTAATAATCAGAACTGCAAAGAATAATGGCATAGCAAGCTTTAATGGATGGTAAGGCATGACTTTTGAACTACTCACTTTTCCCATTATCCACTTTACAAATCCACCAAATAAGCTGCGACAAGCACTACCTGAACCTTGCCTATAATGTAGAAAGAACAATTTGTTTAGCAATGCACCAGGCTACCGCCCAACCCACCAATTGAAAGATCGAACATGCAGACAGAAGGGCACACACTACCTAGCAATGGCAGAAAGTTGGCTGTGATCTTCTTGAACATTCATTAACTTTCCAAGAGCAAACACTGCAGATAGAGACAAAATTACAAGTTATAGAATTGTCCATTCTTCTCTTAATAGAAGAAAAGATGTCATAGCATTATCTCAAGGCAAGAAAACAATGTCGCCAATAAAATAAATTAAGTGGGAACCATAAATTTAGCATATGGGAATATAAAAGGTCCAGTATACATCAACTTGATAAAAGTCTAAGGAGCAATGATACTTCTAGGAACCCTTTCTAATTTTGATCCGTATCAAGGGCATTCTTGTATATCCTCGATGTAAAATATAAATCCATCAAAATATCTTGTTCTTTTCCTATCCCTAGTTTTATGCACCTGACAATCTCTAAATATTACAACTACTCTGTCTTTTCTTTAGTTCTGTTATCTGCCCACATGCTTCTTAACCTATATGATTCTGTCTTTTGTATGGATATTCGAGAAACTTATACCTAATTTTAATGCTATAAATTAACTGAGCATATGTATATATGCCCAACGCAAACATGCAGCAGCACACAAATAAGCATCCACATATGGTATTTGTTAGAACAAGATTTGTGCTTTTCATTCTAATCTGTCAGATAATAGCCATGTTGCCTCGTCTTTTGTTAGATGGTGTTCTATCCATATTCTCGCTCTTTGAAACTCCAACTCTGCAGGAGAGGTCGATACAAATTGTTTGGGCCAGTGAAGGGTTAAATTCAACTGAAGCGTAACATCCTGCTACAGACCACCTTTTAGTACATCACAAAATTTGACCAGTTGGGAAATTGACTTATGGAAGTATCCCATGGATGACAAAGATTGACCTACTGTATTATTCATGTTCTGAGTTCATTGGGAGAAGGGGAAAAAAAGCAGCAAATTGACAAAGTACTTGAAATAGGCATCATCCAGCTATCCACAATATGGGCGGAATAAACGCTTCAACCTAAAAGTTATATTAAAGGTAACTGAGAAAAAGATATGTTACCTAAACAGGCCAAGCCTGCAGCTGAGGAAGCTAAACCAGCAGCCGTGGGGAAATTGTTAAAGGAAGAAATGTGGAGGTGCAGTTTCTCCCAATCTTTCTTTGAAATTTTAATTCCTTTTTCCTTATTCTCAACGTCAGTAGCACGGGCTCGAATTTCTCTCAAACAACTCTGAAATCTATCTCCAGAAAGAGATATCTCCTGAAATAACCAGAAATGTTGTTATGCACCGTCAATGGAAAAGTTGAAGAAACATGAGAGAAATTAAACAGGAGATTAAAAAGAAAAACGAAAAGGCAATGTTGTATTAACATAAAAAATCTAATTTTATTCGTCAACTGGATAGCCACAATTGTCTGGAAGATAAATCAATGATAACGCAGTTCACTAAGCGACAAATACAGTTTTCCCAGCTATTCATTTCACATGAACAACCCAACCTCCTATCAAATCTAATGCAATTCGTTCCGCAACAGCTCAGTCGGATCTCAGCTAAATCAAGCACGTCTCTTTTCCTCGTCAATTCTTCCTTCTGCTAGCTATAAGTCCGAACGACGCTCATATCTACGGACCACGCCAAATCGTTGACCATGCAATCTCTGACCAACGCGACTCTCACTCCCCTTCACACGGTGTCTCGGCCCACCAAACACCAAACGAAAACCCACGAAAGACACGAGGGCGCGACGAATCGTCGTACCTTGCCATTGAGCCACATGCGGTCCTGCTCGAAGGCGGGGCTGACGGCGACGGTGGTGGTGGTGCAGAGGTGCCCGGGATCCAGGGTCACGCTGATGCTGTCGTTCACGGGCAAGATGAGGGACTCGTCCCGCTTCCCCCAGTACTTGATCACCGCGATGTTCGTCGGCGTCTGCGCGGTCACCGTCAGTATCCATTCGCCCGCCATCTCCGGTGGAACGAGCGAGAGAAGAACCGGCTAGCGAGCGAGCGATCGCCGGAATCGAACGGCCGGGGTGGGGAATTCCCGGCGGGAGATCGGGGGATTATTTTCTCGGGAAAGTGAGGGAAAATCAGATCTCGGAAGAGAAAATTAATGAAGGGAGGAGGAAAAGGACAGAGAGTGCACGAGAGGAAATGGAGAGTGGTTTCGGTGTTTATATATATGCAAGAGGGGGAAGCAGGAGAGAGGTGACCGTGGGGGAGTGGGGCCCAGAAACTACTGTTTGAATTGGCTGTTGGAAATTGGAAATTTTTACTTTTTCAGATTTTTTTTTTTTGGTCACATATATATTATAAAAGATTTTAAGAATTTTATTTTTTATTTTTGGGATGGGCAGAAATTTTTGAACCACGTTAGTCTTCAACCTAAGACTAGGATAATGAGGGGACGCCACCAATTCCTCGGTAAGAGTTTTACACTCGAGACGAAATGTTCGATTTCGTACTGCCTTCCTTGTAATATTAATGGGAATAGACCTATGCTTATTGAGCGATATAGCATGGTCGAATCCACATCATGGATGAATTGAGGCTTCCAAAGGCTCAGGAATTGTGGGGATTTGAACTGGTGACTAGGGAGCCGCAGACTGCTTAGGAGTAAATCCTATATGTCACTTGGTCAATCGCCACAACAAGGATGATAGGGTTTAACTGAAGAGTGTCCCAAGACATTTATTAAGCAAACAATCGAGGAAAATTCGCATATTTCAAAGTAAAACCTTTTTCCCATGTTGTGTTATGTGTGGCCACTCTCGAACAAGTTTTTCATGAAGCATGTTTCATAAGTGTCTTGAAAACACTATTTAACAATAGTTATCATTCATAAATAATATGAATGAGTGTCCTACGCACTTTTTAAGTATATTTAATCCGATTTTGTTAATTACAACATACCAATTTTATTAACATGAGAATAGTCAGTGAATTATATCGCAAAATTTCTTTAATAGTAACAGAAAATTTTGAAACACTTGTAAATTCCAATTTATATTTTGGGAGCTGCTTGTTCAAACATAATAATAGTGGAGTTGAATTTCTTGTTGCAAATTTTCCAGGAATTGCGTGGCTTTGATAAACTCCTCATGACAAAGGGACTCCTAATTGATAGGAATAGATTGGCATATAAGGTCGGGTCCAATTCTTAAACTATGTTTTCTATTTTATAAAACGACCACTATGCAGTAGCTAAACCTTTTTTAATCTTTTTAATTTTGCCATCATTAATTATGTCCTTCAGAAGTATAACGAATTTTTTTCCTTTCAATGTGGAGTGATCATTTTAATTAAGCCAAAAGTTTACCTTTTATCTTCTTTTCGTGTTCAACAATCGAGGCCCGGCATATCAAAAGGGCAATGAAGGGAATATTCTTGGAGATGCCCTCGGTCAATATAGTCCAACAATAATCAAATTAAAGTAGTGGCAAGAGATTCTCTTGTTTGGATTTGATGAGGTTATGCTTTTTATTGGAACATCTCATGAGCAAATCATTCATCTTGTCAAAGATTAAGGATGACTTCATTAAGGCTAGGACAGTACACCTCTCACTCTCCTACATCAATTAGTAACTAATTGGGAGTGTTAAAGCAATATTAAAACTAGTTTTTGAGCTCAAATGATAAATTTTGAAATACTTGAATAGTGACATCCGCATTCGAGCAAAATGATTGCACCAAGTAGGAATTACTATAACTTTTCACCAATCAAGATTAGAATAAGGTTCGGAGGACTCTTTCCGGTACATTATTAGGTTACATATATAGGTCATCAATTCGGTATTGGCTAAGATAAATAAAAAAGAAAGCAGGGCTATTTTTCTATTAAAGGTTTCAAATAATTTCATTACCCTTTTAAGACATCGCACCCTCTGAGGGGCAAGATCTTGATTGTGTTTTGAGCAATAGCTAGGGAATGAGATCCTCTCCCTATCATTTTGCATTGCATATTGGGTAGTGCTATTTCCTCCTCTTCTTTTTGTTGCAAAAACATGCCTTTTATTTTTGTTAATTGACCAATTTAGTCTTAAATGTCATTAAGCATGTATTTATATTTAATTACACCTTTTTCTAGCAAATTAATGATCTATGAATTGCTATTTCATTCTAGCAATAGCTTATAGCAATAACAAAATCAGGATCGCACTTCCTTTGTTCTTTTCAATTTTAGAACCACACATATTAAATAAGTTGTTCAGCCATGAAGTTGTGAGTGAACCACGCCCTTAATTTTTTTTTTTACTGGATAAATAAGTTTGAATTTCAATAAATCTGCTACTAGATTTAGACATCCATCGAAATTAATTGAAGCTCAGAAAAAATAATAAATAAGCGATTTTCTAACAAATCTAATTAACGATGTTATATCTTCAACATATTAGTGAACTTATGGTTGCGAAAAAGGAAAAGAAATATTCATCTTTGTAACAAGATTTTACTTGGAATAAAGACATCTTCTTATTTTTACTTATTGAAAAGGACATAGGAGATAAGTTCACCGATTTACTTTCAAAAAGTTAGCAAGAATATGATGAGAGAGAGAGAGAGAGAGAGAGAGAGAGAATTAATTATAATATCAAATCAAATTTGGTAATCGAATGGCAAATTTAACAGTAAAAAGGGTGTATTTTAATTTGAAAAGAAAAAAAGAAAAGAAGATGCTAAAATAGCACCACCCGTGACAAAAAAGGGATGATACCTAATTTTTCAGGAACAAAATTTTCCGGTCAATAATGAAATGGTAGGCAATAAAAAAGACTGCAAAGCCTTTGCGATTGGTTGACCAATGAATGGTTTCCCACGGCCATGGGGATGCGGCTGAGTAATTGGCAGGCGGTGTGTCATTTTCGTGATCAAACTTCGAGTTTTATGGCGACAAGCAAGACATCATGACAAAATAATTAAAGAGAAAACAAAAAGAAGAAGAAAGAAGACAAAAATGACTTTGACGGGCACGCCATGCATAACATATATATATATATTTTTTTAACAGCATGCATAACATATTTCAACTTGTTGCTATTTGTACAAGCCAAGAAATGGTACAACGTGAAAATCGATGTCTTTCATCGGATGTATCGCGCTTTGACTTATCATTTTTTGCGCTATGTATACTAAATGAGCGATTTAATCCTCATGCGAGAAAAACATAAAAGACAAAAAAAAAAAAAAAAAAAAAAAAAACGCAACAATTCAGTCAAAGAGTCTGAAACTTTTTTTTTTTTTTTAAATGTTCAAACGTTCTTGCACTGCAATTCTAAAGCCTGAAAAGGAAGTACTCTAAGCAAGAACATAAAAAGATGACATCTGAAGGTTGATGTTGACTTATAAAGCCCTCGAGAAAATCCCCACCAGTCGACGTGAGATTCAAGAGTCGACTTTATGAATTTCTCAACAGGGCCTCTCTCATCCGGTGTGAGATTCGGGATGTCAAAAACATCTCTTGAAGCATGTGAGGGGCCACACCTTTTATGAAACACACATATACTGAAGGGAGTTTTGCGTTATCACCAGCCATTTCGGGTGAACCAAGCCTTTAAAAAAAAATGCTCTAAGTAACCACACAAGGCATTAACCATTTAAAGGCAAAAGTTGATTTATGAATTATCGCCAAGGCATCACCCGTCTAATGTAGGACTCAAGACGCCACAAACTCTCCCCACTCAAAGAATTGATGTCCTTGTCTACTTTGGTCAGCATTGCGCCAGCGATACTCCCACGAGTGAAACGGGAGCACTGACGCGAGTCAAAAAAATACTATTGACAATCTTGAATTTAAGTTCAAAGAAAGCCAGCTTCGTATTAAATTAATAAACCAATCGATGCGGGAAGTAAGTAAGCCACCGGTTTTTTTAAGCATTAATTGTGGATGCCTATGAATCAGGAAATCAAAGTCGCCAACCATACTTGCGACCTCTTAAATGCCTGAGTAGCCCTTTTCCCATAACCCTAACATGCAAAAAATAATTGCGGTTGAACCAAATTCTGCTGCAAAAGGGTCCCAGCTAGGGTTCCACGCGGGCCTACCAAGGATTCATCATGCGATCATCCTACAGCAGTAGTTTCAAAATTCTATATTCCGCACTGGGATTTTTCCACAAAAATCAAGACCTTTACATCCTCCTAACTTTAAAAAATTTCTTCACCGTTTCCTACATGGCATCCAACCACAAGATGCGAAGTAAATTTTCTCGAAATCTTGTCGGGTTTCGAAGTGGAATGGGGCAAGATATCGGAGGTCGATTCGACCTTTGGGAAGTGACAGATGTATGATGATTCACGGACTCCACAGCATCATTCCTCAGCAATACAAGAAGTGCACCATCCCACGTAACCAAGATAATCTGAAAAGAGGGAGGACAGAAGCTGGCATCCTTTTGTTCTTGTAAGAGACTCTTTTGGCCAACTTTCCACCTACCACGGTCGAGTCTCACTTGGCAGTCTGGAAGTATAATCATACTCCAGCATCGTCAAATTCTGCACACTCCTACCGCAAGTCAGCGGGAACAACAAAAGTATATATATATATAGTTCCTCAGTCAAATTAGAGCAGCCCGGCACTCCATTGTGGGCTTCCCATTCATTTTACGTTGACCACCACTACTAAATTCAATATACACTCGTGTGAAATCGCCAGAAAAAATGGGGAGTTGAGAGAGAGAGAGAGAGAGAGAGAGAGGTGTTTGGGGGAGAGTTGATTTTTTTTTTTTTCCAGGGGAATAATCAGGTAACGTAGGATGTCAAATAGATTGAATACGTGATGAAATCCGATGGAAGAAACAACAGATGGATACGTTAGTGGATGCAGCAAACCCGCACCCGAAAGAGTGGGGCAAAAGGATGCACGCATCTCTACTCAATTTGGCCAAATTTATTACAGACTGAAAAAAAAAAAAAATTGACCAAATTCATTGGTTTTTTTATTATTATTTATCACTGGTTCTAATTTGGGCATAATTCCATAACGACCTAAATTTTAGATCTAATTCCTATTCTGCCTCAAGCTTTTTATTTTTGTCTAAAAACAACTTCTCAACTTTCATTTTAGTCCCATATCTGCCCAAGTGTAAAAAAAAGCACCACCAGTTTCTTCAGACTTATCAATATCACGGCCAAAGGTTCATTATTAGAACTTACGTCTTCATCAACGACCTAACTTTCATATGGAACAATAACTTCCTGATTTTGATAATCTCGAAGAAACTAATGACAACCTTTTGGATGCATTGGCAAATTTAGGATTATAGTGAAAATTATGGATTCTTTTCAAACAAAAAAAAAAAATATTTGGGATAGAATCAAAATTAGACCTAAAGTTGGAAGTTCTTTGGGGAATTAACCCGTACGTATCAATTTTTCTTGGTCTGTTCGTAAATATCGTCTAGGAAGGGTTCTTTTCCCTTTTTTTTTATGGCCAACCATTTTCAAGGAATGTTGGGGTTGGGCCATGTTAAGGGAAAATTTGGGTTCGGCTCTGTAGTTAAGCTTCTAAAAAGCTCACACCCGTCAAGCGTCATGACATCGTTCCCCACCCCACTTTGAAATTCCATCTTGGAAGATTTTGACTAACGTCCAGCGATCCAAACGCAACCCACATAGTCCAACCGGATCATGGGCAGCTCATGTCCGCATAGGTCGACCACGATCACAAATGCCATCTTGTCAGGGCTTTGTATAATCGGATCCTCGTAACAAATCGCGCCTTTGTCTTCGACGAACATCCTCCTCATTTCCTTCTTTTTTTCAGGTAATGGCACTGAGCACAAGGCTCAGAAAGAAGTGACGTTTATTTCACAGCTCGAGGGACAGATGCGGAGTGCATGTAACGGTTTAAGACAATGGCGAAAGGGCAGATCTAGATGGCTTCTCCTTTCACATAACCAGATAAATAATGCTATTTGCGCACGCTCGAGAGATGCGGAGATAGAAACGGGCAAAATGCACCATGAGCCCTTTACGAAGCCTGCGAAGAATCGAATGCTCGTGAACTGCTAACTACTGCAGCTCATTGGGATAAGGTTCGCACTGATAGAGCATAGAAAAGGAACCCTGGTGATCTTTGGGCACATGGAATTGTATGTGAAAAGTGGTCAGAATTCGGCACGCGGCTCGCCAAGGAAACATGTGTGCCGACTGGCTAGCGAATGTAGCTTTTACCCCGGGGCCGGACTTTGTAATACAATCGGGTCTTCCTGTGGTTGTTTAGAAGTACTGCTTTTAGGAGACGAAGTGGGTGCTATGAGGCCTAGAGTTGTAATCTGTCATGTTCTTTTACCTTCCATTACACCCAAAAGAGAAAATATGATACTGACCTTTGCACACAGCAGCAACATTTGTTGCGAACCTGCTCAGCAGATGCCAAAGTTCATGGAAACTGCTCTGCGCATAATCCTGTTAATGAGAAGAATCCAGTTCGCTCTTCTTGCCAAAGGATCAATCAAATGCATATTGCTCCACTTTTTATCTATATCATACGAATATATGAAGATGGGTACGGATGAAACACAATCAAGAATGCTCATTCACCACAATAGGATAGGATATAAAGCTGAAACAGACATTGACATAAGATTAACTACAACTGCGAGACAAAACTCAAATTGATTGCTTAATTAATAAAACATTGGACTCTTATGTTTCTGTTCTGCCTTTTTTGCATTGAAAAATATGCCTCTCCATCCCTTCATCCCGTGAGATATACTTACTCCTCATCCGAATCTGGTTCTACGTCGATAATATCAGGAAAAACGTCCATAGATGATTCGTCATCAGGATTAACAATTATCTCCTTGCCCTTTCCAGAATCTGAAGTCCCCAGCATAACCTTTTCACCTGAAGCAGAATTGCCATCACCTTGAGTCACAACATCATTCCCCTCTAATCCGACTTCCCTACTTCCATGATCTGCAGCGACACTGCTCAGTGACTCTGTTTTGGAATCTGTCTCAGCATCTTTAGAAGTAGTTGCTATCTGTTGCAGAGTTTCTTTAAATTTCCTAGTTGTCTTTTCATGCTTGGGTGATTCCACATTATTAGGATTCCTGTCTTCCATTTCCATGTCATTCGCATCTACTTCGAGAGGCGATATCCTACTTTTCTCAGTAGTGCTTTTATCTAAGAAGTTGTCATGTCCCTTTTCCATGCTAATTGCTTGGGACAAGTCACTGCGCTCTTCACTGTACTTAACTTTCTTAACCTGGTCATCTAATGGAGTCTCAGGTTTTTCCTGATTTTGAAGCCACTTGCTATGCAGCTCATCATCATACGAATCAGGCAGAGTAAGCTCAGTCCTTTGTGAAAAAGCAACTGCAGGCTGGCCACCAGAGTGCACATTTTCTGCAAATTTGAGGGAAAATCCCCCAAAGGAGTCGGCGGTTGCAGGGGAGTAATCTTCCAGAGGAAGTGCCCGAGGATGAATAAGTACTTCCAAAGCTAAAAGAGCATGTGCACAAAATTCAGCTACCTTTGTCCCTGTTTCCTGTCTTCCTGCAGAAAACAATATCCTGAGTCCATGTAAATTATAATATAACATTTATAAGAGAAGCAATTCAATGGGTGGTGAGCAGTGATTGCCCTAGTAAGGACGTGGCAATCTGCATCTCATGATGATGAAATAAGATATTGCAAGGATATGTCTAGCCAGTAAGGACAGAAAAACTAGCAGAAGAAACCACGATTGCTTCTGTCAATGAGCTGAGCGCAGGACAGATGGATGTTAATTAGTTTGAGTTGATGGATAATGTTGAGGAATCTTAGAAGAAACGTGTTAGCAGGTCGTTTTGTAAACAACTATTTTCATCAAATAAGTTATCTCAAATCACCACAATCTAATCTATCCTTCTCAAACCCCTTAGTAAGTATTTCGTCATTCATGCAGCACATCACAAAGTCCACTGCACATGTCCTTAGAAGCTAACGAATGACAACTCTGAATTAACCTTTTTCTATCATGGACCACAAAAGGACGAAAAGAAAGGATTCAGGTGAGAATTAAAAGGAAAATGCAAAAAGACAGACTTCATCAAAGAGGAACAATTGACTAGAAATAGAAAAAACAATTTTCATGTGTTGCATTTGCTGCAGATGCATCAAATCCAATTGTAATTTCACCATCAAACATCTGAGTAATGAACTATAGTTCCATAATGAGGTAAACAGACAATAAAGGGAAAGTCAGCCATGCAACCTCATTGGAAGGAAAAGTGACCATGGTACCTCACCGAAAGCTTCCATCGGAAGAATACTCATTTGCAACTTGATTTACTTCCCGAGATGGAGATATAACTTAAAATCGACAGATAATATCACTGGATATTTTGACCAAATAAGCTCCAGCCATGATATGCTTTATTACTTATCATATCACCGTTATGATCTATAGAGAACAAAGGAATTCCTTCTTTTTGCACACTATCACCAATATTTTTTAACATGCTTTTCTGAACAAACTTATTGTCCTCATGGCTCTACAGAAAGACTCCTCTTGACAAAATTTAAGGAATACTTTTCAATTAACCAATTGTATCAAAAGCGAAAATCTCACTAATCTAACATTGAGCACAATATTAGACAACAGATGTAGTTTCCTCTGCATATGAATATAGTTCTGCCACTGCTACTTATGTCACTATAGCCAATCATATATAATTACACAGAAAGGAAACAACGTGTCTGCCAATGAGAATTACCGCTTTGAAAGAGCTCAAGACTTCTGGCTATATTTGAGGGCCGTACATGAGATTGGGAAAGAAGTGATGCCAATAGTGCCCTCAAGGCAGCAAGTTGCAATTTCTCCACCATATGTATTTGTTCCTTGGGCATACAGATGCCATTTTCCTCAATGTTCCATCCATCATGAATTGAATTTGTTGCTACTGAAATCAAGAGTGCATCCACATTTTTCCTCCAAGAGTCGGACCTCAGAGCACCACCCTGCAACCAACATGTCAAAAGCAAGTTATGGAAATAAGACAGACAGTCATAAATTAACAAGATCAACAACAAAAATGCATGCCTTCCTGATGGAAGGTGAGATACTTTCTCTTGATATTTTTGTTGAAAAAGCTCAGAGTTTGACACAAAAATAATGTGGAAATTTCACATGACCCCCTTTGAACTTCATATGGTACAAGAACCAAATTTTCCAGAATTTATTCCATTTATCTGTATCCCCAAAACATATTTTCTAAGTTAACGAAATAAGTTTCTTCTTAAGAGGTTAAATATTCAGAATTTATAGTTGAAAAGAAACTCATCCACCATCATTACAATGATATATCCAAACAGTTTACCCAGCAATTTATCTCTATGGCAAATGATGAGGACAGAGTTCTCCATGTGGACAACAGTGCACATTTATGCAGCACTTACCACAGTAAGAAGAACCTCTAATGCCTCCAGTGCAGCTATCTTAACATTGGCAGGTACCACCAGATGATTCCTGGGTGCTTCTCCAAAGCCTGTTTCATGGTTATCCTCTAAAGATCTGGCTGCAGAAGCATGCTTCCTTTTTTTCTTATTTGGGTACAACACTTCATTGGCCTTCGACGGTGTGATGGGAAAAGCAAGGCCATCTTGATGATCAGGATTCAAATCAATGAAAACATTGTTGATTAATTCCTGTGTCAGGAATTTTGCTATACCTGTTAAGAAATTATTTCGAGGCAATTAACAGTAGAGCAGAGGTAGAGATATGAACATAAGAAAAGAAAATCAGAGTCTATAATAGAACTATATCAATAGAAACCAATGAGATGAAATAATAGAACCAAAAGGTGGAATAGAGAAAAGGCAGAACAAACAACTAACTGTTATTAGTGTCAAGGACCTCACAAGTAATTGGCAACACCTCAAAACAAGGATTGAATGTTGAAGTGCTGCAGAACTTTTAAATCAATCCTTTTGGATGAAAGCCATAATTAACTTGCATCACTAATATTAACCGATATGTAGGTATTCCACAGAAGCAATCTTTAGCATATTGAGCTGCAAAAGCCACAAAGTCAACTGATGCCGAATTGGCATTTTATTGACTCCTTAAAATTTGGGTTGGTTTTTACTTTTAGCTTTTGTCCAGATAGCCAAAAGGGCCTTTTGTTTCGGTTTAAAGCCAGACCAAACACCCCATACAATCCCTCTGGGTCTGTGTGCACATATGCACAGAGATGGAACTCTCTGTTGTCGATGATCAAACAGGTTCCTTCCTTACATACTGACAAGCATGATGGCACCATTTACACCGAAACTCAGAATTCAGTTCGCATTTTCCTTCAAGAAAAATAAGTTCCAGGTGGTACAGAGAGAGGCCAAGTTAACTGATTCAGAAGTTCTATATTTGATATTTGAACTTTCTTTCCAGGCCAATGCTTTCAGGGGAAGCAGGGTAACAAGATACTTACTTTATAACCCCACCCGAAAAATAAACTGACTTTAACTATACAGCCATAAAGGGAAAAGCATGTAAGTCCCAAAACAAGTATCTTACCTATGCCCATGGACATCAGCAAAGTTTTTATGATTGAGTAGACCTTTACCCTTAACTCTGGCAATGAGCAGTTCTTGAAATATCTCACGATAAGTCGGACAATATATGCAGCATGAGGCAACATTTGACTGCACAAGAATGAAGACTTGACGTCATTAAAAACCAGAAAACAAAGAGACCAATGAGGGACATGAGGAAAATGGACACAGTGCAAGACAACTATATAAAATCATTGTAAAACCTCTGTCCAATTTTGCAGAAACAAGAGCATGAAGGACAAGCAGCACTTAAAGCAACCATACAGTTAAGTTGAGAAAAGTGCCACCTAATATCAAGCGCCTTGTCATTCTCGTCCTCCAAAAAATCAAAACTGTTTCTTGGTACAATCCCAATTCTCACCTAACTCAAGCCAAATCAATCGACAACCCAGTGATGTTCTCCGTGATGACTCAGTTACATCCTTACCATGCCCATTATCCAATTTTTAGTCTATTCTTATGTGGAGGAAAAACAAACTGTGCACCAAAGTGGTAGATGCGCATACAATAAATCATATTACATGTTCTGGAGACCAAATCACTGCTTAAGCATTTTAAAAAATCTACCTTAGGTTAAATGATTACGTGGTGCACAAAAATACTGTAGAAGCACAATAGCCAGAAACGGATTACCTGCGCATGACTTTCGTCAATGCAATTAACAGATCCAAAGCATCGGAGTGAAACATTGGAAGCTCTGAACAAAGAGACTCTTGTTGCATGGCTGTGACAAAGGGCAACAAGCTTTGAGAGACAGAGCCATCCACCATTAGCACTCTCTCTATAAGGGCTAACACTGCTTTAACAGGAATATTCACCTGTTCTCACAAAAAATATAGGTCAAAATCAACAAAAGCAAGAAAGAATATTTGTGATATATTTTCAACCATCAATAGTTCTAAGATTGCACTTAAAAGATTAAACCTCGGTTTTTCTCTCTCATAATGAAGTTGACAAAGATGCATAGAAGATAGTCACTACCTGAACAGGATAGGGATTTATAAGCATCTCACAACCACAAAGCATAAAAGCAGACACACTGGATGTTAGCAATCTATTTGGTCTTTTTGTGGCCTCAGCAGCTGCTTTGTCAGAAGAGTTGCAACATCCTAATGGTGTTGGTGGATCTTTTCCCGGTGCAACCAGTAAGTTGACAACTTTGGTACTTTTGGTTTCTGCAACATGCAAAAAAAAAAAAAAAGTCAACACCAGATTTCCCGCACTAACACCACATTATATAAGTATGTATATATGTATATATGCATCTTTCACTAACCTTCCTCTAAGAATTGAAAGGCATCATTCAGATGGCTATTAATTAAAAGAAGGATCTTCTGCATCAGTAAAGACCAGGTCTCCTCATCTCCTTTTGATTGGGGAAGAATTGCTAAGCAGTGAGCAAGCTTCTGAAAGGTCAGCAGCAGAAATACATTAAGGAAGGATATACTTCAGAACAACCCATCATGTGCTTAAATGCGTGCCAATCGATCTGACACAAGAAACAAAGAGCCAGAAAAGAGAAGCACACTTACTTTTAACAAGCAGGTACTGCACTTCCCTGACATTATCTTTAAAGCAATAGTTGTCTCAACCTGCAAAATACAGAGGAGTATGTCATAGAATGCATAAGCAAACAATAAATTAACCCACTTGGGAGGTCTAGCCCACTACGGCAAACTACAGCGTCTTTTGATAAATCTGACAACTAGCTTCACCTTGCATTACCTTACTACTTTTTTTACGGTTGATGTTTGGACCACAGGTTATTATCTAAATGTGACAAGTATCTTTAGTTTAAGTGATTCTTAAGTTCTCAAGTGCTTTTATATACATCTTTAATCTCCCATTTCAGTATGATAAAAGGAACCAATAAAGAATGTGCGACAGCAGCAGAGCAGCAAATCTCTGTCATTCAAATAATTTTTCAAGAATTTTTTTTCACAAATGTTTAAATATTTAAAGTTTAATTTAATTCGGAGCTGTTAAATTTCAAGCCAGAAGGCAAACATGACTGCTTACATGCTTGGCCTATGAGCATGCCTGAAAGAAATGACGATGGCTAAAGTATACTCAGAAACTCACACTGTCATAATGGTGGCGATGGATGGCAGATGGAAAGTAACATAATATGCTGCACAACATGTTAACTCCGCCATCCTGCAAACATCAGAATATCATTAGCATTTAGAAATCCAAAAAGAAGGCTAAAAAGAAAGTGTCTGCCATTATGCAGAAAACTGTAAACATGTTGAAGAACGTGTTCAAAGCTCTCAGAGAGAGACAGAGAGAGAGAGAGAGAGAGAGAGAGAGAGAGGGAGTTTTGTCATCATAGACTGCTAATATGCTATGTACACAATGGCATGCACATGGCAGGAATACCAAAATTTGATTTGCACTAAACAA
The DNA here is from genome assembly GCA_014182375.1 of Eucalyptus virginea. NCBI lineage: Eukaryota > Viridiplantae > Streptophyta > Magnoliopsida > Myrtales > Myrtaceae > Eucalyptus > Eucalyptus virginea. The sequence continues at coordinate 16,267,521 of CM024523.1, read as the reverse complement.
CACGAGTTCAATTACAACAGCAGTCTATGTACTTCCCAAGTTCTGAAGAAGTTACATTGTACTTTTTACAAAGATCCCCAGCACAGGTAACTTTGCAATTATGTTAAGGGATGGTCAAGGGAAAGCTGATACATAACCACTAGCCACTTGCATTGCATAGCATCAAGGGCGAAAATGTAGTTTACTTTCCCCAAGATTATGTATGTTGCAACCAAGGTGTGAGAGATGGGTAAATTGCTACGAGTACTATTACACAAGCAAACTGCAATAATTTAGAACCATAAGGATCATCACATACAGACCCACCAAAAGTTCTGTTAGCTGACAAGAACAAAAGTTGGGACAATTTTGCCTTAATTCTATAGACAAAATTAACATTCGGAAAGAATGACATGTTTCAGGCATGCTTACACGCAAAGTGTTGCATTATATAAAAGCATCACATCAGAAGTTGCAATCCCAACAATGTAAGATCTCCTTCAATTGAAAAAACAATCAGTTCAAAAGTTCCATTTCATAAGCGTAAAAGGTTCTCAAAGTAGATTTTATATCATTGGCATAGTGCGAGTTACCGCATTGGGTATTTCAGGTTTAAGGATGAATCAAGAAGCTGGACATAAAGCACCAAATTGTGCCCTGGGTAGAAGAGATAACTTTTCAAAATTGCCGGTGTTGTGAGCACTTATATGAATCATAAGCTTAAATCACAATGCTTTAAACAGCAATTGCAACATTTACAAACTCTCAGTTCAATCTAACAATCTTATCCACAAGCACAGAGGCCTTTCTCCACCTTTCAATTTGCAGAGTTTTAAAAACAAAAGCAAAGTATGATAGAATTTTTAGGTTGACATTGAAGAAAAAGCAAAAGGAGAGAATTACTAACCCAAAGAGCCTCCGATCCATCTCCATTTAAAAGCTTCAAAAATGGTTGAATTAGCTTCCCAGAAAAACTAACACCATCTTTCTTCACATTGGGAAACTGACCTAACCTAGTCCAGGAAAATAAAGCACGCAATGACTAAACCATGAATCAGGTAAACAGGAACCTAACGCTCTTGCATTGTTCAAGGTCAACTAACAGATGGTAGCATAGGTGTTGCTTGAAGTAAGATATAATTAAAAATGCTTGAAGGGAGTAATTATCAGCTGTCACTTTCTCATTGCCTTTTCGTTTTGCTTTTTCTGCAATTTTGATGGAAAATGATCAGTTAATCTCATAAAATCTTCCATTGATTGAGGTTTTCGATATCCAATAACCTCAGATGGAAACTCAAATCTCATCAATTATAAAATGAAGCTAATCATCAATTGTTCTATTTAGGAAAAACACAAGGATCATGAAGCCACTGGTCAACAGAACTGAGAAGATGTGACTAAGCACCATATTTATCAAATGACAACATCATCATCGTCATCAGCAACTATGCTGTCTCCATCTAAGTTTGATTATGCATACACCTGCACACATGCCTCCTAGGCAACAGCATGAGAACTCTTTTTTAGTTCAAAATGCAGATATACCATTAGTCGCCCCAGTAGCAATCAAGACAGCTATTCATTAAAGTTACAAATTGTTTTCTGAAATTTTTGATATTTTTATTGCACTTAATTTAGCATAAGTCTTGCACATACTTGATGCTCTTTATGAGAAGCTAATTGTATATAAAAAGATCTTCTTTACAAATCCTTCATTGACATTCTTGATAATCAAGAAATAATATATGAGACATGTGAAGTAGCAGACGAAGTAGATCCAGATTCGTTTATAATTATAGAATGATGCTGAGTAACACAAAATCTGCAATTATTTGATTCTTACCCACACTACAGTGCCACGCTTTCTTAGGCATCGACAAGACATAGTGGATGAGCTGGATATTTTAATTCCATAAGTAGAAGGCCAAAGGAAAAACAGAAGACAGCTCACCTTGTAAATAAGTCCGAAAGTGAGGCAATAGATGCCACTCTCACAAAGTTGGAAACCCCTGGTGCCTATCAAAAAGATGAAAGGAAGAGGGTTTTTAAACTCCAATAACAACAGTACGCACTTCTTATCATTTTCTAAGCCTAGCATCTGATCATCAATTATTACTGACTAGAATGCAATCAAACTAATATGAAAAGCTTGGATTTTCTCATATATGGGTGCTATGCGGCAAATTACATTGGTAATAGTCAACCTTTGCTTGCAGTTGAATTGAGTCTTCTGTCTTTAACAAACATGGTATGACACTAAAATTTTCATAACCAAATTAACTAGAATGGAAATCTGCCATGCAATTGCTACTAGTATGTTGTGGAAGGTAAAAGTCCAGAAGTAATGAACTCGCGTTTAATAAAAAGCACTACATTAATTGCAGGAACCTTTCAAAAGATTACACTTGTTGGTATTGCTACTTGTGCAGAGTGATACACATTCTGAAGTGCACAATTCATTACAACACTCAGCATCACTTGGAGACATCCTTCTAACACTTTATGAGCTTTCCTTCTGCCTTGCCTTTTCTTTCAATTCGGTTTTATCTTGCAAAAGAAGTTACTCAGCACTTTCCAAAAGCAAAAGATTAATGCTTCCAGATAGATACTTAATCTCTACACATTTAATAGTTTAACAAGCAACCACCAAAAAGCAACAAGTATCATTGCCTGGTTTGTTGGTTTTACATCAAGAAAACACCAAACACATCAGTCCGCCAGTAAGTCACTCAGCTGAAGATGAAGTAAGAGAAGAAAATAAAGGTATAACCACAATAAAATTCACATACCTGAACATGTGCATGAAGTTTCTGAAACCAAGAAGAATAAGATGCCAAGAAACGGTGAGAGCTGCAGTCCTGGCAAGTTATGCCCAGCAAACAGACTCCTGCCCAACATTTGTCTGGCTAGAAGAGAATCACATGCTCAGATACATGAATACTGAGACCAAAATTCCAAAGTTCCAAAAAAGCAATTGCAAAGCCAATGTAAAAGGTTTTAGTCAGCTTTCATAAACAAAGCCTGTGTTCCGCCAAGGGTAGACCTAATTCACAAAATCCAACAGATCCCATCTACCACTTTACATGTAAGCACTCAAAAATTTCTTCACCAGGTCGCAACAGATTACCCAAGACAACACAAAAGAGCACCGATTCCTCCAAAAAGGAAGAATAGCCTTATGAAAGAAGTACAGTCAACCTAATTAAGCAGTAAGCATTCATATTCATCCTCACTTCCCTTGCAAACTGGTCACAATACTTCTTTTCTCTTTTTATCTGCACAACAGAAGGACAGCCATAGAACCTCATTCTGAATGAGCCAGCATACAGCATGCATTTCACAATTCATTAATATCCTTAGAAGCAAGCACCACTAAAACCAAAAGAAAAAAGGATGTTCCATTCTGCCAGTCTAAACTACAACAGCATTCCAACAGGGGAAACAGAAAAAGGGGCGCAAAAAAAAAAAAAAAAAAAACAAGGGACAGGAAGTGTAGTCAAACAAGAGTACGAGCTTCAATAACGGCAGAGCCAAGACAAGGCGGGAGACCGGTACCACGTCGCTGGAGACCAGGAGCATCAGCCGCTCGACCCAAGCGTCCACCGCCTTCTTCCAGCTCTCGACCAGCTTCTTGTCCGCGGACTCCTCGGACGACTCGGACAGCAGCTTGTGGACCCTGAGCGTGGCGACCACGCTCGCGAGCTCCGAGGGGTCCGAGAAGGGGCGCGAATCGTCCGGGACGCGCTCCCGCAGGAGCTTCGAGAGCAGGCGCGGCTTCAGGGCGACGTCGTGCAGGCCGCCGAAGTTGCCGTGGGCCGCCATCGACCTCGGAGGCCCGAGCCCGAATCGGCGATGACGGTGGCCGGGGAGGGGGTGATGCGGGGAAGGATCGGAGGAGCGGCGGGAGGCGCCGGCGGCGACGGGCGAACGCGGCGGGGTTTTGGTTTTTAGACAAGAAGGCGTCCCGCGGAGAGAGGTTTTGTAGTTTCGGTTTAAGAAAGAGTGGGGAGTCACTGAACCTGACCGGGTAAAGCCCAAGCCCAAGTGGGAGGATTTTGGGCCGTGTGAACATTTAGATTTGGGCCGAATGGATGGTAAAAGAAAAGAAAACAAAAAAGCGTGAAAAAGATTTGAAAAAACCCAGATCACCGGTTGTGACACGTATGATGGCCAACAATGATTGGACTGACACGTTAGTAATTTCTAGGCAATTTAGATTGGATAAACTATATTAGAAAATCATGAAAATGTTTAATATTGAATTGATCAAATTAAAAATTTTATGATTGAATTGACTTTTGTACGGTATATTCGAGACTGATTGAATAATTTTTTCCTCAAAAAGAGTGGTGACTTAAGCCGCACAAATACATATTTGAAAATTGATGGAATAGTTTATAATTTTGGAAAAGTTCAACACCTTCTTGAGGAATTGTTCACTTTGCTCAGCATATAATTACCGGTAGGTCACCAGAAGAGCTATCACTCTTGAAACAATCAAATTAACGTGGTAACTAAAGTCACATATGACTTATGAGTCGGTAATTTCCTATATAAGAGGTGGTGGCTTTAACAAGTTGGTAAGCTACGAAAATAAAAATCTATAAATTATTAAGAATAGTTGGTTATATTGAAACAATCTAATAAACATTGGTAATTGACTCAAATAAGAATTGGCAATTTCATATGAGAATTGGTAACATAAATGTGGACTTGATAGAGTCGGGCGAAATGGACGATGGATGAGGAAGGTGAGTGTGAACTCAAAGATGTCAATTATCAACCGTTGTCATCATTGTTTCGTAGATTGCATGGACTAAAGAAGAGCACGAGTTCAATCGATCTTCCTCTATGGTTACCTTCCATGTACTTTTAATTTGGAGGTGCCTTTTTAGTTAGATTATAATTTGCAAAAAATTTTATTCCGATTTTATTAGGTTGTTTATTGGCCAGTAGAAGAAGTAATAAATCTTTTTCTAGGTTCTCAACAATTTGCCCTTCTAATTTCTAGGCAATTGCATTATCCATAGAATTATAAAACAAGAAGGCTATCAAAGATTCAAGCAGGAAAAGGGCATCAATACAATCGGCAGATGGGGCTATTGAGTCCAGTAAATATTGTTAAATGTTGTGTGATTGTCTAAAGTTGGTAACTTTAGATCGACTCCCAAACATATATTGGTAAATTATCAAAAACACATACTTTTGAAGTGATCAATAAACGTTGGTAAGTGAACTTAAATAAAAGTGACAATTCCGTATAAGAATTAGTAGCTTCATAAGTTGGTTAGCTGTGCAGATAATTATTGGTAAATCATTTTAAATAGTTTGTTATTTGAAAATAATCACATACATATTGATAATTGACTCAAATGAGAGCCGATAATTTTATAGAATAGCTTAAGCTCTATCAATAATAGTGTTCTTTTTTTGGCCGAAACCAATAATAGTGTTGGAATGGTCAACAAACTTTCAAAATTGTTGGCGATTGCGTATAACATTGGTCAATACTTTAATCAGTTGGGAAGCTATTGGAACAATTGGTATTTTTTGAAATGATGTAATAAAAATTTGTTCGTTAGACTCAAAAGCATGAAAAATTATTCAAAAAATCCTAAATATATTACACTTTTGTTAATTCAATTTTTAAACATTTTAAATTTACCAATTGAGTTCTAAATATTTTTATATTTTGATAATTAAGTCCATCCAGCTAATTTTGATCGAAAATCATTGATGTGGACTCCGACTGTTTTCTGTAGGACAACTAGTGCTAAAGTGAACAAATTTTAATAGTATTTTGATTTTTTTGATTTTATTTATTTTTTATTTCCTTTTTCCTTTTTTTTTTTTTCTTTTTTCCCCCTTCTTCTTCCTCCCCTAGCCGGTCACAGGGTGTTGGCCAGAGGCAAACCTTTGGCGAAGCTTGCCCTTGCTGGCCACTAGCGAGGGCAAGCCTCACTTGAGATTGACAAGTTCGACCTCACTATGGCTTGATGAGCATCGTCACTTACTAATGTTTGTTGACCACTTACAAACTATTTAAGTTCACTTACCAATGAGTTGATAATATCTTTTAAAAGTTGGTAACATGTGTAAGAGTTAGTACTTTTCAAACTATCCAAATAACATAGGTTTTGCTTTGCGCCCCCGCCCCCGGGCGAAAAAAAAAAAAGGAACATCGATGACATAAGAATTGGTAATTCTACATAAGAGATAGCAAATTTGACGCTTAATGCTCTTAAGTTATGAAAATAAGCGTTCTTAGATTGTTGGAACGACAATATACTAGTTGGTTTCAATTCAAATGTGAATACAAATATTTAAAATTAGTTGCTAATTGAATCAAAGATAAGTTGGCAAAAACACTTAAATTACAGTTGGTAATTTTGTTTAAAAGTGAGTAATTTTAGCACATTGATAAGCTCCAAAAATAAATCGCGGTAGATTATGACAACAACTAATAATGTTAAGGGAAACGACATAGATGGTTCCAAAACTTTGGTTTTATGTGCAATGTGATCCATGAACTTTTAATTTATTGAATTTGCTCTATGAACTTTACCTTAATATGTAATGTTATATCTAAACTTTTAATTTATTCAACATGAGTTCTTGAACTTTTGAAATATGTTCAAATTAGTCACTCGACTATATAAGTAATCTCTGATATTGAATTAATGGAAGGACAATATTATAATTTAGGGATTACATTAAACATATACCTAAAATCCAATTATTAGATTGAATAAATTAAAAGTTCAAAGATTACATTACATATTAAGTTAAAATTCATGGACCTCATTGAATGAATTAAAAGTTTAATGATTACATTATACATTGAGTCAAAGTTTATGGACTATTTATGTTATTATCTTTAATTTTTTTTTTTATGACTAAGGAAAACCCGTACAACCGGCAGCCGGCGGGCAAACCTTGAGGCCGCACGAGGGAACCATCATCCCATGCAAGTGGTTAAGGCATCAAGCGCTTCCGCTAGGTTTCAAACTCCTCACTTTGAGGGCAAGGATTAACGGAGCCTTATCCAACGGAGCCACTGTGGCGGTGGTTATTATATTTAACGTTAATACCCTGGTAAAACACAAAAATAAGGGTTGAGTAGATCATTAAAATGGTGGGTAATTTTGGAATAAATAAATGGTTGTACTTTTCAAAACCTATTGGTGACATACTAAGGAGTGACTGGCTCAAAAAACTTGCCGGTGACAACTCATTTGTAACCGACGGGATTTGACAGCTAGCAACGCTTTCCCAAATTTGCAACACAAAGGAACTCTATGGGCAGAGCAAGAGGAAGCAGCCACGTGCCAAAAAAAAAACTCTTATCCACAGAAAAATTGCGTGAGCAAACTACATCTATAGACTGACCAAGTCTTCGAACCTAGAGGCCTAAACATGAGTTAGTAACTTAGTAACAACTGAAACAAAATGCTTCTCCTAGATTTGCACGATACGTCAGTCAGCAGTTTTCTGATAGAAAGGAACACAAGACACCGACCTTTGTCTCACCGAATTACCTGCGAAGGCTGGCCTGTAAATCAAGCATTTCTTTCAAATGTGTTGGAACCAAAATATAATAGCTACCCTGGAAATTTCGAACAAGGCACAAATGAAGACAGGAGGGAGAAGTAATTCAAATGCAAATGCTTTTTGCTTTGGTGTATCTATAAATTTGAAGTCCATAACCTTTTAAAGTAATTAGATGTGTGACAGAATAAATAAGAAAGTCCACAAAGTGATACAAGCACATAAATAGAGCCAAATGAGTAGGCACAGTGATTACATGAAGAAAAGCGTGGAGAACTTTTCAATGAGTTTTTCCAGCCTTCTGTGTCTTCATGCTGCATGAGGTTTTCTTCATTTAAATGCTTGTAGCCTCCTTGTCTTTGATCTTCTTCAAGCGCCTACCAAGAATCATGCTTCACCGATTCGTTTTCTTTCTTCTGTTGACACCCATTATAGATCAAGGCATTTTGAAAAATACTAACGACCAAATCTAGAGCTCAGCAACCAACATGCTCAAATCTTCAACAATCAATTTTATATTATTTTAACAAAATGCTGGTCAAGACACAACTTTATATCATCAGTATCCCACTGAACTTTACTCCACCAATGTGCATCGCCTCTGATCTCCTTTATCGAGTTGCCGTTCATGGTCCTGAATGGCAACTTCTTGAGCGCAGGACAACGCACGACTTCGAGTTCCACCAGACTCTGCCAGGACTCCTCTCTCCTACAGAGGCATTGCAATCGGGGTAGCCCGTTCAAACGCGCTGCCCGCAATTTAGGAACAGCAGCATGTTCTTTTGCGCTTCCTGCGATGTGCCGGAAGAGTTCTTTCAGATGGGCACAAGTGTCTACCTTGATTTCGCTCAATTTGGGCAGGCTTGTGATCCGACCCCCCAAGTAGAAAAGATTCTCCAATTCGTAGCATCCAGTAACCACCAAAGTTTTTAATCTAAGAAAGCTCAATCCCAAGCGATCAGCTAATAGTGACATGCTCTTTATCTTCCCAATGTTATCAAGATACAGCTCTTCCAAATTCGGAAGTAGGTCAAACTGAGCATTGCTTCCTTCGTTCAGCATGGCATCTTTGAGAGTCAATATCTTCATATTAGTAAAACATTCCACTCGGTTTATGACGACATTTTCCAGAATCTCATGAAGGTTGCAACAATTATCGAAGGCTAGAGAAGTTGCGTGAGACATGAACCATTCTAAACTGTCTCCTGAGAGGTCTCTTCCAATTAGAGCCTTCTCGCTGGATCTTGTTAGTCTTTGTATATCACGCGGTGAATACGTCAGACTCATTGAGCACTGAAATGTTTTCAGCCTTCCTATCCAATAAACGTCGCTTTCTTCAAAGGCCTTCACTGTATCATGCAAGGATAGATGTAGGACGGATAACCTTTGCAAAGACTCTAAATCTTCCAGGCTTGCCCTATGCTCCGTGTGGCCCTCTTGGAAGTAAATCTCAAAGGAGAGCAGTGGAGGTCTTTGCTTGACGAGCCACCGGTAACTACTTCCTGTCATGTCTAAGAATTCCAGGGAAGTCAGATTAGAAACCGTTTCTGGTCGTACGAATTCCAAGTTGAGTGTGTATGATAGATCTAACTTCCTTAAATTTGTTAGTTGATCCATCCCTTCTGGCAGGTGCTTGATACTTGTATCATGGAGATCAAGTATGTCGAGTTTGGTAAGACATCCCAACGGAGGCAATTCCTCAAGATGGTTACAACCCCTCAGAAGAAGAGCGCGAAGATCTTGCAGATGGAGGAGAGAAATGGGCAATGTCCTTATTTGGGTTCCCCCTAAATTCATTACTTTCACTGCTCTGAATCCCCGCAGAAAGTTATCTGGAATATTGTGTAGGAAGGAATTGCACTGGAGAAATAAAGATATCACGTTCGGACATTCAATCTCCTGATCAGACAATGTCTCTATACCATTTCTCACAAAAGAGACCCTTTCCAGATTACTTCGCAACTCAAACTCTGAAATTTCAGTCATTCCGATGTTAGCTCGAACAAGAAACTTGGATTCTGGACCTGCACATGTTGAGATCCATATTGCAACATCACGAACCACGTCGTGCATCTTTATGCTATTATCTGAATCACCAGTCTCCAGTAAACAGGAGTCTTTCAAACTCTCAATCAAGGCAATTCCCCTGTTTAAAGCGGCATGATAGGGAAGTTGCTTGCCGATCAGACCTTCAGCCCACCAGCATTCAACAAGTTCGCTTATAAGAATGGAGTAGTCCTCCGGATACAGGCAACAATACAGAAAACAAGATTTGAGCATTTTGTTCTGCAGTGAGTCATAGCTCAACTTTAACGAGCTGTACAAGTTGGGCTCTATACCGTGAATAGAAGGTCTTGACATTCTCAACTCATTTATAGCATCCTCCCACAGGCCAACCTTCTTCTTCCGTCTCATCGCTGAACCCACAGTGATGAGAGCCAGCGGCAGCCTTCCACATTCATTACTGACAGTTTTCGCTAATGGTTTGATGTTCTGCAAATCAGCTTCTTCTCCAACTTGATCCTTAAATAATTCCCATGCTTCTTCATCAGTCAAGACCTCTACCTTAACTTCGACATCGGTCATCATTGTTCGACAAACATCCAAAGACCGCGATGTCAGTATAATCTTGGACCCCGATTTTTTTTGGGGTCGTGGGATACCAACATGATCCAAGTTGATGGCTTCCCACACATCATCAAGAATGAGAAGAAAATTTTCCTTTCTAAGCCTTTTCGAAAGTTGTATAGCTGTCCTTTCCACGGTTTCCTCCTCCTTCACGTTCAACCTATTGGCTATTTTGTTCTGCAGATTCTTCAGATTCAGCTCTTGGGATGAGGTAGCTTTCGAAACAGTCACCCAGATAATCAAGCTGAAAGGTTTCCCTGATGATGAAGGGCTGCTGAGCTTGTTGTTTAGGTTCTTCACCAGGTAGCTCTTGCCTACTCCACCCATTCCCCATATTCCAAGTCGCTGTACTTTATCATCGTGTAACAATTTTAGAATACGAGCCATTGTTTGCGATGCAGTTGTGTGGTCTTTAATTGAAGGGCAGGGAATAAGCTCCGCCACCTTTATGTGAGAATCAGTGGCATCTCCCATTGTTTCTCCATGCCAGCAAGTCCTGATCTTGGAACTGATTGAACGATAAACAAATTTTCCGCCTTCTAACACGAGTGAGGACACAACGGAAGCAACAATTTCCATATCAGAGGCGAAGAACGCAGGCCAACGAGATTAACAAGGATGGCCTTAAATTGTAACAATGATCGACTGCAAATGCTAGAAACTTTTGAATTGGATTGCAGAAAAAAAACAAAAAAAAACAAAAAGGTAAGACGAATTGATACCACAGTATGAAGTAATCAAGATGGAACACGACGATCGAAATGGTGCCCCACTTCAAGAATAGAGATGAGCAACATAGGATGAAGGAAGTTTAGTCCTCCTGTTGATTGATACTCTCGAGAAGCCTTGGTGGCAGGTGCAGGTAAAGCTCGTGGAAGAGATGGCCATGGAAATATAATACTACAAACACGGTTTCTTCTAGTCAGGTCACGACTCAAAGTTAGCCGAATGCAAAAGTCTGGATGGATAATTCGCCGAAAGCACGGATGATGGGAGAATTGAATGGGGACCCCAAATTGCCAGCGTCCCCTTCAGTAAGGAAAGAACGGTTCGGTTTCCACCGTTGTTTTAAGGTTTCATTTTTATCACAGAAGAATGAAAATATTAATGTTCTTCTTTTTTTTTTTTCTTTTTTAATTTCCAGTATTTTACATTCCACTACCTTCTATATGATTGAACTTAATTATCTTCAGTCCCATTGCGATAAATTCCAATCCCCGAACTACATCCATCTACAATCGGTCATCAATTCCTCCCTCAAGTAGCCATTTCAGCCCACCATATGTACACACGTCAAAGAAAATAGGATAGAAGACTAACACGGTGAAGGTCTCGGTCGCAGGTATCACCGGGAAACGAAGACTGAGATTGACGACTCCAGCTCGATGTTCATCGACGACATCGCGAGAGCTTGACATAAAACGAAGAGGAAAAACTCGGAGTTAGATTCAACTCAACGATCAGTGGAAAGAACATAAATCAACCCGGATCTAAACGCTGTCGAACGATGGATTACAATTGGAGGTGGCTCAAACGAGAGGTCGTGACCACCTCGGCTCCAGGACTATCACGGCTCATACCAGAAACCGCTGACTTTGAGCTTCGCTTGCTCATGGGTTTTGACTGCCACAACGAGTGGAGGCGGCGATGGGCGGGCGGCGGTCAAGATGTACACAGCTTCTTTAGCGGTATGTTTGCTAGGAGATGGACTCGCTTGGCCCAGAACCACACTTCGGTCTGAGCTTGGGCCCGCGGTTCAATCAGTGTTCTCTAAGCCTTGGATAATTGTTGCAATCCTCAAGAGAATTTGGAAAATCTCGTCATAAACCGAGTAGGTTGGTTTTCAAATCTTAACATTTTGACTATCAAAGATGCAACATCGAATGAAGGAAGCAAGGCTCAGTTCTACCTACTACCGAATTCGGAGGAGATGCATCTCAATAACGTTGGATAATCTTTTCTACTGTCCAATTCGAGCAAAATGAAGGTAGATAGTAGATACTCGATAAACTATTTAGCCTATATGAGCTTGTAGATGGTGAAAACTCTTTACGGTTCGTTTAGTAACTATTATATTTTTGAAAAAAATTTATGCTTAGAAATGTTTTTTTTTTATTATATTCTTTCGACGAGTTTTTGAGCATTTGAAGACATTTGATAACTATATTCTCAAGGTAGAAATACATTTGATATGATCCTCAAATTCTTTTATGACTTAGAATTTTTTAAATTTTTTTAACAATTCTATTACTTTTTTTCTATTCTTTTTTGTTTCCCTTCTTCTTCCTTTAATTGGTGGCCAACCTTGGTCATGGCTGGCGACCAGCCAAACGAGAGCAAGTGACCTTGCCGGAGTGTCGCTAGCCCCTATCAAGGGTGAGCCTTGTCGGCCCGAGCTTGAGCTTACCTAGCAACCGGCGAGGCTTGATCTCGCTGGGCCACCGTGAAGCTTGACCTCACCATGGCCAGGTGATGCCGAACTCGTGGCGGCCTAGTGAGGTCGAGCCTTGCCAAACTGCAGGCGAGGCTCCGACGAGGCCACTAGCCCTCATTTAGCCGATACTAGTGAAAGGAAAAAGAAGAAGAAAAGAAAAGAAGAAAGAAAAAGAAGAAAAGAAGAGAGAAAAAAAAAAGAAAGTAGTCTTGATTATGAAGTTATTTTCCAGAATAAAGAAGTAATTTTTCTTTTTTTAACTTTTTGATTTTGTTCCAAATCTATTTGCGGGAACAAAAAAGTTACCAAATAGATTTCTATTTTTTTTTTTGTTCCAAGAAATAAAAGAATAAAATTAAATACTATTTGACCGGTTACTAAACAAGGTCTTAGCTTCGAGTAAATGCCATCAAAATTCATTTTTAGTAGCAAATTTATATGGTGCAACTAGAATATTTTCAGCCGTAGTTTGAGGGTAAAGTGAGAAATTGTCATCCATGCGAGCTTGGCATAACTTTCCAATTAAAATAGGACAATTTGTCTTGAATTGTTAAGTAACTAAACTAAAACGGCAACGAAGAATTAGTCAAACATAACCTCAATCGAGGCTGACATATGAATCAAATCTGAAATCTATCCAAGTCAACAGATTGAACTGTCAAAAAAGGTCCCTACTTCTAACTTGCAAGCGGTACATTTGAGCGGGTTATTGCAATCACTACTAAAATATTTAAATATTAATTTGGCATAATATCATAACAAGGGTCATGTTCAGATCTTTTGAGGCCTCTTTTGCCTCGAAGTGACGCCATGTGGTTCGCTCAAGGATTCTTAGGTCAAGTGTTAAATTTGTGGCTTGATTTGTTGATATATATATATATATTTTATATATTATAAAATCAAGAGATCAAATATACATTTGATATATATATATGTCAAAGTTGACTAAATCGAAGAGGCCTTTTTCACCGTTACAAAATCAAGAGACCAATAGTATGTTTAATAACTATTCTGTTGTCAGGAACAATTTTCGTTTAGAAATGATTCTTTTTTTTATTATTTAGAATAATTTGAACATTTGTTTGGTAACCTTCTAAAATTTTTATTCTTGGAATAAAAATACGCTGAGTAGAACTCTAAAATTTTTTTTGTTTCTTTTAATTTTTTAATACTTTTGTTATATTTTTCTTATTTTTCTCTTTTCTCTTTTTCCTTTTCTCTCCTTATTCCTCCTTCTTTGTGGCCAATTGCCAACCAACGATGGCTGACTGTCAGCCATAGTAGCCGGTGATTGACTTGACGAGGTTTGGCGAGCTCGCTGGACCTTGCCAAATGTGTAGGCCAAGGCTTGTGGCGAGGTCCGATCCAGGAGCGGTTGGAAAGGTGAGGTCCGATTCTCGAATTATTTTCGGCCAAAGTATTTTTTTTAAATTTTTTTGATTATGTTCCAGAACGGTTGGAAGGAAGAAATGGATTTCTATTTTTTTTTATTCTCAAGAACTAAAAAATAGAAGAAAAAAAATAGTCAGAAAAGAATTTTAAAAGAAAATTTGCTCAATTTGGTCCCCGAAAAAATTCCATCTAGAAAAAATTGACCAATTTCTCTTCTTCTTTTTTTAATACTAAACAGTTTTTTATAAATAAAAAAACTTTTTTTTGTCGATTCTTTATGGTAATTATTTTCGAAAAATGGATAAAAAAACAAAGTAATTTTTTTGATTATTTTTTGATTATGTTCTAAATCTATTCCTAGGAATAAATTTATTTTTTTTAGAACAAAATATTTATCAAATGGATTTCTATTTTTTTTCTCAAGAACCAAAAAATAGAATTAATTACTATTAGGCAAGTTAACAAACGGACCTCGAATTTCAAAGTTGTTCCAATTCTTTCTTTTTCCTAATCCGGTCTTAATCCTATATCTATTGTACAAGTCATTGCCTGTGCAATGTACAGGTTGTGAAACCCCACTCCCTCGCTCACATGTCCTCCACCCTAACCCCGACGTGGGGAATCCCCTTCCAAAGTGGAGAGGTTGGCCCCTGCCGTAATCTCGGTAGTTATGTCGTTGTTGTTGGGTGTGGTGTTGTTTTCAGCCTTAAATAAATAAAAAGAAAGAAAAAGGAAGTGCCCCCTCCTCTTTCGTCCGTCAAAAGCGAAGGTGAAAAAGTGCCCCTCGTCCGCAATTCACGCGACGAGACGGTCATTTGCTTTTCCGTTTTTACCTTTTTAACCGCACCAACTCCTGTACGAATAACAGAGGAGAGCATCTTATGCCATCGATTGCTCTACGGTCGATTCGCCGAGGACCAAAGCTAAGGAGCAGGTGTTTATCTTTGCGAAACAACGTTGGTCGACGTACGTACGAAGCCTTGCTCATTCATCGTCCTCCTTCATCTCCCTTTCGAAGGAGTAACATCGGTGAACGGGCCAGACGGTTCCAGTCCTTGATCACGGTCGACCCAGGACAGTGCTGGAGATCATCATTGCAAGAAGACATGGAAATCACGGGAGGGAAAGAGGGAGAGAGGGAGGGAGGTAGGGAGATGTGGGACCTCGCGAGACCGCAAATCATGCCTTGATGGAAAATGTTGCGGTCAACTTCCCTTTTTAAGTGGACATTTCACTTCGCTACTCCTTTCAAGGGGGGACCTTCAGCTCTCCGATGGCCGAAGTGATGAGACCCAAGCTCTTCTCGATCCTCCTCTTCTTCTGCATTGCCCGTCTCGCCCACTTGGAGCGCTGCGAGTCCACGCACTTCGTGAACGACCTGGTGGAGGAAGAAGACAGCTCGTGGCCGGACGAAGAGGATGGAGTGGACATGGTCCAGTCGAGGCACGATGCTCGGAGGCAGAGCTGCGACATGTCGACCGGGAAGTGGTTGGTGGACGAATCGTACCCTCTCTACGATTCCAACTGCCCTTACCTCAGCAGCACCGTGACTTGCCAGAGAAACGGACGACCCGATTCGGATTACCAGAAGTGGAGGTGGAAGCCCCAAGCATGCTCACTGCCTAGGTATCAATACCATCATCACATCCTCTTTCTGATGAAGAAGAAGAAAAACCTGGGAAATATTATGACTTTGTTCTTGCTTTGCCTGAACCATATGAAGGCCTTTATAGTCTTTGGGAGTGTTGTCTTTCAGGTTTGATGCACTGAAATTTCTGGCAAAGATGAGAAGGAAGAGAATAATGCTGGTGGGCGATTCCATAATGAGGAATCAGTGGGAATCTCTTGTGTGCTTAGTGCAAGGCGTGATTCCGACAGGCCGGAAAACCGTGTCTTACAACGGCCCTTCCATGGCTTTTCATGCAATGGTGAGAGACCTTGACATTGGGAAGTTGATTTTTACCCACTTCCCAAACTTCTTTCTGTGATAATACTAGTGCAAGCAGTCGGTCTTACCTAAAAGATTGAAAGCTATGGTGGAATAATGATCAACCAACTCATCTAAAAAAGCTCAAATTTGTTACTTGACCTTGTTGTGCTGTATAACTTTTATTCATCTGTCGATGCTTCTATTACTAGAAAACTCAATGCCACTTGAATTTTTTCTTTAATGTGCATAACTTTCTTGGCAGGATTTCGAGACGTCGATAGAATTTTCCTGGGCTCCACTGCTTGTGGAGCTGACCAAAGGGCCTCAAAACAAGAGAATCTTGCACTTGGATTTGATTGAGGAGAATGCCAAGTATTGGAGAGGAGTTGACGTCCTCGTGTTTGATTCTGCTCACTGGTGGACTCACTCGGACAAATGGAGTTCGTAAGATGAATACCTGCCTCTTACCTTTTTTCTGTTTTGGTCTTCCGAAGATTGAAAAGCAAATTCATTCCCCTTTCTCGAAGACCATATCAGAAGCATCGTTATGTTGCCAACATGACGTTTGTAGAGCCAAAAAAGGTTTATTCTGCTGATTTTAGAATGTGGAACCATCAATTTCAGGTGGGATTACTACATGGAGGGAAGATCCATGTTCACGAACATAAATCCAATGGTGGCTTATGAAAAAGGACTCACTACATGGGCCAAATGGGTGGACTTGAATCTAGACCCTCGGAGAACCAGAGTCATTTTCAGAAGCATGTCACCTAGGCACAACAGGTACTTGCACTTGCTTTTATACTTTAAACTATTTTCATTAAAGACTCCAAAAAAAGAAACCTATCTGTTTATTCGCATCCTAGTTCAAAGTAGTAGAGCTTTTTCCTGAATCGGCATCAAAGAAGACGAGGAGGAATTGCTTTTTGTAGACACAGAGAGGCAGAGTTTGGTTTTGTTAGTAAAAGCACTGCATGACCTTATAATATATTAAAACTTAGGGTCCGAAGTAAAATACCATCTTCTTTATAATGAAAGCATCATTTTGACTTGTCCCCTTGTGTGGCTAGGGAAAATGGGTGGAAATGCTACAATCAGAAGCAACCTCTGGCATACTTCAGCCACCGGCATGTCCCTGAGCAGCTGGTCGTGCTGCAACAAGTGGTGAGGAGGATGAGATTCCCTGTGTATTTGCAGGACATAACGGCAATGTCTGCACTAAGAAGAGACGGGCATCCTTCAGTGTACAGAAGAGCGATGAACCAGCAGGAGAGGCAGAATCCGAGAGGCTTCTCATCTGATTGCAGCCACTGGTGCCTCCCAGGCGTGCCCGATACTTGGAACGAAATGCTAACTGCTTTGCTCTAAGCGTTGGAAATTTAGTTCAAGTATTTGAGTAGGAACTAGTTTTCGGGTTTGTAGAACTGCTTCTTCGAATGATGGTGTGTTTCTTCGAGTTTCATCTATGTAAATTCGAATGCGATGTTCATCGTTGACGGTTGTCATCACGTTTGTTATGTGATTGCTGCTCTGCATCTGCTTGCCATGCTCGTCTTCTTACTAGCGGATATCCTTGCCCAGATGCACATGTCAGGTGAAGAGTGTCATAGGGCATGTCAAAATCTAGATCGGACCAAGCTTCTCCAACTTGTTATTTGAATGGTATTAGGTCTCATAAGATAAACTACACATGTCCAATGCACAAACACTGTTTCGGTCCTTGAATGTGACCTCACCACAATGAAAGAAATCGGATATGTTAGTATTATGTAGACAAGTCTGTAAGCCGTCAAAACAGCACCCAAAATCTCTATAATAGAATCTAAAATGCATTAATGGAGAAAAAGAAATTTATGCACCTGATTTGGAATACATGATTCTTAATGCGGAGTAGCGATAATCCAAAACTCAAGTATTATTTATCTATTGTTATCTGTATCATTGACTCAATGAGATTGCCCCTCATCCTCAATATTTACTAAATGCTCATTATTTGTGCATCATCGGGTTTAGAGGAAAAACTTGAGCATCACTTTTAGAGTTTTAAGCCATAGGCCCTCTCATCATTGGCTGGTTTTTACTGGGTTCACACAAACTAGTTTCATGCTAGACTAATTAAAAATCTTTATATTCCACATCATTAGACCAACCTGTAAAACAATAAATTATAATATTATATTCCACATAGAAGAACTCTTATAAAGTCTCCACAGTCATCAGTCACGACTCACGAGACATCGAATTCTCTCTCCAAGTTTGAAAAATGTCATCTAGCATTAGGTTGCCATTCATAGAACTGTAGGAAAAGCCAACCACTCTTCTATGGATGGATAAAAAAAAGGAGCACAAATTTAGGGATTAGGTAACTAACTTGGACCACTCCTTTGTGGATGAAAAATTAGTTAGAGTTGAAGCTTTACTTTTTCACAGAGAGAGAGAGAGAGAGAGAGAGAGAGAGAGAGAGAGCAATATCCATGGGAAAATGCTTTAGGGCATAGGATCCCACGTTCAAGGCGACTAACTTGGACCACTAGAGATCGGAAGGAACATAACTATAAGAAGCAGAAGAGATCTCTCACTAATTGTGATCCATGTTCTTGTCATGATGCACATTATTTTTCTCACAGGTGAGAGCAGCAATCAAGGGACGCGATAGACGCATGCGGAAGGTTTGCCTTTACCTTTTCAATTTAGTAAAGGAGACATGATGGCTTTGACATGAGCAGATATGATGGCTTTTTTCAGTACAGCACATTCGCAGTGACAAAATGAGTTACCCTCCAGCCTTTTTCCCCTTGTACTCGATCATGTCGACTCATCTTTAATCTTACCAACCGGAAGAAAGAGTCTTGTTGAAGAAAATGTGAAGTCATTAAGGGTGGTGAACAGGTGACCAATCTGTACTTATGACTGCATTTGTTCCATATCAAGTCGAGAACATAAAGGGAATCCTAGAACATGTGATGAATTTTCATGTTCGGAACCCTTGAATTAAATACATAATACTACAGTCTGATTGACAGATACAAGCAATCTTAACCTCTTATTTGAAAAAATAGCACCATTTCAACCCTATGTAGGTGGAGCAAACCTTCTCTTCAACTTAGCCATGTCCTCAGAGCTCAACCCAAAAGCCTTCTCCAAGAGATCGTCCCTGATCCCGGACCCGAAAATGGCAGATGGAATTCTCAGCAGTCCAGGGTTCTGGCTGTTGAAGCTCCCCAGAATAGTGGCAGGCTTATCTCCCACGTTCATTTGGAAGTGGACTAGACCTCGCGGAAAAACCATCACCTCACCTTTGTCTAGAACTCTGGCAAAGACCTTGTTCTGAGTGTCGACGAACCCTGAATAAACCCTTCCCTCCACCACGAAAGCTACCTCGGTTGCTCTGGGATGAAGATGCGGGACATTAATCCCGTTGACCTCGAAATCCGCCCTTACAAAGGACATACCGAGCGTGTTTAGCCCCGGGAAGATGTTTGCATTCACCGATGTGGCTGATAATCCTGTTTGGCTGAACTTTCCAGGGAACTTTATCCCGGAAAACACAAAGTCTTCTACCGTGACTAGTGATGAGTTCTTGCACTGGATGGTGGTCGCAGATTCTTCTCTGTTGGGTATACAGAAGTCTTGGATAGGATCAGGGTCAGAACCTCTAATAAGATGGACATGGAGGAACGTCACGAACAAAATCTGAAATTTGGGGGACATCTGTTTGCCCTTCTTTAGGGGAGAAGCAAGAATTGCCACAAGCTGGGATTTGAGTTTTTTCTCCGCAAGAATCAAGACATGCAAACTGCACATTTGAGCATTTCTACGTCAGAACAAGCACGGCAGATTGTTTCCTGGATAATAGAACGCCATCATTCTGTCTTTTCCTCTTAAAAAACGCAGAACTCTTTCCTTTGAAAAGAAGGAAGTCGTTCACTAGAACATGGCACCAACTGTCACTCAGGCTCACTTTTGGCGGCCTTTCTGTGGCCACTTCGTACAATATATCGATGTGTTCTTGTCTTATACCATATATTCGATGCTTGAAGAGTATAAAAAAAGGAAATTGAAGAAAGCCCCTCTCTTTTGTATGGCTCTTCAACTCCTACTGACAAAGTATATTATTATCATCGACATCGTTGTCTCACTCTGATCCGCCAGCCACTCATCCCACATGTTGAGATACACTGCAAATTATGCTGGAGTCCATTATGAAGAAAACAAATACAGATAACTCTAGCATTTGCCTAGTGCTCACCCTTTCTGGAATAGAGTAGTGACTTTAGGATGCACAAAAATGGTCATTAGAAAAGGTAGGACAGTCCTAGGGCTCTGGTGTCAACAGAGTTCCATTGCAATTCCAAGGTATTCAAGCAAATTTTTTTGGGCAACTGAATTCAAGCAGTGAATATGGCAGGATCAGTGCTTCGACAATAGATAGTAGATAAAGCAACGCTGGTAGCAGGCATGACTGCTTGTTTCCAGTCACTGGCCACAAATCTTGCTTACATTAGAACTTTTATTGGGCAATAGGTTGTCACACTAAGCAAAAGACGTACGCAGTTTCTTCCATCCGTCAATATTAGTGGACATAAGACTTCTGGAAAAGATGTTTGAAGTTCGAACATACTGATTAAGAAATAGATTGAACGAGTATAAATAAGTCAGGCAATTTTTCTTTTTCTTTTTTTGAGTAAAAGTCACTACCTTAATGTAATGATGAGAAAGATTCCATGCTAATATTACGAGTTCATCGTACTTATATCGATTCAACTGTTTACCGTGCTGGTCAATGCATCCATTGACTGGATCATAAACACAATAAGGTCAAATTTCGGTGACAGCAGCGGCCATTGTGCTTCAAGAAAATAATATGTGAAGAAAATCAAGCCAATGTATAAGTAGATATTATTTGGGTAGACGTAGGAATTCCAATCAAATGTGGAAGAGATGTCAAAAGCATAAGAACTGAAGTAACGATGACCAAGCAAATGATATTCATCCTTTCTGGCTGAAAGAAATAGAATCACACAAGATGATGTGGATCAATTACCTCCTGGGAAAGAGAATGCGCCATGAGAATACAGCGGCCACTCTATGACGCACAAATGGCCCTTTAGAAATTGACACCACATTTCTATCTACTGCTTTCTCATTCATAGGTTCATGGTGGAACAGTTTTGCCACGTCTCTTCCAGATCGAACTTGACACTGATGAAAATGTATATTTGTTGATCCAAGACAATAGAGTTTGTGCTAGAAGAATGGTTACATTTTGTTTACATCACAATTTCTTGGTCCAGTTGTTAGTAACTATCAACATCCGTTTCTGGCCTTCGAAGGTAGTATCGCAAGCAATTAACTAGCACCTGCAATTTCAGAATAATAATGCGAGTAAAACCTGTGAGTACAAATAACAGACTTCATAGATAAAGTCTTTATACAACGTGCTCCCAAAGATGATAGTCAAAATTTTGATCCTACATGGTATAAAACATAATTATTTTTATCGAATAATGGTTTTAATAAGATAAAACTCATGAATAATTTAAAAACACACATTAATTCTAGAAATAGAATTATCAGTAAGGTCTATATATTTTAGTTCATGAACTTAAAATTTCAAATGAATATATATTTTTCTTAGAATTTTAATCTATATGGTAATTATATCAAATTTGGCCCATGAGATCAGAAGAATCACTCCCATGTTTTCATCAGTTAAGATAGGAACCCAAGAAGATCCTTCTAAAGATATAGACTCATGGTTATGTTTCAGATCCACAACTGTAGCCGCTTTCTGGCTTTCGGGATTCAATACATAGCACTGAAGATATAATTTGTGCTTAATTGGTGTGCTTGTCCACCAGATTGTGTTTGAGGGGGGCACATTGGAGAATTTGTTGTGTAGTTGGTCCGGGTGTTGATTTCTATGCCCTATAAATTAGCTTCTTTCTGTACTCTTGAAGAGGAGAATACTGAATAAGCACTTTCAAATCATTGTGTTATATTATTCTTAACTCATATGATCTTATGAGTTTACAATCCAGAATAGGAATTTAACAACCATCTATTCCACCCAAATCACTACATTTGACATAAATTCAACAGAATATGTGAGCACAGAGTCTTTTGAGATGCTCTGAAAGCAAGATTTTTTAAGTCATCATCAATTACCTGAGACAATGAGCTATTCAGTGCTGCTCCTCCATAGCTCACATAAAATTTATCTTTAGCCACCAACCCCTGTAAGTGAGAACACCTTTTAAATGGGACCATAATATACAAACAACTTGAACATGTATAGAGCTGCAAACAGAAGTGATACAAGAAACAGGCTAATCTATCATACTTCTGTATCAATCTCTGCCGATTCGACATTGATATTAATGTCAGCAAGATTTTTGATGATGTCTACAAGCAATCCAGGTCGATCTGCTGTCTCTACGTAAAGCAAGCTGGTCCAAAGCAGGATAAATTTGCATAAGCAATCTATTAATAACCTCTCTTGAATACAAAGATGTATAATTTACCAAAATCCAGGGAATCTAGTATTTGGCTATACAAAGATGGTCTGATGAAAATGCATACCTCCTCTTCGGTCCATCTTCCTTCACTTGAATGCGAGTAGTGATGTCAACATCAAGCTGTTATAAGATAAAGAATGCCACTCATTATAGATAACTTCACAGCACAAGTGCAAAATTTCTATCAGTTGGAGTAGAAAATCTTAGCACATCAGATTATACATGGTCATAGCACAGCTCTGAATGTGAAATGGCCAAACTACTAGTTCCCTAAACAGGAAGTACCATAAGGCAATAAATGAAATATCTTTCATGCCAAACCAGAACAAGGAAGGGGAACTTTTGAAATAGATTTGTCATGAGAAAAATGTTAAAACAAATCATTTCTGAGCACGGAGAGATTTTATTTGCCTGAAAAACAGAAATGGCATCTTTTTTCCTCTTCCTGCTGTTTGAACACGGAAATTTTGCAGCTATCCGTGGGGATATGTCAGTTTTGATGAATCATGTTCCACATGCAGAAAGTATCAGACTACTGCAGATTTATATGAAAGTTTAAACTGTTAGATGACTGCGTGATTTACAACTTGAATGATCTATCACTCAAAGCTAAATTGGATGTATGGCCTGTCATCATAGGGCGATTACTTCTTGACCAAGATATGGTTCTACTATATGGTCGTCCAAGCACGTCTTTCCTAACACAGTCACACAAGGTGCAGAAGCAACAGTTATCAGAAGAACGTGTATGGTAAGGATTAAAAAAGAGTAAGAACCTATGAAGGAAAAAATGATTAAGCATTTCTAATGATCAGCATCATTGGAATGTGTAATATTTAAAGACCTCAAAATTACCTAAAAACCACTCTCAAATGCAAACCCACCAATCCAAACTAAAAGCCGGACTCCCAACAAAATCGTGGACCAATTGAAGCAAGAATAGTTTGACACGACAGGTAATCAGTCTATGTTGCTTAGATCTAATGGATTCTTCAAGTAGTGTTTTAGATAGTTCTCTCAATGTTCCTACATAATTTTAAAGTTGATTGAATGAGGTTCATGTTTCCCAAAAAAGAAAAAGATATAATTTGACAAAGTAGAAAACCATTTTATCTCTATTATATATTTATCATTCGAAAATCATCAGCAATTTCACCTAGATTTTTCTTCTCTCCAGAATATTTTTCTTCTTCTGTGAACAACTCCTACCAGTAGCATATTATAGTGTTTTCGCAATGCTGGCTTAGTAATGGTGCCAAACTTACTAACTTCCTCTGTGTGGGAATAGGAAAATGAATAAATTATGCACTGATGATGAGACATAAGCTTGTATGGAGGAAACCAAGAGAAAATTTGAATTTATGCCAAAAGAATCATGGACTCTCACAAAATTCTGAAGCAAGTGGGTTCCAGTTGGTGGCGAACAGCGAAATATCAAAACAAGTATGTCCCCCAGCAGTTACAAAACAGATAATTCCTCATACCTTCACACAATTGGCTAATCCTATTTTATGTGCTTAACTAACTACCCAGATTACTTGTTGATAGGTCTTACACTGGCCTTATATACACAAAACTCCCTCAACCTAAAAGCTTTAAGTTTTTTTATAGGACTTTCTATCACTATGAAAGAGCGAAGAAGTGACAAAGTAAAATTGACGCAAACCAAGATAATGTAACTTGCAGAAATCTAAAAAGCACATCACCTTCTTCCCTGGAGCTTGTATTCCAAATGCCTCACCCAATGCAAGTTGTGCACTGGACTCCTACAGGTTAAATAGTAAGGGTAACAAGAAATTCACAACCAGTATTAATGTCCACTAGAAAATATTTATGATATTCTCACCAAAGAACCCAGTTTAAAAAACACTATGAAGCAAGAATCCAAATTCATACTGGATGATACTTCAAAAGATTGTTGATAATCGTAAGGCGGATCCTCTCCAACAGCTCTGGATCGTCAACTTTGCGGCCAGTGTCCCTGAAGAACAAAATTATATAAATGACTGCTTACCCCCTTTCATTTGTTTTGATAAGTGACTGCTTCCCATAATGTGATACTAAAATTTACCTATCTTTGCATGCACGAAGGGAGAAAATATTCGAAAGACAACCACAGCTAAAATTGAGTCCACAGAGAAACTTAGTGCCTGTTTGGTTGAAGATCCAACGATTTTGTTTCAAATCACGTCTAACTGTGATAATAGGTCACAACAAATGTCTGATATTATCTTCGACGCAATTTCCAGCAAAAACAGGTAAGCTGTTTTGCAAAATTAAACCTACAAACAGAATACAATTTCTTTATTTTGAGTTTTTTATTAAAATGAGAACAAGAGGGTTTAGATACAACCGAAGTATAACTTCTCATGATTCTGATGGATACCAATGAGAATGTTCTCACAATTTTCAATTTTTATTGAGAATTTTCATTCTCACTGACTCAACCAATTTTCAAGAAGATAGAAAATGACAACAAAGATGCACTCATATTCTTGAGAATAGACCTAAACAATGATGTTTAAAGCCTTCTCAGGTCCTTAAATGTGATGCTTGCTTCTTTTGTGGGGTGGAAAAATATGGGCGGAAATAGGCCCCTCTGCCTAGCTTGTCCACTCACAGAGCTTATCTAACCACAACAAAACATGGTAAATGTACGACTGCTGGCCAATAATGTGAGCCAAAATTTTCTAAATGCCGAGAAATTCAGCCATCAAATATATAGTTTACACTGTACCAAAGGAATTTACTAATAGCCTTCTTTTATGGCAACATGCTAGAGGTAACTCTGCTGATAGTTAGGCAATGTCCCATTACCACACAAACACAATTGCAATAGACCACCAAGAGGTGCAATCCATGCAAAAACCGTCTGTCAGTTCTCTCTGGGCCACAACTCGAAGAGGAATGCGTAACAACCTACCCTGATCTAATGGCCAAGCCAAACCTCCCCAAAAGGGGCACTCAAGTTGGTGATCATTAGGGCTGGGCTGCTTCCCCCCCCAAAAAAAAGGGGGCTGGGCTGCTACTTATGTCACTCAACCATCTCCCTCCAACAGTCCAACTTCATGCGGGACTTGGGGGTGCCATAGAATGCATGTCAAATAAGCTTGCCAACTTGGGACCAAAATGATCAAGAGGATGGCAACTTATCCTCTCAAGTGCCTACACAAGCCCTTCTAGTTCTCTTTTGGAACGGGCCAACAAGTAAAAGCTAGAATGAAAGACAAATATTTGAAAGCCCTTCTACCTGTCTCCTTTTAAATGACCCAAAACGTAGAAGCTAGAATAAGAAATGAAGATATCTTTCGGCTAGGAGGTCTATTTTTCCAGGTTACAATTACTCTATCACTGATCTCCATGCTACCCAACTGTTGAATAGGAGTACAAAAGCAAAAAGTTGTAGGATCAAATGTATACCGCTAGCTAATTTCAGTTCTTTCTTTTCAAGGATAATACTCTTAGATGGTGGCTGCCAGAAGAGAAGACAAATGCTTGCAATGACATGGCAGAAGACCAGAGAACACTGGCACAGGGGACAATAGTCTGTTGTGTTCTGGAGTTTCTACAAATGAAATCTTTAAAGCATGGATGATAACAGACAAGTAGTCATGACCACTGCAAGTGCAACAACTTATTCAGCTAAAAATACTGAAAAGTTGATCCTCAACGCAAAAACATAAATAACATTGAACCACAGAGAATTACATATGAGAGAATATGCATAGAGGACATGGATCAACAATTCCATAGAGACAAACAATTTTATGTCAAAAAATACGTCAAGTGTGGCTGGTATAGATGAAGTCTCTTACAGTCTTGTGATGTAGAATTTTGTTTGCTTGACAGCTCCCTCCGTGGTAACACTTCCCTTTGATACATCCAATCCTAAATCCTTCAATGCTCTCATCTACACATAAATCATCAATCTAATCTCATCAGAAAATACACAGGGAAGCAAAACTCTACCCAGATTCCTATGCCATTAAGAACTTCTCTACAGGTAGATTTATTCCAGTACTCAATGGATGTACTCTAATCATTTCCAACCCTAAGAAAATACACATTCATATCAAAAGAATAACTCAAAGGAAAGCAACCAATTTAGATGATTCATTGCTATTTTATTCGAATAACTCGACCATTTGGACAGTGCAACCCAAGATACAAGACACTATGCTCACAAGTTTATGCTATATAGTCCGGTTCGAGTCTTAAGCCTAAAAGGGGCTTAAAAGAAAATTTTGAATGATTGGTTCCTAAAACAAAGGTAAAATGGCTAACCAAGTCAATCTGGGAATGCAGAATAACACAGAAAAAGCCCTAATTAGACCAATTCGCCAAAAGGCAATAGGAATGGTATATTAGCCATCATTCTTGGTAGGATGTACACAATTTTGACAGACAAGCAGACATATCCAGTCACTCAGTAAAAAAGGGGAAAAACTGAGAGAATTGTTGCTGGAACAAGTATTGGCAGCACATGCATGCAACTAAAGCAACCTGCAACTTAAACAAAGGCAGCCTCTACACCAGTGAAGCTATTGCAGCACCGCAAACACAACCAGAAAGAGTAGCAAAGAAGAGGCAAAACTAGCCATGTGATGCATTTAACAAAAAGGGCACATTTTCTTACTGCAAAAGCAAAAGATTTCTACATGTGCCCTGGAATTTACCATATGCATTTGGATCCAATTTCCAGTTTGGAATATGAATCTTCAAATTCGTGTTCCATACCTAAATTCCCCAACTATATTTACCAAGTGTTGGAAAAAATTATATGGCAGCCACTGAGGGCAAGAATAATTGAGAACAAAAGCAAAACCAGAAAAGCCTTTTGCCTCCTAATGAGTGGATGTTTAAGAACAACCATGCTTTCAGAACTTCATCATGGAGACTATGACTAGTTTCCAAGTCTAATATTCCTGAAACTGAAACCAATACCCCTGCTACTTTTAGGAAAGATTTGGCAACAAAATCTTTGTAAAAAGCCACCTCACCGTGTCAATAAGAGCCCCAAGGCGATCCCCAAAGCTGAGTTGCACTATAGTTGCATCTGAATCTGAATTTTGATCAATCAGCACCACTGGCATGGGAACATAATCAGCACTGTCATCAGACTGTAGAAAAAATTGCACTTGCGTCATGTCATCAGAAAAGATACATGTGGAGACATTTTTTGTACTCTCTAGGAACTATAAATGACACCCATGCTTCTATTGAAACTACTGTCTAGTTAGGTGAAGTAGCTTTAATAGCACTTCATACTTTGAAGAACAATTTAAAAAATCTCATTATCGCATTATTGAGATTCCTATCAAAGAAAACGTTTGAACAAGTAAAGGGCTAAATCACGACAGAACATCACATTTAGGCTGCTATTTGTACTTCATCTACATGAGAGGGGACAAAAAATGTGGAAGGACTGATGAGTGCAATATAGTAAATCTCAGTGAAGCTGTGGGAATGACCACAGCAGAAGACCAGCTTCTCCATCTTACAACTGAATAACGTAAGCAGAAGATGCACGTTGCAGAAAATAGTTGGTAAACAGAAAAGAAAAATAAAAGACAAAATGCCTTCGCAATATGTCAACCAATCTACAGATTTTCAATATATAAAGAAAGGATGGTCCCATCCAGACATTGATTTTCAACATCACAATTGAAATATGCTTGTTTATTGCCAACAATTAGCAATGGAAGAGAAAATGGCCACTATGAAGGCATTCATTACTCAACAAAGACAGGGAAAAAACACTGGTTTTAATTGGCAGTTAAGCTCTATTAACAATTGAAGTAAATTTAGATGGAAGGCCGCTTCTCCACAAATTTTATCACGAGCTTAAAGGATCCAATAGGCACCAACACCTAATATCAAAAGAGACATCTGTGTTTCATGGTTCAAATGTCCAATACTTTCGCACTGTTTTCGAGTTACTTACCATTGAGGTGACATCCACAGCATTCGTGCCATTAGTAGAAGCATGGACAATGTTTCTGCATAATAATCAAAATGAATATGAAGAATAAATAAGCCGAACAAAACGCGCACAACAACAACAACAAAATACTTCTCTGCTTCTCCGGAAGCCGTGTATATCAGCCTTTTTTCTGCAGGATCGTTCTATCCTCGCTTTAGATAGGTGCCAACTAGAACACTACAACTAGAGTTCAGGCAACCGTTCGATCACAATTTCCTCGACGTAATTTAATGCGATGATCGCAGATGCTCGTAGAAAACGAGCGATCAGACAAAAAGATAACAGGAGAAATCAACCGGATTTCCTTCGTCAAACTATATTCCGAGACGCAGACCATCAACACTCCCGATCAAGAGCCCCGACGATCAGTCAAGTTCATCGGCCGCAAAGTACTCCAAATCCAGGGACAAAGAAAAACAGAAGAGCTACCGAGGTCCCCGCAGCTGCGGATTCCCATCTCAATCTAATCCTAAGCGGGACAAAACAGCACGAACGCTAAAAGAACACGTCGCTCACCTATCTCGCCAGAATACGATGCTGAGCAGGGGGAATTTGCAGTCGAGCGGAGGAGCGCGAGGTGTTCCGAGAGGCGGACATGGCGGAGGAGCGAGGTGATCGGAGAAGGCTCTCGACCGGCGGAGAGCGAGCGAAGACGACGGCGACGAAGAGGCGACGAAGGAGGCGAGCGATGAAGCCATGGGAGAAGCAGCTCCGGAAGCTTCTGTCCGTCACGCGGTGAAATGGAGAGAGTTCAGAGTGGCAACGGAGGATCGGCCCAGAGATATTCCAAGCGAGAAGATGGCAGGAACAGGGACAGGCATTCTTGGTAATTTTGATGGACTCTCGAGGGCTGAACCGGGTTTCCGGATGTCCGAGCTGGCGGTGAGTCGTGACTCGCGCGAGTTGGTTCATGATTGGAGGTGGGGTATTGCGTCACTTTGGCGGGACCTACTTTGAGGCTGTGGCCACGTCAGCGTAACAGATGTGCTCCAAGCTTACCTATGCTTTGACTATTGAACAGAAAAAGGGATTAGACCAGAACAGGGAAGAAAGGACAAAAAAAGGGAAGATTACACACAAAAAATCCGTATTTCCGTCCGGATTTAGACAAAAAAACGCTAATTGAATATTAGAGATCAAGACAAATATAAAATTGGAACAACAACTTCAAAACTGATTTTTGAATTGCTAAACCCCAGTTCAATTTCGTTTGCACATCCATTGATTAATTTATTAATATGATTTCGATATCTTCTTCCATAGAAATTACTGAACAGTCTCGAAAATCAACATATGACATGGACAGGGGAGTAAACAAATAACTTTTTATTGACCGAGTCCGCAAATCACCATGTGACATGGACAGGGAGTAAACAAACAAAAAGTTGATGACCTAACTAATAATGCAAGCCACTTGATTTTTGTTAACACCTAAATGTTTGTCTAAAATATTTTCTTCCATAGTTCAAAAAATACGGCGTTTACTTCCCTCCTAGAATTTCTTTATACCATGCACTACAGTCTTTGTTATACTACGCACTGCATCCCTCAAAGAATTTCTTTATACCATGCACTGCAGTCCTTGCCTAGATGTTCATGCACTGCAGTCCTTGCCTAGATGTTCATGCACTGCAGTCTTTGAAAATGTTATGTCGATGTCATGTATAAAAATGAAAAATAGTAAAAGTTGCAAAGCTTATTATGAAAATACAACAGAATTTTTAAATTTTTTAAAAAAAATATAATCATGTACCTCCATTAGTTCCGTCTGATCCGTGTGATGAAAAGTACTGACTTGTCTTTATAAATAATATAAAAAAAAAAGAATGAAAGGCCACGTGGCAATACGTGACCACAAATTAGAGTCGCTTAAAAAATATTTGCTAAAAAGAAAAGAACAAAAAAAGCAAAAGAAAAAACCGGTCCGCTCTAATGTCGCGCCCGTGATGCAGTGGATTAATTCTCCGCCGACGAAGGCTGACCTCAAGGATTCCTTCCCGTTATTCTTTTTTGTTTTTATTGGAAAATCCTTGGTTGAAGGAGCTTCTTGGTCGCCGTTTGATTTTCATTTTGTAAGTCCGATCATACCTTACGGATGGATAGATCATATGTCTCACTTACGCTTAGTTAGTAATTGGTAATTCCACCACTACCGTTGGGCAAATGTCGGGGAAATTAATTATACTTTTAAGTCCACGAAAAATATAACATTTTTCTAGAAAAATATTTCTCAAAAAATAACAATATTTTCATGATTTTTATGGCCAAAACCTAAAAATAAACTGAAAAACATATTTCGATTCGAGCATTAATGAACAATCGAAGAACCGCATTAAAGTCTCAAGTCCCATTCGAATGACTAATCGAAGAACCGCATTAAAGTCTCAAAGTCTCATTCGAAGAACCGCATTAAAGTCGCAAGTCCGATCAGGGATCGGGGCATGGGCACCTCGATGCCAATAATCTATAATTTTTTTAAAAAATTCCAAAATTTATCGAATGAAAAATGATGAAAAAAATTTTCTAAAGACTTTTTTTTTTTTTGGTCGGTTCTAAAGACTTCGAAAAGTGCGTTCTTATAGGGGTAGTACTTTCCTCGGTCCATCAGAGACTAATCCTGAGCTAACGATTGCTATTCGCTTTATAGGTATTGCTCCACTCCACATTTTATTTGTCACTTATGTCATATAGTCGCACTGTGGCGATTCACAAAACCCATCTTACATCTTTTAGCCAAAAAAAAAAAAGTAAAAAAAACCCTTACATCAAGACCTTCCATCTTCATCTTCATCTTCATCTACGAGATTATACCCCGGAAAAGATAAAAGGAAAAAGGAAAACCAAAACAAACAAAGGAACACAGCCATGACGTTGGCCTTATTTACCAGAACCCCACCTTCTCTTCTCTTCTCGCGCCTCCTTCGTCAGCTTCAGCTCACTCCGCCGTCTCCCTCTCCAACTCTCCGCCGGCGACGTCGATGGCCTTGACCTCGGGCTTCTTCTCCTCCGTCTTGGGAACCACCACCGTCAGCACCCCGTTCTCCATGTTGGCCCGGACCTCGTCCAACCTCACGTTCTCCGGCAGCCTGAACCGCCGCGCGAACCGCCCGCTGCTCCGCTCCACGCGGTGCCACTTGTCCGTCTTCTCCTCCTGCTCCCTCCGCCTCTCCCCGCTGATCTGCAGCACCCTCCCGTCCTCCACCTCCACCTTCACCTCCTCCTTCTTCAGCCCCGGCAGGTCCACCTTGAACACGTGCCCCTC
The DNA here is from genome assembly GCA_014182375.1 of Eucalyptus virginea. NCBI lineage: Eukaryota > Viridiplantae > Streptophyta > Magnoliopsida > Myrtales > Myrtaceae > Eucalyptus > Eucalyptus virginea. Next base: position 16,235,847 of record CM024523.1, on the reverse strand, counting down.
CGGCGTCTCCTTCCAGTCGATCCGCGCGTTCGCTATGGCCGCGGCCTCACGGTCCCCGCCGGACGGGGGCTGGACGGCCGCGGCGAGGCCGAAGCCCTCGAAGGGGTCCCATATGTCGCGGGAGAAGGGGTCGAAGACGCCGCCTGACGCCCGCCGAAGAAGCTCGGGATCAGCGACATGGTGTTCGACGAAATTCTTGAAGCGGTGATCGTATGCTTCGGTGGGTCTGGGTGCTTTTCAAGGGGGCTTTGGACGAAGGAACGTGAGGAAACAGGAATTTATACGGACGGCGAGAGGGAGTGCGGTGGTTTCATGGCGCTTCCGGGCGGTGACAAGTAATCGGTGCGAAGTGAAAGGTGTCTATCCGATCTCTTTCCACGGGCTCCTTCGGGATTCCGAGCTGAGGTTGAGACCGAATGTTTCCACGTGTAAGAGATGACGGAGGAAGACAGAAGGGCGAGGGAGTTGAATGGGCCGCCGTGAGGCTGAACCTGGGGACTGAGCGGACTGGGCTCGCTGTCGAACTCGTTCTGAAGTAGTAAAAAGGCAGCTTTGATTTCCATGGGTTCACCGAAATTTGAAGGGAAAAAAAGAATTTTAAATGGGTGGAAGGGGATAACAAAGACTTGAATCATTATAAAAATTGAATTTAGTTATTGTCTTTATTGTGTGAAAATCAATCTAATTACCTAGGAAAAGGTCTTTTGTGACATTTTAGTCTCCCGTCGGATAAGTGGTGCGTTTTGATGTTATTCATAAGTAAGATTCATTCTTAAATGGTTGTAACATGATATGATGATTTTCAAGTACTCCTTCAAGGGCTTTTAGTTCATATCTGCATCAAGCTTTCTAATTATCACGGGTTTTGACGAGTCTTGACGCAGTACATGAATTGCTTCTCGTAGATGACTATCATCTCCAGAAGAGGCGTCTCGTGCAAATCAAGTGTGGCTATCAGGGTTTGGATGCTAACATCGGTTGAATCTCGACAGCAGCGGGAGATCTTGATATCAGCGAACGCTTATTTAACTGCTAACTCGATGAAGGATCGCAAATTGCTCAGGTTCTTTTAAGAGTGGTCAAGCATTAGTACTTGCAAACCCTAGCTTCTAATAGTGTCACCTATCCATAACTTCAATGCTCTCAATCGCTCGATATTATTCATCTATCATCTTACATTATTTAGAGTCAAGTTTCTTCATTTTGGCAAATTAGATTAAAATCACATTCTTAATAAGTCGATGATAGGTCATTCGTGAAGTTTTCACAATGATCAATCCCGAAAATTCACATCGACCTCGATTATATCCAAGACCTCACGTCGCGCTGGTTGTACTAAACATATGCGTTCGTTTTGCGTCTCTAGACGACTCCGTTCGGGAATGCATGTTTCGGAAAATAAGCCGACTTTCCACCATAAGCGCTTGGTTCGCGGTCGACGGCTACATGGTCACCGCTCTTGCATGTGTATATGACGGAAACCTTTCACTATTAAAGAAAACGAAGTGTTAGAAACGTTTAAAAAACAGAGCCAACCCCAGTTTTTGCATAAAGAAGGACAAAGAGAAGATGAACTCGACACCGTCCCGCCCGCACGTACTCGTTTTCCCATTCCCAGTGCAGAGCCACGCGAGCGCCATGATCAAGCTGGCCGAGCTTCTCTGCCTTGCAGATCTCAACGTCACCTTCCTCAACTCCGACTACATCCAGAGCCGCCTGCTCCGGTACTCCGACGTCGAGTCCCGTTTTGGGCAGTACCCGGGCTTCCAGTTCGCCACGATAACGGACAAGTTGCCGGAGGACCACCCGCGCTGTGGTTTCGAGGCTTGAGAGCTGTTCCACTCAACGAAAGCAGTGACACGGCCAGTATTCAGGGAGATTCTGCTTTCAGGCCAACTGAGGTCTGCGTCGGGGTCGCTGGTCATGTGCATCTTGGCGGATGGGCTGGAAGGCCCCAATTCTTAACTGAAGGGGACACCAAAGGCCTCCGCCCTCCCACAAAGGAGATCGGAGTTTGTCGCTTCTTGTTCAGGACTACTCGTGCTGCCTATTTTTGGGTTAATCTTTGTATTCCTGAGCTTATTGAAGCTGGGAGCTTCCATTTAAGGGTATCACTCAGATTTGTTTAATAATGAAGATGTGAAACTATATGTAAAGACACATGAATCTAACTCAATTTGAAATTCTTCCAGGCAATGACTTGGACGAGACAGTGAAGAATGTACTGGGGATGGAAAAGTTCCTGAGACGGCAGGATCTTCCGGGCTTCTGTCGCTCCATCGATGCGACTGAGGCCACTCTCCAGCTCATGGCCAGCGAGAGCCAATAGAACGCGAGAGCCGAAGCGCTCATCTTCAACACCTTTGAAGAGCTTGAATCGCCAATCCTCACTCACATCCACAACCATGGCTCATTCCCTGAACTTTATGCCATCGGACACCTCCACGTCCATCTCAAATCGAGACTAACGGTGGCAGGAGCCAATGTGCTGGTCTCGAGAAATAATGGGATCTCGAGAGAGGATAGAAGCTACATGGGTTGGCTCGACTATCAGCCGCCGAAGTTGGTGGTTTACGTGAGCTTTGGGAGCATTGTGGTGATCACTAGGGACTAGGTCATGGAGCTCTGGTACAGTTTGGTCAGCAGTGGGGCGAGATTCTTGTGGGTGTTGAGGCCGGACTCGGTGGCCGAGCAAGACAGCAGTGATCAGATCCGCGCCGAGCTCGCGGAGGCGACGAACGAGAGAGGTTACTGTTGAATTTTCAATCTTCTCATTGGGAATCTAACCAAAGCTTTCCCATCATTTGAAATTCTAGTGATAGATGCTTTGCGCCATTGTCGCACCAAGCTGGCATATCTCTGCTAAAAATCAATGCATCGCTTCTGAAAATAGCTCACCATCGCCGCATGTTCCCAACAGGTATCTAGTGGAGTGGGCCCCGCAAGAGGAGATCCTGGCCCACCCCGCCATCGGCTGTTTCCTGAGCCACAGCGGGTGGAACTCGACCCTGGAGGCCGTGCCCGCCGGCGTCCCCACGATCTGCTGGCCATGCTTCGCCGACCAGCAGGTTCGTGGGCCGAGTGTGGCGGAACGGGGGGGACGCGAAAGACGCGTGCAACAGAGCCGTGGTTGAGAGGGCGGTGAGGGATCTGATGGATCCGAAGAGGGACGATGGTGAGATTAGAGATTCTGCAGAGAAGATGGCGAAGCATGTCGGAACCAGTTCGGGCTTCGGAGGCTCGTCGTATCGCCATCTGGAGAGGTTGATCCTGGATATCAAGAACGTGGCAGCTTATCAGAATTGATTTACTAATTCGAAAGATTATTGAAATATGCTTACTCGAGATATAAGGAAATGTAGCCTTAAGCAGTGGCTAGAATAAAGACAGAAATTATCAAAACTATGTACGTCAAGAAGCCTAAGACCTCGAATTCATTTCGTACTCGGCGTAGTCCCTTGCGGCGGAGTGACGAGGAAGTATTCCCTTGCGAATCTTCTAATGTGTGTCATAATTTTAGATGGAAGAAGGGAAACAAAGAGAAGAAATTGGGAAGAGAAATTGTATGCCTGTGCACTTCTCATTCATGTACCTTCTATTTACACAAAAGGACTAATATGTAGTACAAATAATGATTAATTAAAAAGAAGAATATGTTCTCTAATTTAGGTGTATCAAATCTTATCCTAGATTGATTGCAATCCCCGATTAAATGTATTAAATTACAATCCATACAAATCTCTCAAATCTGGAGTATATCTTCCAATACTCCCTCTCAAGCTAGTGGCTTGTATATGTCCTAAATAGATATGCATGTTGCATTTGATAAAGATGTTTAATAAACAGATCCATGAGTTGCTCCATGGTTCTAATTCATGTTGTCTCAATTACTACTTCTTGGATCTTTTTTCGAGTAAAATGACAATCAACTTCCATGTGCTTTGTTCTCTCATGTCCTATCGGATTTGACACAAGTTTGAGTGCCCAATCGTCGTCACAAAAAGTAAGGTCGGTCCTTTAACTTGTACCCCATGATCTAGAAGCAGGCCTCACAACCATACTATTTCACAAACAGTCCTAGTCATAGATTGATACTCGGCCTCAACTGATGACAAGGACATAATAGACTATTTCTTTATCTTCCATGAAAGCAAACGATTCCCCAAATTTGATGCATAACCAGTGATAGATCTCCTACTCATAGGACGAGTCGCATAATCTTCATCATAATAAGTTGTCATTTCCATGTTGCACTTTCGAGAAAGAAGTATCCCTAGACCTGGGCATTTCTTCAAGTACTTCACAACCTTCAGCATTCAAATGGGACTATTTCGGGCTATGTATGAATTGGCGCCAAACTTATACTGCATAATAAATATCTGGCCTAATCATTGTGAAGTAGATCAATTGTCCAACAAGTCTCTAGTTGCTTGACAGATCTTTGAGTAATGGATCATTATTTGGAGACAATATACTAGCATCATAATCAACCATAGTCAATTTTGCATTATGTTCAATGGGGATAATGGCTGGTTTGCACAATGATAACCTTGCTTCTAATATAATCTCCAGTACGAATTTCCATTAGCTAAGAGAGATTCCTTGATTTGAATGAGCTATCTCAATTCCAAAAAAAAATATTTAGGTGACCATAAATCTTTGATGTGAAAGATAAAATGTGGATACTCTTTAAGATTTTTCACATTAGATTCATCACTTCCCATGGTAAGTATGTCATCAACATAGATTATTAGGTAGTGCATGGTAACGCTCATGTTTCTCTCAATTTCTGCTATTTTGTTCCTCAGAACAAAAAAAGAATAGAAACATGTTTGGTAAAACATTTGTTCCCGGGAACAATTTCTCAAATTTTTTGTTCCCAGGAACAGTTTTAAGAAGCAAAAAAAAGTTGCTTCATGTTCTCGGGAACAATTTCTAGAAATAAGCCAATTTTCCTTTTTTTTTCTTTTGTTTCTCTCTCTTGCTCCGGCCACCTCCAATCGCCCAGAGCCACCGCCGACCGCCGGCTACCACCGCCGTATGCCGGACGTCGTCGCCAAGACGTCGCTGCTGCCGCCTGATGGACGCCACTGCTGCCACTGCCGCTCGCCCGCCCTTCAGCCGTCGCCGACCGCCGGTGACGGTCGACAGCGGGCGGTCATGTAGCGGTAGCGACAGCGGCGGCGGGCGGCGGCATTGGCAGTGGCGGCGGCGGCCGACAATCGGCGATCCGTGAGCAAGAATAAAAAATGAATAAATACAAAAAAGAAATTGTTGCATTACCAAATGCATTTTTATTCTTTTTCTATTCCAAGAGTAGAAATTTTGTGTAGTTATTAAACAAGTTCTTTTACTCATAAATTGTTCCCCGAAACAGAAATAGAAAAGAATTATTTTTGAAAAAAAACTCTTCCCCGGAACAGAAGCGTTGTCATGCGCATTAAGTATACAGATAACGTACTTTTTTTGTCTATGTGAATAGAGCATAATCACATTTGAACTGTTTGAATCACATAGCTGTCAGTGCATCGGTAAATTTTGCATACCACTATCAAAAAGCTTGCTTGAGGACATAAAAGGATTTGTGGAGACTACATACTTTGGACTCCCCTTGTCTCCATAATCCTTGTGGAAGATCCATATAAATCTCCTCATCCAAATCACTATGAAGAAAAGCATTGTTGATATCCATTTAATGTAATGAACAGTTGCAAAAAGCAACAACCAATAAAAAATAACAAACCGTAATGTCTTTTGTCATAGGAGACAAAGTCTCATGGCAATCAAATCTCTCTCACTATGTGAAGCCTTTAGCTACCGACTAAGCCTTATATTGTTCAACAAAACCATTTGCTCTATATTTAATCTTGTATATCCCCTTGCATCTAATTGGTATGTGATGGGGAGGTAATGGTACAATATCCCATGTATGATTTTCCATCAAGGCTTGTAGTTTTGCCTCCATAGCCTTTTGCCAGCATGGATCATTCACTACCTCATTATAACTAGAGGGTTCTCGTTCCTCAGATCTACAACTAATGCAACACATATGCTTTGACAATAGCTTATCAAAGGAAATATATCAGGAGATAGGATAATAAGCACCTAGTGAATTCAAGGTGGCACATACATAGTCCTTTGTCCAGGTTGGTGGGTAAGCGACACGACCGGATCGCCGTGGTGCATCATGTTGCTACATCGAAGATGGTTCTTCAGTAGTAGTTGGTACTAAAGGAGCTATCATTTGAGAATGTTGAGACTCCTCTTTGGTTGACATGGGGGGATCTTCATTTGAATAGCCCACCGTTGTATAAGTTTCATCAGATGTTGGAAGCGATACTATAGCTGGTGTTTGATGTTTTGGCCGGCCGAGGTGGGCTTTGACGATGGGCCCTAGGGTGGCCTTGACCAGGTTGACCTTGGACCTGCCACACGAGGCCGGGTCTCGAGACCACTCCTCCTGCTTCTCCTCGGAGTGCTCCCTGATCCACCAGTATTCCATCCGCTGGATCTGGAACCCACCGCACTTAGCCATGGCTCTCTCCACTGCTCTCTCCACTTCCTCTGTGCTCCTCGTAGTTTTGATAAAGTTAGATGCTTCTTGAATTACTGATTCGAAAGACTACTGAAATATACTTACTCGGGATATAAGTAAATGTAGATGCCTCTAGTGGAGGCTAGAATAAAGAGAGAAATTATCAAAATTATGTATTTCAAGAAGCGTGAGATCTCGAATTCAATTCATACTTGATATAGTCTCTTGTGAGGGTGATAAGGAAGTATTTTCTTATGAATCTTCCAATGTGGATGGCCTATCATTAGTCGGATTGAGAAGGTGACTTAGTCTAGTGCACAAAAGATAGATTTACTTTACCATCTAATCTTTATGGTAAGAAAGAAATTTGGGAGAAAATTAAACAGAGAAATTATGAAACTAAAAGGAGAGAATGCTTGCCTCTCCTTAGTGGTGTGTTGATCTCCTCATATGTTCCAACCTTTGATCTTTGAGAGGTGATCATACAATAACAGTGCTACCTAAATCCATTTAATCCTAAATCTATTGTATGAATACTAATTTAATCCTAAACTTTTTTTTTTAATTTTGCCTATTAATCTTTGGAATTCTAAGATAGTCCATCCAATTAATTTTCATTGGAAATCACTGACGTGATGATATAATCATCGTAGGTTGTCATACATGGCACACCACCACATCAACGATTTATGGTGAAAATTGGCCGAAAGGATTATATCAGAATTTTGCACAAAGGTTTATGATTAAATTAATAAAATTAAAAAAATTTAAAAAAAATTGAGACCGAATTAGCATCTATACAATAGGTTTAAGACCGATTGGACAATTTCCCGTTGATGTACGCAAATTACATTATTAACTAGAGATGTCAAGTTTGGAAGGCAATTAGCATGCAATTCCTCCCAAGCATCCAGAACAAATTTTTCTTGAGCTGCGTTTGTTTCATAAAAAATTAATGATTTGAAAACTATTTCCAAAAAATGATCACTTGTATCACTTCAAATAATTAGTTAATTAAAAATATTTTCATTATTGAATGAAAATTTATGCCCAAATATTTTCCTAGATAAAAATTTTCATTGAGATGTTTGGAGAAGATTAAGGTTCCTTTTCTTGCTAGAAGGGAAAACCAGTTTTTCTCAATCAAAACTTGTTATTTTCACTTCATGAAGAACGTTTTCATTGATTGGATTAGTTTTCCATCATTTAAACACCAAAAAGTGGAAACACAATTTCCCTAAAATGATTTTTTTCAAAAATGAATCCTAAGACCCGGGTAAAATAAAAACAACGCCTTAGGTCAGAGAAAGAAGAGTAGAGACCGTTGCAGCCGCATCACACAACAGCAACTATTCATTGCATTGCTTCGATGTAATCACACGATAATTAAGGTGTTTTTCTATAGATTTGGTGTCTGTCAATCCGTGTTAAAATTCGCCCAAAAAAATAAATCCACGCTAAGGAGGACCCTGACCCATTGCGGAAATAAAGTTACACTTTCTTGAAAAACCATGTTTTCGAGGTCTCCACAGGCCAAGTAATGATACTACGGACGTTGTTAATATAACCGTACGGTTATTTTGATTTAATAACAGTGCAACGGCAGCCACACATTTCAGTTTAGATGGAAAGGACAACTGGCATTTCATCGAAAACAGAAGCTAATTTTGCTCTGCAAAAATAGTAGATTTTGAACTTTCACTTCTTTCTTCTTGAAATAAAGTTGATTAAACCGATATCTTCTAATATTTTTTAAATGAAGGAATTTGTCTGACAATAATTTAATTGACGAAAGTTGTGTTAGCATAAACGTTGAGATAAATTATTCAATTGTAGATACTAGTAATCCATGAAAGGGATCGGATGAGCTTCACCTATAATTTCCAAGCATCGCAATTTCAAGCCTAGCACTAAGGTCACCAGTCAAGCTTCTAAAGGGCATTGCAAATCTCGCTAACCACAGGCAAGATTTCAAGCCTAGTACTAAGGTCCAAAGTTCCGAAATCTAGAGGTGCCGATGAAGCTTGACGACATAAGAAAATTTAAATCATTTCTCTTGAAAATAATTTCTCTAGAAAAAAAATACTTTCTAGCAATGTTCAATAATAGTTGATGAAACAAAGCGACTCAAAGTGAGAGAATAAGAACTGTAGAATGACTTAATGTGTTTAACCCGGATGAAATCTATACCTTTTTCTCTTGTCTTTTACCTTGACGTTTGGGAACCGATTAAACCTATTAACCAGTTGCCTCAAGGGAAACCGCCATTCTTTTAAAAAGTAACGGACCGTCACCCAAGCATTATTCAATCCAATGACATCGCTCAAGAAAAGGAAATCCATGGTGTAATTGACTATAATTAGATGGTCGGACATGGGTCCAAAATAAAAGAAATGACATGAAGTCATAGATAAATATTATTGGATATCTAACATGAAAGTAATATAGATGGAATGGACTTTCAATTTTTTCTAGTCTTTTTCCTCTTTTTTTATCAAAAGGTTGGCCATAAACTTAATTTTTCACCGGAGTCATTTCATTATCTTAATAGGATTATCTCTCTATATGAAAAGTTTTCGGTCAGAGAGTCATCACATTCCACCATCATTGTCACCAAATATGATATCGCGTCCTGGCAATCATTCTTGGGAAGCAAATTGAATTTTGTTCATTAATATTTTCAGGTTTTTTTCTTTTCTTTTAAACTTACTTTTAGCAAAAAAGAATTATTTATAGAATCAAATCCCAACTACTGGGATTTTGATTTCCCAAGGAAACCGGACGAAAAAGTCATCCGGTTTCCTTGAGAAAATACTGGGTGGAGATTGCACCGTTACTCTCTGTCCAGAGTAAGGGTGCAGTCACCTTAGCTTTTTCCTAAAACTACCAAGCAATCTCACGGCTGCCCTTAACCCGTCGGGTTTAAACTCGAGGACAAGTACCGCATCGCGCGGTATCGCAAAGGACGGCGACTTGATGACAAATAGTCCGACAGCAAAGAGCAAGGAAGCGGCTGAGAATCGTTTGGCAGGATCGTACCCCTCGGCCTTTATCCCGAATTGGTGAATATTTTACTGATTGCGGTGATTTTTCGAAAGCATATCCTTTGGATTCTCTACACATTCAATGGCCCTTCAAGGAGAACGATGACTTGAAGTGAAGAGTTATCAACATTTGTTCCTCTTTAGTATAAAAATCATTAGTATTCCCAGATAGTGGGGAAGAAAAATATTCACTTCCAATAAAAGGATGAGGCTTGCGGTCACCGATAAGTAAATATAAGGAATGCCAGGCCCTCCACTGAGAGGCTACCGGAGATGGCCCTCATCGAGTGGAAACACTCCCTTGGCTACCATCTTTGGCCCCCTCAAAACAACAATAATCATGAAACCTCTGTGATGTTGGGGAGCTGATCTTCCTTGGCAAGGTAGCATATTGACGGATCAACGTGGGATCATCATGGTATGGCCATGCAACTGCTTGATGTCGTCGATTTTGCATCGATTACTGATGGAAATTGGAAGGTTATGTAGCAGCAAGTTCAAGAACACGAAAGAGAATCGGGATCTGGTCATCTTGAGTAATCGATGTCCCGATGCTTTTGACTTCAGAATCTTCTGTAGCTCCGAAGTAGGGAATGCAAGCTTTTCCTTTTTACATTCAACTGTAGTTTTTATTTTTCTGCATAAACGCTTGAGCATCCATGATCACGTGATATTTAAAATTAAAAAAAAAAAAAAAAAAGAAGAGAAAACTACGAATTTTTAAAAAAATGTTTGCCCCAAAGTTCATCAAGCTCTAAGCATTTGAAAAAATGCAATCAAATCCTCAAGGTTCCGTACCTGGTGCAGTTTTCTCCTTCCAGCAATAATTTATCATGTTTTGGCGGTATTGACATGTCGGAAAGCCAATTTGGTCTTTTAGTACGATTACAGCATATGAGCCCTTGTGCTGAAGGTAGTTAGTCATTTGGAAGAAATTCTTTTTCCCAAAAGAGGCCGGACAAATATGAAAACGAAGCTAAAAGATGAACATGCATTCCCAAAATCATAAAAAAACTGAGTGTGCGCATGACCAGACATCACGAGGAAGTTTGGGAGCACATGAGGAATAGAATTTGGGAGAAAATGCCCCAGTTTCCAGATGTTCCCTCCATTTCCTTCTTACGAAAAATTTCAAAATTTCACTTATTTTCGTTATCCTTTATTGCCTTTCCTTTTCCAAACGAAGCCATGGGTGACTGATGACTAGTCGACATTTTCTTATGTAGAGTAAGATTACATGATCCATCAAATTTAACCATCCAGACTGCTTTCAAAACTTGATCCAAACTCTAGTCAGTTTCCTTGCAACCACTTTTTTTTTTTTTTAGGGTGACGTATATAATATATTTGATCTGCTATATTGTCATTCAGTCAAATGATTTATGTGATTTATCGAACTTCATTGACATTCAAAAATTTTTAATATTCCATTTACGGAACAAGGTGGTTATGAAATTTGTAACTTGTATATATAGCTGAAAGTTGTTGAGATACCGAAGAAAGGGTACCGAAGGATTTAGATAATCCTTGTCCAAAAAACCGCTATTGTGAAGTGAAAGAGTGATTCGATAAATTCGTGGGCTAATGTTTAGAAAGTTATTGAGAAAATTATGGGGTGCCAAACCACTTTGCCGATGAGAGCTCTTGGGAGTCATTAGCCTATTATCCCCGGCATACGTTCGATCTCCTGAGTGAGAATGTGGACAGGACTCCTATATCGCTATGGCTATGCACAGTGACTTTATCCGAAAGGGGCTCGTTTCTTCAAGCTCCACCTATCCTATACAAGGCGCTACTCGCTTTCTCTTGGTCTCTGGTGGCTTATATGTAGCGGTCGGCATTGCTAGACGCTCCTCCTCGCCCACCCTACAGGAGAATCCAAAGGATATGCTTTCGAAAAGTCACCGCGGTCGGTAAAATATTCACCAATTCGGGATAAAGGCTGAGGGGTACGATCCTGCCAAACGATTCTCAACCATTGCCTTGCTCTTTGCTGTCGGACTATTTGTTATCAAGTCGCCGTCCTTTACGATGCCAGACGATGCGGTGCTCTTGTCCCGACGTTTTAACCGGGCAGGTCAAGGTCGGCCCTGAGATTACCTGGTAGTTTTATACCTTGGCCTGTGTAGACCACAAAAACATGGTTTTTAAGAAAGTTTTCTAACTTTATTCCGTAATGGGTCAGTATCCTAAGAATTGGGGGGCTTTAGACTACCTTTTTTGGTTCGACTTTTAGAAGGGGCTTTGGGACTCTAAAGTCCCTTGGCCAAATGCAAACGGGTTTGGTTCGATTTTTTGGGCGATTTTAGTAAGATGCAATTGCATCTCCAAATCGCTCTAAGGACCTTTAGCTCAATGCAAATATAGGTTATGCTTTATGTAAGACAAACGACATCTAAAAATTCTTTAACCCAAAATTTAAAAATTCTTAAAAATTATCCATGTAAATGCAGGCTATGCTATGTAAGACAAACGACATCTACCTCAATAATTTACGACAAAAATTTATCAAAATGACTATCTTGACAAATTGTCGAAATGTTTAGAAATAAATTGACCAAATAAAAATGCTTAAAATTGAATTGACGTCATATAATAAGTTTATAATTTTTTTGTTAGGATGTACACGTAAGCAAGTTGTGTTAAAAAAATTCCATATCAAATAATTGACATGATGAAAAGCAGTTAATATATCATAATTAGTCTATAATTCATTAATTTTAGCTTTTAAGTGAAAATAAGTTCAACTAGAAATATGAATGGGCTCAAACTCAGACTTCCATTTGTCCATCTTTCCATGTGAAGGTATCTAACTTCTACTCCCACACATTCAAACATTAACACTGAGCCACTTGCTGCGCGCTTCCCAACATTTTTTTTATAATTTTGCGTAAGGTAGCGGATCTTGTCCTCGAAAGTGAAGAAGATAAAATTCTTTCCAGAACTCATCTCCACTTCAAAAAGAGGATAAGGAGGCGACTATTTCACTAGAAAAGGGGAACACGAATCCAATCATAGGATCCAAAAGACCGCAATGGATCCACCGCCTGCTCCCCCTCCTCATGTCGTCATCTTTCCTTTAGCTGCTCAAGGCCATGTGAACTCCATGCTCAAGCTCGCTGAGCTTCTCGCCCTCTCCGGCCTCCGCATCACCTTCATCAACTCCGAACACATCCACCATCGCCTCCTCCAACATGCCGACATCCGAGCCCGTTTCGCTGCCTACCCGGACTTCCAATTCAAGATCATATCAGACGGCTTCCCGATACACCACCCGAGGCCCAGCGACCACTTCACGACCACATTCGATTACGTCAAGAGCATAACCAAGCAGCTGTTCGAAGAGTTGGTGTCAGCTCCGGATCGGCCTGTGACCTGTATCATTGCGGATGGGATCCTGACCTTCACCATTGATTTCGCTGGAGATCTCGGAGTTCCAGTCATCGCGTTCCGGACGATAAGCGCTAGTTGCTTCTGGACTTACTTCTGTATTCCGCGCATGATTGAGAGTGGAGACCTCCCCATCAAAGGTAATGTTCCCACTTCAGCATTCCCTGAACCTGTTGATTCTGTTTAATTTTGAGAAAAGCTTGATCTAAAAGTAAGGTGTGGTGTTCAAAGGGTGCAAAATAAATGAGAAGTCGGAGTGAAAGTCGTTGAGGAATTTCATCTAGCAACTGGACTTCTATTATTTTGTAGGAGACGAAGACATGGACCGTGTCGTGACGAGCGTGACGGGAATGGAGGACATCCTCCGGTGCCGAGACCTGCCGAGTTTCTGCCGAGTCGCCGACCTCTCCGACTGGCTCCTCCAGTATGTGACGACGCAGACCCTCCAGACCACCAGAGCCCGAGCCCTCATCCTCAACAGCTTCGACCAACTGGAGGGCCCCGCCATTTCCCAGATTCGAACCCACTTCCCCAACCTCTACACAATCGGCCCTCTCCACTTGCACCACAAATCCAGACTCTTGTCGTCATCCCCGTCGTCTCCACCACCATCGTCAGCAAGCAACAGTCTTTGGGAAGTCGACCGTAGTTGTATCTCTTGGCTCGACAAGCAACCTCCGAAGTCAGTCATCTACGTGAGCTTCGGGAGCATCACGACTCTTACCAGACACGACTTCACGGAGTTCTGGTACGGCCTCGTGAACAGCGGGAGGCGCTTCCTGTGGGTCATGCGGCCGGACTCCCTCGCCGATGGCGGCAACGGTGCGGTCCCGGAGGAGCTGAGGGAGGCGGCGGCGGAGAGGGGGTGCATCGTTGGATGGGCCCCGCAGGAAGAGGTCCTGGACCATGGCGCCGTCGCGGCGTTCCTGACGCACAGCGGGTGGAACTCGACGCTGGAGAGCGTGGTCGCCGGGAAGCCGATGGTGTGTTGGCCGTTCTCGGCGGACCAGCAGTTGAACAGCCGGCTGGTGAGCCACTTGTGGAAGGTGGGGCTCGACATGAAGGACGTGTGCGACAGGGAGGTGGTGGAGAGGATGGTGAACGAGGTGATGGGGGAGAGGAAGGAGGAATTCGCGGCGGCGGCCGGTGACTTGGCGAGGAGGGCGAGGGACGCAGCGAGCGAAGGTGGGTCCTCGTGGGATAATCTGGACCGCTTGATTGAAGATATAAGGTCCATGAAGCCCAGTAGCTGAAGTCCAACGTTGTCTTGTGATTTCTTCCGTTATTGAAGTATAGGATTCCTAGAATTCCAAAAGTTCGAATAACATGCACCAATGGATGCTTATCGGTGTTTCTTTAAATGTCTCAATCTCATAATCGTTAATATATTTGGATCATATTGTCGTGGTGAATAGACGCAAATATTTATGGAGGCAATCTTTATTTTCATTTCATTATAGGGGAAAGACACTTTCCTAGGTTGTAAGGCTACACCATTGAACTTTTCAAGATTTCCATTACGATCGCCAGAACAGGTTGCTTTCTCTTTCACTCTATCATAAAATCATCGTCAATTTCATTCCCACTACTTAATGCCCATATATCGATACCGTGATGGAGAGGCTCATTCCCTGAACTATATGCCATCGGACCCTCCACGTCCATCTCAAATTCAGACTAATGGCGGCCAGAGCCAATGTGCTGGTCTCGAGAAATAATGGGATCTTGAGAGAGGATAGAAGCCGCATGCGTTGGCTCGACAATCAGCCGCCGAAGTCGGTGGTTTACATGAGCTTCGGGAGCATTGTGGTGATCACTAGGGACCAGGTCATGGAGCTTTGGTACGGTTTGGTCAACAGTGGGGTGAGATTCTTGTGGGTCTTGAGGCCAGACTCGGTGGCCGAGCAAGACGGCAGTGACCGGATCCTTGCTGAGCTCGCGAAGGCGACAAGCGAGAGAGGGTACCGTTGAATTTTCGATCTTCTCATGAGGAATCTACCTAAGCTTTCTCATCATATGAAACTTTAGTGACGGATACTTTGCGCCATTGTCATACCGAGCAGGCAGTTCTCTGCTAAAAATCGATGCATCGCTTCTGAAAATAGCTCACCATCGCGTCGCGTGTTCCCACAAGGATTAAGGAACGCCACGCGCTCCACTGAGAGGCTACCGGAGACGGCCCTCATCGAGTGGAAACACTCCCTTAGCTACCATCTTCGGCCTAAGGACCGGCCAGTAGTCTAAGGCCCCCCAATTCTTAGGATACTGACCCATTTAGGAAATAAAGTTAGAAAACTTTTCTTCTTTTTTTTTTTTTTTTTTTTTTTTTTTTTTATCTAATAGAAAACTTTCTTAAAAAACCGTGTTTTTGTGGTCTACACAGGCCAAGGTATAAAACTACCAGGTAATCTCAGGGCCGACCTTGAACTGCCCGGTTAAAACGTCGGGACAAGAGCACCGCATCGTCTGGCATCGAAAAGGACGGCGACTTGATAACAAATAGTCCGACAGCAAAGAGCAAGGAAGCGGCTGAGAATCGTTTGGCAGGATCGTACCCCTCGGCCTTTATCCCGAATTGGTGAATATTTTACCGACCGCGGTGATTTTTCGAAAGCATATCCTTCGGATTCTCCTGTAGGGTGGGCGAGGAGGAGCGTCTAGCAATGCCGACCGCTACATAAGCCACCAGAAACCAAGAGAAAGCGAGCGGCGCCTTGTATAGGATCGGTGGAGCTTGAAGAAACGAGCCCCTTTCGGATAAAGTCATTGTGCATAGCCATAGCGATCTAGGAGTCCTGTCCACATTCTCACTCAGGAGATCGAACGTATGCCGGGGATAATAATGACTCCCAAGAGCTCTCATCGGCGAAGTCGTTTGGCACCCCATAATTTTCTCAATAACTTTCTAAACATTAGCCCGCAAATTTATCGAATCACTCTCACTTCACATTAGCAGTTTTTTGGACAAGGATTATCTAAATCCTTCGGTACCCTTTCTTCGGTATCTCAACAACTTTCAGCCATATATACAAGTTACAAATTTCATAACCAACTTGTTCCGTAAATGAAATATTAAAAATTTCTGAATGTCAATGAAGTTCGATAAATCACATAAATCATTTGACTGAATGACAATATAGTAGATCAAATACATTATATACGTCACCCTAAAAACAAAAAAAGTGGTTGCAAGGAAACTGACTAGAGTTTGGAATCAAGTTTTGAAAGCAGCATGGATGGTTAAATTTGATGGATTATGTAATCTTACTCTACATAAGAAAATGTCGACTAGTCATTAGTCACCCATGGCTTCGTTTGGAAAAGGAAAGGCAATAAAGGATAACGAAAATAAGTGAGATTTTGAAATTTTTTGTAAGAAGGAAATGGAGGGAACATCTGAAACTGGGGCATTTTCTCCCAAATTCTATTCCTCATGTGCTCCCAAACTTCCTCGTGATGTCTGGTCATGCGCACACTCAGTTTTCTTATGATTTTGGGAATGCATGTTCATCTTTTAGCTTCGTTTTCATATTTGTCCGGCCTCATTTAGGAAAAGGAATTTCTTCCAAATGGCTATCTACCTTCAGCACAAGGGCCCATATGCTGTAATCGTACTAAAAGACCAACTTGGCTTTCCGACATGTCAATACCGACATAACATGATAAATTATGGGAAAATGTCACAAATGGTCCCTATACTATTACTTAATGTGCAATTTGGTCCATGAACTTTCAATCGGCTCAATTTGGTCCTTGAACTATTGATAAATATCCGATTTGGTCTCTGAACTTTCAATCGGCTCAATTTGGTCCTCGAACTATTTGATAAATGTCGATTTGGTCCCTAAACTTTCGATTGGCTCAATTTGGTCCTTGAACTATTGATAAATGTTCGATTTAGTCCTTAGTTACTGTTTGTCCTTTTTTAATTTTTAATTTTTATTTTTTTTGCTTCTTCTCTCTTCCCTCCGCCAGCTCCGGCGAGGGTCGCCCTCGTCGACTGGCCCTTGCCGGCGTCGAGCGAGGGGCTCCCTCGCCCGATCCGCGAGGGAGCCCCTTGCCCGACGCCGGTTGCGAGGGAGCCCCTCGTCGGCGTCGGGTGAGGAGCACCCCGACGTCGGGGCCGCAAGGGAGCCCCTCGTCGGCGTCGGGCGAGGAGCACCCCGGCGTCGGGCGAGGGGCTCCTCGCCCGACGCAGCGAGGGCTCCTCACCGGATCTGCGAGGGAGCCCCTCACTCAACGCCGGCGGGGCGCCCTCGCCCGTTCGGCGAGGGCTAGGCGACGAGGGCGACCCTCGCCGAGCCGGCGGAGGGAAGAGAGAAGAAGCAAAAAAATTAAAAATTAAAAATTAAAAATTAAAAAATAAAAGGAAAAACAAGAATTAAAGGACTAAATCGAACATTTATCAATAGTTCATGGACCAATTTGAGCCGATCGAAAGTTCGGGGACCAAATCGACATTTATCAAATAGTTCGAGACCAAATTGAGCCGATTGAAAGTTCAGGGACTAAATCGGATATTTATCAATAGTTCAAGGACCAAATGAGCCAATTGAAAGTTCAGGGACCAAATTGCACATTAGGTAATAGTATAGGGACCATTTGTGACATTTTCCCATAAATTATTGCTGGAAGGAGAAAACTGCACCAGGTACGGAACCTTGAGGATTTGATTGCATTTTTTCAAATGCTTAGAGATTGATGAACTTTAAGGCAACCATTTAAAAAAAAAAAAATTCGTAATTTTCTCATTTTTTATTTATTTTGAATATCACGTGATCATGGATGCTCAAGCGTTTATGCAGAAAAAAAAAAACTACGGTTGAATAAAAATAAAAGAAAACTTGCATTCCCTACTTTGGAGCTACAAAAGATTCTTAAGACAAAAGCATCCGAGCAAAAGCACCAGCATCCGAACATCATCGATTACACAAGATGACCAGACCCTGATTCTCTTTCGTGTACTTGAACTTGCTGCTACATAACCTTCCAATTTTCATTAGTAATCGATGCAAAATCGACGAAATCAAGTCGTTGCATGGCCATACCATGATGATCCCATGTTGATCCGTCAATATGCTACATTGCCAAGGAAGATTAGCTCCCCAACATCACAGAGGTTCATGATTATTGTTGTTTTGAGGGGACTAAGGCCCTATGTGGTTTGATTTTCAGAAGGGACTTTGGGACTCTAAAGTCCATTGGCCAAATGTAAACGCGTTTGGTTCGATTTTTTGGACGATTTTAGTAAGATGCAATTGCATATCCAAATGGCTCTAGGGCCTTTAGCTCAATGCAAGGCTTGAGGTACTTTAGGAAGTTATATTTTGGGAATGCAAATAGCTTGGTAACTGTTCATCTTCCCTAACTTCTCCAACTGACCGCTATTGATCAAAGGCCGGCCGGCGATCGCCGCCTGAGGGTCGCTCGACCCCGGTGACCATCGCCAGACCTCAGGTGACACCCGGATCGCGCGACCCAGGTGGCCGCTTGTGGTCACGTGACCTCAGGCGACGGTCGTCAAGGTCGGGCTACCCCAGGCGACAATCGCTTGGGGTCGCGCGACCTCAAGCGGCCGATGCCTGGGGTCACGCGCCTAAGGTGGGCGACCTCAAGCGACAGTAATTGGGAGTGATCTAGCCGTCCGACGGCCAAATCTAGTGGTCCAGTAGCCAAATCCGACGGTCCGGGAGCCAGATTTCAAAAAAAAAAAATTGTAATTTTTTTTTGTTTTTTAATTTAACAAAAGTCCATTCCAAATGTAGTTTTTATCAACTAATATTTTGCCCAAAGTCGTTTCACAATACACTTCAAAATTATAATTTACCAAACGCTATTTGCTTATTCACAAATCTCTTTAATTTAAAAGTATTTATATTTTTCAATAGTATTTACCCAAGGCCAACCAAACAGGCTCTGACTCCTGCGTCAGAACATAATTCATATCTTGAAGAAAGTCTCTGGCCTAACGCAGACCTCAGTCAACTTTAAGCTTTTGCCTAATTAAGCTGCGCGCGCTCCCTTCAACCCCCATGTGGTGTCGTAGAAGCATGATGGCTTAAAAACAAAGAATCTGTCAGAAGAAGGGCGAGAAAGCCGATACGAATAGCCTGGCGGAATCGGTTTTATGATTCTGTGTTATGGAGTGGTCGCGATCAGGTCATTGTCTCGCAGGAAAAGTTGACGGAATCGAACCCTTCGGCCTCTATCCTGGGTTGATGAAAGTTTTGAACTGGTGGCGATTTTTCAAAAGCACGCGTGACTTTCATGGTTTTCTCAACTATTTTCAGGACATCATCACGACTCCATCGAATCACTACTTTCACTCCATAATAGACAAGACCGTCATTTGTCAAATGTATTTACATTAGTGGTTTTTCTCGGAAAATTATTCCCTATCGCCCATCCATTCGGTACCTTTATCAGTGCCCTGATAACTTTAGGCAATTGATAAATTCACTATCATAACTATCTTGTGAACACAAAAGAGAGAGCTCAACAAGACAGGCGGGGAAACTTTCCAAGTTAAAATTCACAATTTCTTGTATAGCGAATAATTTAATACTAAACATTTTAATTTGATCAATTCAATTGTAAACCTTTAACGATTTACTATCGTAATCATTCCAATCAATTTTAGTTAAAAATGTTTGATGGGAACAATTCTTGCAATTTCTTTTTATTTTTTTCTGAATTTTTAATTTTTAATTTTTCTTCTTTTCTTTTTCCTTTAATTTCTTTTTTGTTTTTCAACTCTCGCAAGGTTGCTAGTCACAAGTGAGGTCAAGGCATTGGGCCTTTACCTAAATCTAGGTGAGGGTGAGGGGCTTGCGGCCCTCACCTATGGCCGGCGCTAGCCCAAGGTTGGAAAAAAGAAAAGAAAAGAAAAGAATAAAATATATTGAAAAAATTTAAAAGTTCTTAAAATTTATCCATGTAAATGCAGGCTATGTTATGTAAGACAACCGACATCTACCTCAATAATTTACAGCAAAAATTTATCAAAATGACTATCTTGACAAATTGTCGAAATGTTTAGAAATAAATTGACCAAATAAAAATGCTTAAAACTGAATTGGCGTCATATAATAAGTGTATAATTTTTTTGTTAGGATGTACACTAAGTAAGTTGTGTTAGAAAAATCCCATATCAAATAATTGACATGATGTAAAACCGTTAATATATCATAATTAGTCCATAATTCATTAATTTAAGCTTTTAAGTGAAAATAAGTCCAACTAGAAATATGAATGGGCTCAAACTCAGACTTCCTCTTGGCCATCTTTAAGGTATCTAACTTCTACTCCCACACATTCAAACATTAACACTGAGCGACTTGCTGCGCGCTTCCCAACATTTTTTTTATAATTTTGCGTAAGGTAGCGGATCTTGTCCTTGAAGGTGAAGAAGATAAAATTCTTTTCAGAACTCATCTCCACTTCAAAAAGAGGGTAAGGAGGCAACTATTTCACTAGAAAAGGGGAACACGAATCCAATCATAGGATCCAAAAGACCGCAATGGATCCACCGCCTGCTCCCCCTCCTCATGTGGTCATCTTTCCTTTAGCTGCTCAAGGCCATGTGAACTCCATGCTCAAGCTCGCTGAGCTTCTCGCCCTCTCCGGCCTCCGCATCACCTTCATCAACTCCGAACACATCCACCATCGCCTCCTCCAACATGCCGACATTCAAGCCCGTTTCGCTGCCTACCCAGACTTCCGATTCAAGGTCATATCGGATGGCTTCCCGATAGACCACCCGAGGGCCGGCGACCACGCCTTGACCACATTCAATTACGTCGAGAGCATAACCAAGCAGCTGTTCGAAGAGTTGGTGTCAGCTCCGGACCGGCCCCTGACCTGTATCATTGCTGATGGAATCCTGAGCTTCACCATTGATTTCGCTGGAGACCTCGGAGTTCCAGTCATCGCGTTCCGCACGATAAGCGCTAGTTGCTTCTGGACTTATTTCTGTATTCCGCGCATGATTGAGAGTGGAGACCTCCCCATCAAAGGTAATGTTCCCACTTCAGCATTCCCTGAACCTGTTGATTCTGTTTAATTTTGAGAAAAGCGTGATCTAAAAGTAAGGTGTGGTTTTCAAAAGGTGCAAAAGAAGTCGGAGTGAAAGTCGTTGAGGAATTTCATCTAGCAACTGGACTTCTATTATTTTGTAGGAGACGAAGACATGGACCGTGTCGTGACGAGCGTGACGGGAATGGAGGACATCCTCCGGTGCCGAGACCTGCCGAGTTTCTGCCGTGTCGCCGACCTCTCCGACTGGCTCCTCCAGTATGTGACGACGCAGACCCTCCAGACCACCAGAGCCCGAGCCCTCATCCTCAACAGCTTCGACCAACTGGAGGGCCCCGCCATTTCCCAGATTCGAACCCACTTCCCCAACCTCTACACAATCGGACCTCTCCACTTGCACCACAAATCCAGACTCTTGTCGTCATCCCCGTCGTCTCCACCACCATCGTCAGCAAGCAACAGTCTTTGGGAAGTCGACCGTAGTTGTATCTCTTGGCTCGACAAGCAACCTCCGAAGTCAGTCATCTACGTGAGCTTCGGAAGCATCACGACTCTTACCAGACACGACTTCACGGAGTTCTGGTACGGCCTCGTGAACAGCGGGAGGCGCTTCCTGTGGGTCATGCGGCCGGACTCCCTCGCCGATGGCGGCAACGGTGCGGTCCCCGAGGAGCTGAGGGAGGCAGCGGCGGAGAGGGGGTGCATAGTTGGATGGGCCCCGCAGGAAGAGGTCCTGGACCATGGCGCCGTCGCGGCGTTCCTGACGCACAGCGGGTGGAACTCGACGCTGGAGAGCGTGGTCGCCGGGAAGCCGATGGTGTGTTGGCCGTTCTTGGCGGACCAGCAGTTGAACAGCCGGCTGGTGAGCCACTTGTGGAAGGTGGGGCTCGACATGAAGGACGTGTGCGACAGGGAGGTGGTGGAGAGGATGGTGAACGAGGTGATGGGGGAGAGGAAGGAGGAATTCGCGGCGGCGGCCGGTGACTTGGCGAGGAGGGCGAGGGACGCCGCTAGCGAAGGTGGGTCCTCGTGGGATAATCTGGACCGCTTGATTGAGGATATAAGGTCCATGAAGCCCAGTAGCTGAAGTCCAACGTTGTCTTGTGATTTCTGCCGTTATTGAAGTATAGGATTCCTAGAATTCCAAAAGCTCGAATAACATACACCAATGGATACTTATCGGTGTTTCTTTTAATGTCTCAATCTCATAATCGTTAATATATTTGGATCATATTGTCGTGGTGAATAGACGCAAATATTAATGGAGGCAATCTTTATTTTCATTTCATTATAGGGGAAAGACACTTTCCTAGGCAGTAAGGCTATACCATTGAACTTTTCAAGATTTCCATTACGATCGCCAGAATATGTTGCTTTCTCTTTCACTCTATCATAAAATCATCGTCAATTTCATTCCCACTACTTGATGCTCATTTATCGATACCGTGATGGAGAGGCTCATTCCCTGAACTATATGCCATCGGACCCCTCCACGTGTTGGATGTATGCCCTAAAACTACTATGTAATGGTTACATATTAGGAATTTCGGTTGTACTTTTCATTATTATTATTTAATTAATGGCAATGACGTATTCATTCATTTGTCCAATTATTTTATATTGATGAATGATTCCATAAGATCAGTTGCAACTTGACCTATTCTTGAGACGTCAATAATATATGTGACGGGTTCATAGTTAGACTGAATCTTTAAATCGTTCCCGGTCGATGGATTATTGAGTGGATATTAATAATCCTGTTGAGACCGGTGTGTTCTTAACTTCGCCATTAAGTATTGGATACTTAAGAGAATGATGAGTTACATGTCATTGGGTATTATGATGCTTGAGTTAGAACACATGTGTTTGTATTAGACAAATTCACTGAACGTGACGCATATGGAACGGTTAGCGACATGGAAGCTTTTAGCGTGGTCAATGTCTAATTGTTCATGCTTTGATCTTGTGTAAATAATCCTTAGACCTGAGGCACATTGTTAACTTGTGTATTGAACAACTATGGTTCACGGGTGCACATAATGCCGGGTCGTTGATCCGTCTTTATACCTGATGGTCATAGTTTGTTTATATATGAAGTTACACATGTGCGCAATATGGAATCTGTCTCCTTGTTATATGCAAGGTATGATAATGATGTCCTATGCGATCTAATTGGGACAATGCATTGAAATCCTCGGCTGGGGTTGCAACCGAGAATAAATTATTTATGTCTCGAATAAAATGCATGTCAATTAGATTTGTGCATATGATTGAATTAATGACTTGACTAATATTCCATGGTCTTTGTTTGATCGGGACATAGTAAGATAGAGGGATTGAATTACACTGTAGCCAAAGCTGACATGTTCATTATGTTCTTAAAATATTCACACTATTTGGGTAGCCATGACATATTGCTAGATGTCAATCATGGCTTGTAAGACCCAAAAATTAATCGGGACAATTAATTCTTGTGGGAGTACTAATGTGTTAGCACAAGTCTTACTACCAGCTTAGTGATGAACCTAGGGATGTCACACACCATAAACAATTAGGATAACGTGGAACAAGAGAGAAATATAATTGCAAATGTGTTTGCAATTACTACAATCGAATTGAGTCGATTTGAAATTAAATTAAATGAGATTTAATTTAATTTGTATTATAGTCACGAGCCTACTTGCATATGATGCACACGCATGCCCGAAGTGGATATATGTTAACGTACCCCAATTGTACATATAAGGATTATGTTATTTTAATTTTAAAAGGAATTGATTAATTAATCCTTTATTCGTTTAATTAATTAATTAATTAATGTACAAATGGTTGCAACGCACACGATATGTGCGTTGCCTTTTATTAGTAATAAAAAAAAAATTAAAGCTTAAAGCTTCGTGCACATGGTCAGCGGTTGCTGACCATCATGCACAAAGATCGTGCATGATCGTGATCAGCAACGGTTGCTGATCCCACAATCAGCAACCGTTGCTGATTCGTGAAAGCTTTAAGAAATAAAATGCCGCAAAAAGGTTGCGAGGAATTAGTGATGCTTTGCTGAAAATAGAGAGCAAAGTGTGTGCGTGTTCTTGTGTCTTTGAGACGCAAGAAAGAAGAGCATTATCTCGTTCGAGCCGTGACTATTATACATCAAGAATACAGCGGATTGTTTCCACATGATTGCTAGCACGATCGAAATGGTGAATATCCGAAAGTTCTCTCTTCCGTTCGACATTTGTTGTTGGTATGTTTGAACTAGAGGTTTGATGCTTGTGGGACTCGAACTGTAGAACATTCGAATCGATTCATTTCAAAGCATGCGAATGATTTCAAAGCACGCTTCAAGAGGTAATTCGTTTTAACTCCCTTTTATGTTGAGATTTTTGATTAAAACGCACAAACAACGCCTTAAGAGAATCATGTATAAAATATATCTTTGTTTCCGCTGCGTTCATTTCGTTAATTTTTCTTATACATGATTCATGAAACCCCAACATCACGTCCATCTCAAATTGAGACTAACGGTGGCTAGAGCCAATGTGCTGGTCTCGAGAAATAATGAGATCTTGAGAGAGGATAGAAGCTGCATGGGTTGGCTCGACAATCAGCCGCCAAAGTCGGTGGTTTACGTGAGCTTTGGGAGCATTGTGGTGATCACTAGGGACCAGGTCATGGAGCTCTGGTACGGTTTGGTCAACAGTGGGGTGAGATTCTTGTGGGTCTTGAGGCTGGACTCGGTGGCCGAGCAAGATGGCAGTGACCGGATCCTTGCTGAGCTCGCGCAGGCGACGAGCGAGAGAGGGTACCGTTGAATTTTCGATCTTCTCATGAGGAATCTACCTAAGCTTTCTCATCATATGAAACTTCAGTGACAGATACTTTGCGCCATTGTCATACCGAGCTGGCAGTTCTCTGCTAAAAATCAATGCATCGATTCTGAAAATAGCTCACCATCGCATCGCGTGTTCCCAACAGGTATCTTGAGGAGTGGGCACCGCAAGACAAGGTCCTAGCGCACTGGACCATCGTCTGCTTCCTGAGCCACGGCGGGCGAAACTCGACCCTATAGGCTGTAGCCGCCGCCATCCCCATGATCTGCTGGCCATGCTTCGCCGACCAGCTGTTGAACAGCAGGTTCGCGGGCCAGGTGTGGCGGAACAGGGCAGATGCGAAAGACATGTGCAACAGAGTTGCAAACGAGAGGGCAGTGAGAGACCTGATGGATCTGGAGAGGCGGGACGACAGTGAGATCAGAGATTCTGCAGAGAAGATGGCGAAGCTTGCCAGAACTAGTTTGGGCTTCGGAGGCTTGTCATATCGCCATCTGGATAGGTTGATCCTGGATATCAAGAACAGGGCAGCTCATCAAAATTGAATCACGAATTCGAATGATTATTGAAATACGCTTACTTGAGATGTAAGGAAATGTAGCTGCCTCTAGTGGTGGCTAGAATAAAGAGAGAAAGTATCAAAACTATGCATTTCAATCGGCGTGAGATCTCGGATTCATTTCATACTCGGTGTAGTCCCTTGCAGCCAAGTAACGAGGAAGTATTTCCGTGCGAATCTTCTAATGTGGATGACCTATATTTGGTCCGATTCAGAAGGCGGATTTAAAATCTGGTGCACCAAAGATGATTTAAGTTACCACCAGACTTTTATGGTGAAAGGAAATTTGGGAGAAAATTAAAACAGAGAAATCATGAAACTAGAAGGGAAGGATCCTTGCCTCCGCATAGTGTTGTGTTGATATCCTCATATCTTCTAACCTTCAATCTTTGAGAGGTGACCACACAACAACAATGCTACTTAAACCCAATCAACTTTAGATTTATTGTACAGATGCCAATTCAATCCTAAACTTTTTAATTTTGCAAATTTAATCATAAATCTTTGCACAAAATTCAAATATAGTTATTCCAATCAATTTTCATTAGAAATTGCTAACATGATGGTTTAATCATTGTAGACCATTCTACGTGGCATACTTACATCAACGATTTCTAGTAAAAATTGACTTGAGGGATTACATCGAAATTTTGCACAAAAGTCTAAGATTAGATTGACAAAATTGAAAAAAGTTAGGATTGAATTGACATCCATACAATAAATTTAGATTGATTGGACAATTTCCCTTCGATGTACGCAAATTACATTCTTAACTGAAGATGTCAAAGTTTTTAAGGCCAATTAGCATGTAGTACCTCCTAAGCATCCACAATAAACTTTTCTTAAGCTTCGTTTGTTTTATAAAAAAAATAAATGATTTGGAAAATATTTTCCAAGAATTGATCGGTTGTATTGCTTGAAATAATTAGTCAATGAAAAATATTTTCATTTTGACAACAATTTATACCCAACAATTTCTGTGGATGATGAAAGTTTTTCACTAAAATGTTCAAAGAAGATTAAGGCTCCCTTTCTTACTAGAAGAGAAAATCATTTTGTCCCAATAAAAATTTATTATTTTCAGTCCATGGAAAAGGTTTTCGGTAGATCGGATTAGTTTTCCCTCATCCAAACACTAAAAGTCAACCACTGGGGTTCGCCCCAATGGGCACCCTTCTAACTTGGAAGGGGGAGGTGGGGGGTTCAAATCCCCACCTTCTCAGGGAGGATTGGAGGTGAGGACGATTTCATTTCGGAGTGGATTTCGACTCCCACGCCCGCAAGGAGGCAGGGCAAAAGTTTGAGAGTGAGTGTTAGAGTAGAATTAGAGTAGGATCGACAAAAAAAAAAACACTAAAAGTCAAAAAAATAAATTCCCAAAAATAATTTTCTTTCAAACAAACAACAATAAAACCACAGTAAAATAAGAAACAACACGTTAGGTGAGAGAAAGGAGAGTAGAGACCACTACAGCAGTGTCTCACCACAACAACCATTCAGTGCATTGCTTCAATGATACATGATAAAGTCATAGCAAAATTCATCAGGCAGTGAGCATTTTTTACTTTATAATTAAGGTGTTTTTCTGTAGAATTAGGTCCGTCGATCCATGTTAAGAATCTGACCCAAAAAAAAAAAAAAAAAAAAATCCATGTTAAGAAAGACACAGACCCAATACGGAAAAAAAGTTAAACTCCGGGACAAGGGCACCGCATCGCGAGGCATATGCTGAAATCGTACTAAAAGGCCAAATTGGCTTTCCGGCATATCAATACCGACAAAACTTGTAAATTATTGCTGGAAGGAGGAAACTGGACCAGGTACAGAACCTTGAGGATTTTATTGTATTTTTTCAAATGCTTAGAGCTTGATGAGCTTTAGGGCACACATTATAATTTTTTTCCCTAATTTTCTCATATTTTTTTATTTTGAATATCACGTGATCATATTTTTTATTTTTTTTTAAAAAATTGCATTACCTACTGTGGAGCTACAAAAGATTCTTAAGACAAAAGCGTAAAACATCATCGATTACGTACCTTGCCCAAAAAAAACATCATCCATTACGCAAGATGACTAGACCCTGATTCTCTTTCGTGTTCTTGAACTTGCTGCTACGTAACATTCCAATTTCCATCAGCAATGATGCAAAATCGACAAAATCAAGCAGATGCATGGCCATACCATGATGATCCCATGTTGATCCGTCAATATGCTGCCTTGCCAAGGAAGATCAGTTCTCCAACATCACAGAGGTTTCGCGATTATTATTGTTTCGAAGGGACTAAGGCCTGCATCAGAACAGAATTCACATCTTGAAGAAAGTCTCTGGCCTAACGCAGATCTCAATCAACTTTAAGCTTTCGCCTAATGAAGCTGCACACCAGGGATCTGAGGGCAGCCTGTCACACGTTGGGGTTGAACTCAGAGGACAAGAACACGCCGTAGCATGTGGCGTCGTATAAGGATGGCGGCTTAAAAACAAAGAATTTGTCAGAAAAAGGGCGAGAAAGCCGATAAGAATAGCCCTCGGTTTTATGATTTTGTGTCATGGGTGGTCATGATCAGGTCATTTTTTTTATCTCGCAGGAAAAGTTGACGGAATCGAACCCTTCGGCCTCCATCCTGGGTTGATGAATGTTTTTTCACCTGCGGCGGCAAGTTTTCAAAAGCATACATGACTGAGTTTCATAGTTTTCTCAACAATTTTCCAGACATCATCACGAGCACGACTCCATGGAATCACTCTTTTCACTCCATAATGGAGAGAACTGTCATTTGTTGCATGTATATGCATTAGCGGTTTTTATCGGAGAATGATTCTCTAACGGCCATTCTGTATCCTCGTGGAAGCCATGATAACTTTAGGCAATCGATACATTAGCTGCAAATTTCATAACTATCCTATTAACATGAAAGAAAAAGCTCAACAAGACAGCAGGGAAAATTTTCAAAACAATCTAAAATTTATTTGTATGGCTAACAATTCAGTACTAAATATTTCAATTTGGTCAATTCAATTATAAACCTTTTGATGATTTACCATCATAATCCTTCAAATCAATTTTGTTTAGAAATTGTTGACATAACTAATTTTTGGAAGTTCTTTTTAATTTTTCCGAATTTTTAATTTTTTTTCTTTCATTTCTTTTTTCTTTTTCAACTCTAAGGTGACAAGGTTGTCAACCACAAGTAAGGGTGTCGGGCTTTACTTAAATCTAAGACGAATTGTCAAATTGTTTAATATTAAGAATTGTGTTAGAGAAATCAGAATTTGCTACGCATTTCCCTACATATTTTTGATAATTTTCCCAAAGGGAGCGGACCATGTCCTGCGGTTGTCTTGCAGGGGTCACTTGAAAGTGAAGAAAATAATATTCTTTCCGGAACTCATCTCCACTTCCAAAGAGGGTAAGGAGGCGACATTTTTTTACTATAAAAGGGGAACACGAATCCAATCATAGCATCCAAAAGACCGCAATGGATCCATCGGCTGTTGCTCCTCCTCATGTCGTCATCTTTCCTTTAGCTGCTCAAGGCCATGTGAACTCCATGCTCAAGCTCGCCGAGCTTCTCGCCCTCTCCGGCCTCCGCATCACCTTCATCAACTCCGAACACATCCACCATCGCCTCCTCCAACATGCCGACATTCAAGCCCGTTTCGCTGCCTACCCGGACTTCCGATTCAAGATCATATCGGATGGCTTCCCGATAGACCACCCGAGGGCCGGCGACCACGCCTTGACTACATTCAATTACGTCAAGAGCATAACCAAGCAGCTGCTTGAAGAGTTGGTGTCAGCTCCGGGCCGGCCCGTGACCTGTATCATTGTTGATGGAATCCTGAGCTTCACCATTGATTTCGCTGGAGACCTCGGAGTTCCAGTCATCGCGTTCCGGACGATAAGCGCTAGTTGCTTCTGGGCTTATTTCTGTATTCCGCGCATGATTGAGAGTGGAGATCTCCCCATCAAAGGTAATGTTCCCACTCAAGCATTCCCTGAACCTCTTGATTCTGTTCAATTTTGAGAAAAGCTTGACCTAAAAGTAAGGTGTGGTGTTCAAAGGGTGCAAAATAAATAACAAATTGGAGTGAAACTCATTGAGGAATTTCATCGAGCAACTGAAATTATATTATTTTATAGGAGACGAAGACATGGACCGTGACGTGACGAGCGTGCCGGGCATGGAGGACATCCTCCGGTGCCGAGACCTGCCGAGTTTCTGCCGAGTTGCCGACCTCTCCGACTGGAACCTCCAGTACGTGACGACGCAGACCCTCCGGACCACCGGAGCCCGAGCCCTCATCCTCAACAGCTTCGACCAACTGGAGGACCCCGCCCTTTCCCAGATTCGAACCCACTTCCCAACCTCTACACAATCGGCCCTCTCCACTCGCACCTGAAATCCAGACTCATCGTCGTCGCCGTCGTCGCCACCACCATCGTCAGCAAGCAACAGTCTCTGGGAAGTCGACCGGAGTTGTATCGCCTGGCTCGACAAGCAACCACCGAAGTCGGTCGTCTACGTGAGCTTCGGGAGCATCACGACTCTCAACAGACACGACTTCACGGAGTTCTGGTACGGCCTCGTGAACAGCGGGAGGCGCTTCCTGTGGGTCTTGCGGTCGGACTCCCTACCCGAAGGCAGCAGTGGCGCCGTCCCGGAGGAGCTGAGGGAGGCGGCGGCGGAGAGGGGGTGCATCGTGGGGTGGGCCCCACAGGAGGAGGTCCTGCGCCACGGCGCCATCGCAGCGTTCCTGACGCACAGCGGGTGGAACTCCACGCTGGAGAGCGTGCTCGCCGGGAAGCCGATGGTGTGTTGGCCGTTCTTCGCGGACCAGCAGGTGAACAGCCGGCTGGTGAGCCACTTGTGGAAGGTGGGGCTCGACATGAAGGACGTGTGCGACAGGGAGGTGGTGGAGAGGATGGTGAACGAGGTGATGGGGGAGAGGAAGGAGGAATTCGCGGCGGCGGCCGGTGACTTGGCGAGGAGGGCGAGGGACGCCGCTAACGAAGGTGGGTCCTCGTGGGATAATC
Source organism: Eucalyptus virginea (assembly GCA_014182375.1). Lineage (NCBI taxonomy): Eukaryota > Viridiplantae > Streptophyta > Magnoliopsida > Myrtales > Myrtaceae > Eucalyptus > Eucalyptus virginea. The sequence goes on along the minus strand of CM024523.1, from coordinate 16,205,416 downwards.
TGGACCGCTTGATTGAGGATATAAGGTCCATGAAGCCCAGTAGCTGAAGTCCAACGTTGTCTTGTGATTTCTTCTGTTTTTGAAGTAGAGGATTATTAGAATTCCAAAAGTTCAAATAACATACACCAATGGATTCTTATCGGTGTTTCTTTTAATGTCTCAATCTCATAATCGTTAATATATTTATATCAAATTTTCGTGGTAAATAGACGCGCGAATATTAATGGAGACAATCTTTATTTCCATTTAATTATAAGGAAATGGCACTTTCTTGGGCTCTAAGGCCACACCATTAAACTTTTCAAGGTCTTCCATTGTGATCGCCATAATACGTACTTTCTCTTTCACTCTTATCATAAAATCATCATCAATTTCATTCTTACAACTTGATGCTCATATATCGATACTGTATCCATCGTTTCGCATATCATCTCTTCATTGGATTTGTTCGTTTAAGATAAAAAAATAAAAAAAGAAATTCTATATTTTATTGTAACACAATATACAAGAAATGTGAATCGTTAAACCATAGAATTATATAAAAAGTTATATACAAGATACACGAGATATTCTAAATACTAGTGAAATTCCATAAACCGCATATATTGTTCAATTGAATGGCAATGTAGCGGATCAAATATATTATATGCATCACTCTCAAAGAAAAGGTGATTGTAAAGAAACCGATTAGAGCTTTGTAACCTTTTCCATAAATAAGATTATTATTATTAATATTATTATTAAGGTAGGTATCTTGGTGACTTACAAAAGGTAGGTGATATAGTGATCTACTAGGTAGTGTGACTTGTAATCTTTTCCATAAATAATGATAATAATAATATCATCGCTGTCCTTGTCGTCATCATCATTATTGTAACTTTGAGGAAATCGACGATCGACGGCTATAATAATATAATATATATGTCGATGATCCTTCCTATTCGAGGGCCGAAGTACAAAAACCCATCATTTAATATCACCTTGTATCCAAGATAAAAGAAAAACCATCACCTCGTGTTTTTTTTTTTAAAGGCTAATTTTCTAATTATTATTAACATGTGACAGATTAGATCGATAAGAGTAAAGTTTGGTCATTTATGACAGAATTATCCACAACTTGAAAAAATTAACAAAAAGTAGAGTCGATAATCTCATATGCAACTGTCAATGTAATGAAATAAAGCTACCATTAAGATAGTGGCATTGAAGAAATCATCAAGGTAGTTGAGTCATTGTAACTGTTTCGATATTCATTTGTAATCTCTATTTGCAATCGCCCTTTGCAACTTTCGTTTGTGACCTCTGTTAACAACCGTCAATTGTAACTTTAAATAGTACTCTCTGAAGCCCTTGGCACACAAATAAACAAACAAGTTATCTTTCTATTCCTGCACTTTAGTTATAAACTCCACTTAAATTTCAATGTGTTTCTTAACTATATTTGCAATGGGTTCCTTCACATTGTGTGTTTCTTAATGAATAAAGCAACCATTAAAATAGTAAAGTCAAAGAAATCATCAAGATAGTTGAGTCATTGTGACCGTGCGATAATCATTTGTAATCTGTATTTGCAATCCCCATTTGCAACTTCCGTTTATAAGCTCTGTTGACAACCATCAATTGTAACTTTAAATAGTACTCTCTGGAGCCCGTGACACACAAATAAACAAACATGTTATATTTATATTCCTGCACTTTAGTAATAAACTTCACTTAAATTTCAATGCACTTCTTAAATATAGTTTCTATATCCATGTCATCAGTTAAACTTCAACATGCATCTCTGCTATATATTCCGGATGCTTCATTATCCATTAAATTCTGGCATTGCATCTTTACATTCTCAAGCTTTGTCATCAACTAAATTTCGATGTAATATGTGTACTTCTGGTTCCATTTAAGTTAATTATGTACTTAAGTTTTGTCTTCAATTAAATTTCAACACAATGTGTGTACGTTCAGTTCCTTTGCAATGAAGTTATCATTTTATTGTCTATATATGATATTTCTTGTCCAAAATCGCCACCAAACTGTCTCCTCTTTGATGAAAGATATTTCGTTGGGGAGAATTACCAAAAAAATTCATAAACCTATTGCAATTGTCCTAATTAGCTTCTAAACTTTTTCTTTTAGCCAATTTAGTTCTAAGCATTTTATAATTATGTCAATTTAGTCTATCCGGCCAAAATTGGCTAGCCGGCACCGACATGGACGCTAGTTGGCGACGGCCGTCCGACAAAAGCTGACATGGCAATTTTTTAATATATATATATATATATTATTTTTTTCTAATTTAAAAATATTTTTTGAATTTTTTAATTCTTTTTTTTTTCCACATTCTCCTTCCTCTCCGCCGATTGGCGCCGGTTGGAGGCGAGGACCGACAAGGTCAGCCTCGCCGGCCGAAGGTGAGGGCCGATGAGGTCAACCTCGCCGGCTAGTGGCGAGGCTCGTCCTTGCCGGCCACTAGCGAAGGCAAGGCTGCTGTTGCCAGATCTGGCGAGGCTTGGCCTTGCCTAGCTATGGGGAGGTCGAGCTTCGCCATCCCTGGGCGAGGAGCCTCGCCGGCCACCAGCGAGGTCGACCCGCCTTGGCCGGGCGAGGCCCGCCGACCATCGACGAGGTTGACCCTCGCCTTGGTTGGGCGAGGCCTCGCCGGACTGGCAAGGCTCCGCCTCGCCTAGCTAAGGCAACGGTCGACCTCGCCGGTGGTTGGCGAGGCCGCTCACCGAGATCTAGCGAGGTTCAACCTCGCCTAGCCATGGCGAGGTCAAGCTTTGCCGTCCTTGAGCGAGGAGCCTCACTGACCACCAGCAAGGTTGACCCTCGCCTTGGCTGGGCGAGGCCCTGCCAAACCTGGTGAGGCTTGGCCTCACCCAACCAAGGCGAGGTCGACCCCGGCCTTGGATCTAGCGAGGCTCACCCCACCCAGCCATGGCGAGGGTCGACCTCGCTAGTGTCGGCGAGCTCGGCCCTCGCCGGATCTAGCGAGGCCTCGCCCAGCACGAGGAGGCCGGCCGACCAAAGGAAGGAGAAGTGGATGAAAAAAAAATTCGAAAAATATTTAAAAATTCAAAAATAATTTATAAATGCCACGTCAACTTTCGCTAGACAACCTGCGCGTCGGCCGGCGTCCACGCTGCCGATCAGCCAATTTTTGCCGGATGGACTAAACTAGCATAATTGTAAAAGGTTTAAGACTAAATTCGCAAAAAAAAAAAAAGTTTAAAAAATGAATTGGTATAATTGCAATAGATTTATGACTTTTTTGGTAATTCCCCCTATTTCGTTGTGGAGTCAAATTCTAGCACATCTTTTTTGTACGCTTGCTGGGAAGAGTGTGGTTGATTGAGAAACTAGGATGCCAAAAACAATGAATCATCTAGAACCTAATCATGCTATGGACAACAACCCTAGCAATACAACTACCCAATCTGAGACCTCAATTGCTCCAGCAATAAAGTCAAGCCAAGAAGGCAACATCAAAATCTCATGGCACTTTATAGAGAAGCAGATAAGGGAGTTAGCACGGAAGCTTACTTTGGTGGTTACCATGAAGAGAACTATATAATAAGACGACAAATCACATAGCAAGACATTTTTCTAACATGGTTAGGTCGATGGTCGTCAATGCAATCGATGATGTCATGTCAAGGCTCGAGACATTCAATGAGTCCATGCTGATTCAACAAAACATAATGGCTTCCATGTATGTTCCTCCAACTCTTAATCAATTGAACGGTGGAAAAAATTTAGGCCAAGCAATTCCAATATCAGTGAGGATTTTATAAAAGCCTAAAAATCTTATCTACTCTAAATGTAGGGAGTAGAAAGGCCAAGTTTATTGATCTATCTACCTTGAAACTAGGAGGCGGGATAAATGTCAACTTGTGAATCTTGGTCAAGTGGTTGAACTTGTGTTGCAACAATTAGGTACCGATAGATGAATGGTCAAGTCAGTATAGGAGGCCTTATCCTAATTGGGTTAACTCTACACCTTACCCAAGAGAATTCAAAACTCCTAACTTTGCTATTTTCACCAGCGAAGATGACCAATCAACTATCATTCGAAGATGACCAATCAATTATCATTCATTGCCTACTGTGGAGAGATAGAAATAAATGAATTCCTTAGACTTAGGTTGTTCCATATGTCTTTATTAGAAATTGCCTTTACTTAGTATATGAATTTATCTCATAATTCAAATCACATTTGGGTTGAGATTTGGGTTGAGATGGAAAGACAATTTCATTTTCACTTTTATAGAACGATACTTAAGATATCGATTTCTGATTTGGCCAGAATCTATGAATATGACAATGAGTCGGTCAGTTAGTTTGTTGCTTGAGTCAAGAGGGTTACAAATAGATGCCTTACTTCATTCTCAAAGAGAGAATTCACAAATTTGGTTTTCAGTAGATTAAAATTCAATCTTGGAAAAATATTCAATGGCCAAAATTTTCCCAATTTATTCCAATTGGCAACAAGAATGTATAAGTATGAGCAACTACTTACAACGTGAATTAACTGGAGGATTGCATCGACTATTTTCATGTAATTTGTTGAGCATTTACCAAACAATTAATTATTTAAAAATTCATGAATGACATTGTACATTGAATCAACATTTAGAGATTATTTGTGTCATTTTCCATTTTAAGAAAGAGTATTGGACCCACCCACCATTTACCTCATTTAATATTAGAATTGTAAGAAGAGCTAACCCTCTAGAGAAAAAAGCACAATGCGTCGGCTCAGCGAAAGGAGAGTAGACCCCATTACAGCAGTGTCCCGCGACAGCAACCCTTCCTAGCATTGCTTCCACAATTAGACAAGATCACTGTATTCAATAATAAGAACATAATGTAGACACTTTATTCGTATGCGTCACGTCTCAGTAGTAAGAGGATGATCACTATAAAACAAACCGTTTTTTCAGAAAAAAGTAAGCGTATAAGTGCTAACCATTCCACTAGCAAAGTGGAACACGAATCCAATCAGAGGATCCAAAAGACGGCAATGGATCCACCGCCTGTTCCTCCTCCTCATGTCATCATCTTTCCTTTAGCTGCTCAAGGCCATGTGAACTCCATGCTCAAGCTCGCCGAGCTTCTCGCCATCTCTGGCCTCCACATCACCTTCATCAACTCCGAGCACATCCACCATCGCCTCCTCCGGCATGCCCACATCCAAGCCCATTTTGCCGCCTTCCCGGACTTCCGATTCAAGATCATATCAGATGGCTTCCCAATAGACCATCCAAGGCCCCCGGACCACTTCATGACCACATTCAATTACCTCAAGAGCATAACCAAGCAGCTGTTCGAAGAGTTGGTGTCAGCTCCAGATCGGCCCGTGACCTGTATCATTGCTGACGGGATCCTGACCTTCACCATTGATTTCGCTGGAGACCTTGGAGTTCCAGTCATCGCGTTCCGGACGATAAGCGCAAGTTCCTTCTGGGCTTGTTTCTGTATTCCGCGCATGATTGAGAGTGGCGACCTTCCCATCAAAGGTAATGTTCCCACTTCAGTATTCCCTGAACCTCTTGATTCTGTTCAATTTTGAGAAAAGCTTGACCAAACAGTAAGGTATTTTATTTTTTTTGGTCGAAATTAAGGTATGGTGTTCAAAGGGTACAAAATAAATAAGAAGTTGGAGTGAAACTCATTGAGGAATTTCATCAAGCAATAGGACTTCTATTATTTTGTAGGAGACAAAGACATGGACCGTGACGTGACGAGCGTGCCGGGCATGGAGGACATCCTCCGGTGCCGAGACCTGCCGAGTTTCTGCCGAGTCGCCGACCTCTCCGACCAGCTCCTCCAGTACGTGACGACTCAGACCCTCCAGACCACCGGAGCCCGAGCCCTCATCCTCAACAGCTTCGACCAACTGAGGGCCCCGCCCTTTCCCAGGTTCGAACCCACCCCGAACCTCTACACAATCGGCCCTCTCCACTCGCACCTGAGATCCAGACTCTCATCGTCGTCGCCGTCGTCGCCGTCACCATCGTCAGCAAGCAACAGTCTCTGGAAAGTCGACCGTAGTTGTATCGCTTGGCTCGACAAGCAACCACCGAAGTCGGTCATCTACGTGAGCTTCGGGAGCATCACGACTCTTAACAGACACGACTTCACGGAGTTCTGGTACGGCCTCGTGAACAGCGGGAGGCGCTTCCTGTGGGTCGTGCGGCCGGACTCCCTCGCCGAAGGCAGCAGCGGCGCCGTCCCAGAGGAGCTGCGGGAGGCGGCGGCGGAGAGGGGGTGCATCGTGGGGTGGGCCCCGCAGGAGGAGGTCCTGCACCACGGCGCCACCGCAGCGTTCCTGACGCACAGCGGGTGGAACTCCACGCTGGAGAGCGTGGTCGCCGGGAAGCCGATGGTGTGTTGGCCGTTCTTCGCGGACCAGCAGGTGAACAGCCGGCTGGTGAGCCACTTGTGGAAGGTGGGGCTCGACATGAAGGACGTGTGCGACAGGGAGGTGGTGGAGAGGATGGTGAACGAGGTGATGGGGGAGAGGAAGGAGGAATTCGCGGCGGCGGCCGGCGACTTGGCGAGGAGGGCGAGGGACGCAGCGAGCGAAGGTGGGTCCTCGTGGGATAATCTGGACCGCTTGATTGAGGATATATGGTCCATGAAGCCGAGCGGCTGAAGTCCAACGTTGTCCTGTGATTTCTTCTGTTGTTATTATTTTTTTTTTTTTTTTGGGGGTCAAAATTTCTTCTGTAATTGAAGTGGAGGATTCTTAGAATTCCAAAAGTTCAAGTGACATACGCATCGGTGTTTCTTTTGATGTCTCAATCTTATAATCGTTAATATATTTAGCTATAAGATTCAAAGTTAAATACAAATTTACATTAAAAAACCATAGCTTATTTTATCGATACATCGTAAATAGACGGAAATATTAATAGAGACAATCTTTTGTTTCATTTAATTATAGGGAAAGACCCTTTCCTACTACGACCACACCATTGTAAATTTTCAAGGTCTTCCACTGTGATTCCCGGAATAAGTTGCTTTCTCTTTCCCCCTATCGGAAAATCATTGACGACTTTATTCCTACTTGATGCTCATATATTCTTACCGCGGTTGATCATTTCGAATAGAGTCTCTTCATTGTATTTGTTTTCATAAGTCATATGCAAAAAAATGAATTCTATATTTTACTGGAATACAATATGCAAGAAATGGCAGTCATTAAGCCCTAGAATTATATGGAAAGATATGTATAAGATACACACAATATTTCAAATATTAGTGAAATATGCTAAATTGCATGAATGTTCAAATGCATGGCAATGTAGCAGAACAATATATTATAATAGGACTCTCGAATTCATATAGGTCATCTTATCATTTATGTTGTATGGGACGCATCGGGAGTGATAAGCACCAATGTTACAGTTTAGACTTATAGGCTAATGTATTGCTTGAACAACACTTTTTTTTTAGAAGTAAGCCTAAATAGGAAAAAAAAATGGAATTTAAAATCTATGATTGGAGCGATCATGTGCGAATGAATTTGATATTCCTAAGACCATTCAATTTTATGAACGAACGCAATGAGTTAGATTGCAACAAAATATGTTTCCACTAGACAGCAGATTAAAGGATTATGATCCTGTCAGTTAAAATCCCCCAATGGAAGGGAGTGACAAGAGTGGTCCGATTTAGTTTTCAATCAACAAGTCAATACTACGCCAACTGTAGTTCAATTGCCCCCGGCCGTAAATCCCATCAAGATTGTCATTTCAATGGAGAAGCTAAAAGTTTCCTAGAATTAGACCAATTATTCAGTCAATCCTGAAGAGCCCGATATGAAGAACCAGCGTCCGGGAGACACTCGTCCACCATCCTCTTCCAAGCCTTCAGTTTCTCTCTCATCTCCTCTCCCTCAAATCTCCTAATCGCATCCTCAATCCCTCTCCTCTCCCCTTTGTATTCCAAATGCAACCCGTTCACCCTATGGCCACCGAAGAAGGGCATGCACATCATTGGCACGGTCTCGTGGACGGTCTCGTGGACAGTCTCTGGCGTCAAGTTCCACCCGATGTGCACCCAAACTTGCCAACTGCGGGGAGGGCCAGGACCCCAAGCGGCGGGGCTCACCTCGCAATGTGGTCCCTTCTGTCCAGGCTATCTAGGATTCCGCTCAGCAAGGCCTCGAGCCACTCCGACACCTGGACTGATCCAGGCCGGACCACCCAAAGGAAGCAATGTCCTCCGTTCGCGAGCTGCCGGGGTATTTCCAGGAATTGGACCTCGCCAATTCTTGAGAGGTGCCCGAAGCTCACGCAGAGGACCGAATTAAGCTTGTTTTGGTTGTCAAGCCACGAAATGGAGGTCCCATCTTGAGGCAACAAGCTGCTTGACCATGCTACGGAGTGATTGTGGAATGGGCCAACCGTGAAGACAGGGACGGCGAAGCATCGGCGACATTCGGCCAGTTTGGTCAGTTCAAGCTCTTCAAAGGAGTCGAGGATGATGAGCCTAAGGTCGGCCTCAGGGTCTTTTGTGTAGATGACGTGAATTTCTTTTCACTTTGAGCGGAGGAAGTTCGGGCACCGCTCCTTCTAAGCGGGAATCTGTGAGGAATGAAATGCAGAATACGATTAATCTTGACCGGTGACTCGCCAAGCTATTGTTCTACAGTTTTTCACACAAATGAATTAAGGTGATCTAGATTCAGGTTAAATGAAAAAAAAAAAAAATACTAATGACACAAATGATTTATAAACTTTAGTTCAATATATAATGTGGTTCCTAAATTTTTAATTGTTTTCAATATAATCTATGAATTTTAGTCGACGCGCACTTTTAATTTATTTTCATGTAGTTTTTGAACTTTTAATAAATATTCAAACTAATTTATAAATTATATGAAAATATCAAATATTATCATTTCATTAATTTAAATTCAAATAATGTATTGAATATTCTCATATAATTTGAAGACTGATTTAAAAATGTCTGTAAGTTGAAAGATCATATTAAATAAATTAAAAATTTATGAATATATTACATATCGCAATAAAATTTTAAATTTTTTTGTCATTCTCATACGAAAATATCGTTTTGACACGGCTCTCGGACTCCCACGACCACAAATGTCCACAAGTCCACAAGAATCTTATTTGTTAATAATGGCAAAAGTAATGCCAGAGATAATGACAAGATGCTTGAGGATGCCGTAGGACCAATATTGTCAATTAAATATTTTAAATAATAACTTATGGTTGGATTAATTGGACCCACCATCAAAATGAGGTATGCAGACTTTCAGGGCAACTCAAGGATCATATATTCCCTTGCTCAAAAAAATAAAAAATAAAAAAGGATCATATATTCCGAGCGACTCATGTATCATGTTCCACCTGGAAATGTGAGACTCCATCTATTTCCCTAAAAATAAATAATTTAAAAAATATTTTTGTAAAAATAATTAGTCGATAAATGATATTTTTATTATCACAAAATTTACATCTAAATAATTTCATGGATAATAAAATATTTTTCGTCCATTCATTTTTTAAGAATACAAAGAACCTTTTTAAAAAAAAATTCCAAAGATTAATTTTCGTAAGAAACAAACGCATTATTAATTTGCGTAGAAATAAACAATACGGTTAACCCAATTTGAGCATAAGGGGTGCATGTGGGGAGATTGGTTCCAAGGGTAGGCCAATTCTTGGACTTAGAATTGGAGCAGGCAAGGTCATTACTAGTTTGTGCAATCAGGAAATGGCCCATCTGATCCAATTCGGTTCCAAGGTTAGTTTTGAAATCGGTGATTTCTTCTTCTTTTCTTTTCTTCTATTTCTTACAAGTGGGAGTATCCACCGTTAAAAAAAAAAAGTTACTAACTAGGGTTAGCTTAGAAAAAAATTAGGAATCTTGGTTAGTGCATCCATCTGGATTTGATAGTTCGGTTAATCTGGTTCCTTATGTGAAACTAGGAATTAGACGGTTATTCTTGGTTCCAAATTTTCGAGACCGAAACCGACTGTTCCTCCCAAGAACTACCTAAAATCGGCCAGTTGAATTCAATTTGGTTCGGCTTCTAGATTGGACAGGGACAGATGCACATCCAAAGGTTTATGAAAATTGTTTATCCATGTTTAACCATTTTTTGATTAGCAATAGAAATATCTAGGGTGATTAGATACTTGACAATTGCAAAAGACACCATGCATTATAATTTTCGTATGTTGCTCACTCGGTGCTATAATTTTTTTTTTGATCACTTGTGTGCTATGACTTCAAAAAACATCATTTTAGTGTTATAACTTCTTCTTTTTTTCGATTACTTGAATACCATAGCTTCTTAAAATGTTCATTTCACTGTTGGAAATCTGATATGGCATGGCACTTTGACAAACATTTTAAAAAGTTATAGTATTCAAGTGATTAATTGAAAGTTATGATACCACTAAACTTTTTTAAGGAGTCAAGGCACTCAAGTGTGAGCTTTGTATGTAAGTTATTGCACTTATAGTCTCCTTATTTTTCCGACAACTTGCTGGGTTAAACAACCCAAACAGAGAGAGACAATCTGACTGTACAGATTCAAGTTTGATTGGAAAGCCATGGAGTTATATAAAATGAATGTCACTGATTGGTTAGCAAATTTTGCATAAAGAAGGCATCAATTTAGTCTCACGGGCTCTCTCCTCACCAATAGTTGGTTTCCTTAACTTTCGGTGAACCAGTGGGCACATGACGTGCTACAAAGATCAGTCCGATCCTTGGCGTCTAGGGCGTCTAGGGCTTTGCTTCTACCAAAAAGATGATGATGGTAATAGTTTGTATTCTTATTTTCTTCAACGGGAAGATAGATATTCCTAGGACATTAGAGTTAAGTGCAGATAATCATCCTCGCATACCCTTATAGGCTCGTGACTGAAGGCTTAATCAGCATATATTCAACAAAACGAAGACTCTGAGATACAACTTATACATCAGAAAGAATTATGCCCTGGCTTGAAATTGCATTATCTGCAGACAAATCTTCCAATTTGCTACATAGTGATTTAACACGAGACGCATAGTAAAATACGGTACGTGTCCTAAGAGAGCTAACCTAAGAGAGCTAAGTTCATATATCTAGGGGTTTGTGTTGGGAAATGTGGAAGAATGTGGGGAATCGATGATCCATTATCAACAAAATCTAAAAACATATTTCTTCGTCAAGCCGAATGAAAGCAAGCAAGCCGGCTAAGAAATGTCTGGAATCCACTAGACTTGCGTAGGAAAGTCCGCAAAACCATCCCTGCAAATAACAGAGATATTGCCTTGAAAGTCGGTTCACGAAGCTCTATGGTTGAGCTAGCTGAGGCTAAGAGATACAGAAAAATCTCTGGCCGTGACTTAGTCGGTGCAACTTGCCCGTTAATGGCAATGAGTGGCTCGTGTAAGCCGTGAGGAGTAGAGCTCATATAGCCTCCATCTCTTGTACTCTTCCACCATTACTTCTCCGACTACATTACTATTCCATTTTCCATAAATTAATGAAACTATCTTCCATTGCCTATATCCCCTTGTCCTCTTGTCAATCCTTTACCAAACGTGTCCAACACACACTTGTGCATTAAATTAAAAACTATATACCAAAATCATGCTTTCGCGGAATCTCTAAAATTGAACAAACCAAGTTCAAAACCTCTCCTCACGCCTCAAACCTTGTAAATCACTTTCCATGAACTATCCCTTTCTACTCCCATAACCTAGCCTTGTAAACATTACTCCATCAACATTATTCCCTGGTCTCTTGGTCTTTGTTCCTTTGTGGATCCCTTGCCATATTTCACACACACAAACACTCACTTGTGCATAAACACATCAAACACCTAGCTTCCGCAAATACCAACAAAGACGCTTACCTTGGAGCAGGAGGTAACCCTTCTCTTGCATGAGCGGCAATGCCAGAAAGCAAGCAAAGATGACATGTCAC